>JAOEGL010000009.1:20242695-20577695 GCA_034509955.1 Urosaurus nigricauda
GTTTTACAAAATCCTGAGATGTAAAATTTTGTGAGACACCAGCATTCTTTGGCAAAAGGAGGGCAAATATCTCAGAAAACTACAAACCCAAGAATTCCATTGGATGGACCTACAGCATTTAAAGTACTGTCTAGCTGCATCATTTCTACAGTATAGATGCACCCTTTGCCACTTCTCTGCCATACTGTCTGGTCCAGCGATATAAATCCACCCCTTTCTCAGATCAATGTTATTGATTTACAAGCAGAAAGAAATCCATGACTGAATTACCAGCCTGCTGGTTTGCTAAGAAACCCTCCTTTATAAAGTCAATATTCTTGCTGGCTGCAAGATCTCCACATGTCCCTTATTTAGAATTCTTGGGCCCAATAAAATGGCAAGATCTCCTTTAATCCAGTTCACCTCTCTTTCCTTCCCTCCCTCCCTGCATGCATTGAGGGATAAAGGAAACTGAAGTACTTACATTGTACCAACTCTGGCTTTTCTGTAAGAACAAAATAAAAAAAAATCAGTTAGTGTGGATCTTTTGGCACTAGGTAAAGAAAGAGGAAGGAGGAGAAAGGGTTTCAGAAAGTGTTATACCAAACTTTGGCAATTACCACTAAATGCAACAGGCGGCATGAGGTCAGAGACAAAATGGAATTTGCGGGGATCTAGAACCAAAGTTTAGGTGCGCGTCCCACAAAAGCTAAATTGTAACAAACATGGATCACAAATTACCACTTACACTGGGAAAATACCCCAATCGCCTACAGAAGAAAGGAATAGTGTTACTCATACTTGTGTCACTTCTAACTTGGAAATGCCAAGCACTAAATTGATTAGCAATCTTCTTAAGATTTTCACGACAAATTCACAACTGTGCAAATGTGGAGAGAAAGAGAGAGAAAGAGATGACCAAATTCAAATCTAGGGTCCTAAGTTAGGCATTTCAAAGCTAGAAGGTATGGACCCCACTGCAATCTTGGATAATGCGATGTTATTGTCGTTTTGTTTTTTTCAAGATTTATTTTTCTAATGTTCAAAGTACTGCAAACGTGGGATGCTCTTTCAGGGGAAATGCAGGGTGCATGCTTGCTTTACAGGCTTGCACCCTGTAAATCGTACATGCATGTTGGGTTCTTGGGGCAGCTTAGCAGGCTAGCGTTCTGGAAACGGGGGTAGTTACAAATAAATGAACAACACACTATACCATAACGTGTAGGTCTGTACCCACTAGACTA
Source organism: Urosaurus nigricauda (assembly GCA_034509955.1). Lineage (NCBI taxonomy): Eukaryota > Metazoa > Chordata > Lepidosauria > Squamata > Phrynosomatidae > Urosaurus > Urosaurus nigricauda. The sequence continues at coordinate 20,243,919 of JAOEGL010000009.1, forward strand.
GTCTACCTCTCAACATAGAAACAGGCAAACCTTAAAAAAGTGCTGTTGTGCATCTCTAGAGCTGGTGTCACCTGGTGCAGGTGCCTGGAAGGGGCTATTGTACTATGTATTTTTTTATCATTTCTATGTAACCTGCTTCGATACATATGGGAGAGGTGCCCTGGTGGCTCAGTGGTTAAATGCCTGTACTGCAGCCACTCACTCAAAACCATAAAGTGGCGAGTTCAAGACCAGCAAAAGGGCTCAAGCTCAACTCAGGCTTGCATCCTTCCAAGGAAGTCGCTAAAATGAGTACCCAAATTGTTGGGGGCAAGTAGCTTACAGTTGTAAACCGCTTAGAGACTCCTTGGGTGGTATGAAGTGGCATATAAATGAAGCTGTATTATTATTATTATTATTATTATTATTATTATTGTTTATTATGGCATTGAATCCCTCCTCTTAGTGCAAGGATGGCCTGACCAGGTATCCTTCCTCTAAGATGTGGTCTGTACATCCCGCAGGCCCCTACTGACACCACTGCTGTTGTTCTAGCTTAAGAGGCATATATTTGATACCTAACTTGATACCTAACTATTTTATTTCAGTCTAGTTGATGTCCTTTTGTAGGCTGTTCAGTTTTGAGACAAAAAGGTGATTGGCCTTAACTGGAAGTTACTTGTGCCTTGTGGTTGCTGCAGAGAAACAAATCACAAGGGTTACATTTTGTACAGTAGCCTCCGGGAAATTGTACCTATGTGATCTGGGTGATATCCAGCCACAGCAGTGCAATGTACCTTCAGCTGCTGTGCTGGATTGCATCCTCCATCATCCCCGGCAGCATGTTGAGGCTGTACTCCACCACATCAGTTGACACTGAATTGGGACGGCTGGAGTAACATGTGCTATGAATATAAAGATTATATTCATGTCTGTTTATGTGACCAGACAAGTGACTAAAGACAGTGATTTATGACTTCAAATAGTCTTTCCCTTTGTCTCTGGCACCTGAACTAAAGCTTCCTTCCACCTGAATCAAACAGGAGGGAGCATTGTGAAATAATTCACAAGGTTAGGAATTTTTAGGAGAACAGATTTAAATAAAAAGAACAAGTTATCATAATGTCATAATTACAAAGACTCAGAATTTGGGTACCTTTGGAAAGTATTTTTATAAACTGCAGCTGTTCTAAAATGCTTGTAACTCTCTTCTTGCAACACTTGCATCATCTCTAACCAATTTACAAGTTCAGTTGAAAGTGCTAGTTGTGACATTTAAAGCCCGAAAAGGCTTATACTCAGATACCCGAAGACTACCTGACCCAACACAATGGCAAGAGCACTGACGAATTAATTCTATTTATTGCATTAATCTTTGAGCACATATAGGAGCATCAAGATTTACAGGTAAGCCTCTCTATTGGGCCCCATTTTGGGCTTCATCTGCACTGGAGAAATAATACAGTTTGACACCACTTTAACTGCCAAGGTTCAATGGTATGAGGTTCTTGGATTTCTAGTTTTGTGAGATATTTAGCCATGATTCTACAGCATTGAGTTAAAATGGTATCAAAATGCATTATTTTTGTAGTGCAGAGAGTCCAAAGACACACTTGGAAGGAACACAAAAAGGGTATTTTTCAGTGGCTGCACCAAGACTTCAAAATTCCCTCTCTCTGGTATTGGCCTTTTCCCTTCTATCATTGCATTTCACCAAGAGGAGAGATGGACATGAAAACAGCTTTCCCCCCCCAGTTGGCTTCACCCCAACAATTGCCGGATTCTGTGGATGCTTTCTGCAGCTTGAGGATGCCATTCATGTTTTACTTCCCTGGTGAGCGATCATATGGTGCATTTTCTTTAATATGATTAACTTTGTGTTTTGATTATTTTTGTTCTTGTTGTTGTTGTTGGCTTCTTCTTTCTAACAGAATAGGGAATATTCTGTTGGAAAGATGTGATATCAATGTTCTCAAAATTAGGTAAAATAAATCTGTAGCAGAACTCCTTTAAGACTAGCACATACCATTCTGGTCGGCCCATCTCAGGCCAGTAGAGCAAAAGAACATACAAAAAGGGGCAACGAGAGTTTGGAATATCTTCCTTACAAGGGAAAGCAGTAAACAGCACTGAGTCCTGACTGTGAAATATGTCAAGGGGAAGAAAAGCAAGGTCAAGAGAGTTTAGGAGTCCCAGGCTGTGTCCGCACACACTGATGGAAAAACATGGCTTACCACTGGAGCTACCAGATCTGTGGGGAGGATGAGCACAACCGGCACTCACAAAGGGCCAATACTGGTAGCACTGTCCAAACAATCCCTGTCCTGTTCCGGCCCCATTCCCATTAAAATGCTGTATGCACTGGAGGATCCATGCAAACGTGACAGTGATAGTGTTGTGGTGGTAGTTGGAATTTCTGGGCAGGAAGAGGTCAGTGGATCACCCAGCCCAGGGTACCTTCTCTTGACCTCTTCTGCATGCCTCTGACACTCTTCTCCCCCATCTCCACACTGGCACGCAGTCTGCATGCTCAGGGGATTCTCCAAAGTTTCCAGTCCAATTCACAACAAAATATTTTTATTCTGGAGAATCACTCTGGAGCATGGGTTGGACCAGGCTAGCACAACATGTGGCTCACCAAAGGATTTTAAGCATTCCACAAGGATGTGGAACAACTTCAAGGCTCCTCCACTGCTCAGCCTTCTTCCAAGGTGAGGACTGGCTTGAGGAGGAGGAAAAATGAACCCCCGAAGGCTCCTCCACCACTGAGCTTTCTCCCAAAGAGAAGGCCAGGTGGCATAGCAGGAAGAGAGACAAATGCTCATCCCTGAAGGCTTCGCTGCCACTGGGCTTTCCTCCAAGGAGAAGGCTGAGCAGTGGAGGAGGAAGAGAGGAGGACACTTGCCCTGCAAGGCTCCTCCACCACTCAATTTTCTCCTGAACAGAATTACTATTAATAATATTAATTAATTATAATCTATATACTACTACTACTATTACTAAGTTTTATTTATAGCCCACCCCTCTGACCAGGCAATCGGACTGGAGAAGTTTTTTAATTTTATTTTAATTTTGGCCCCTACCTACTGCCAAGTTGTGCAGGTCTGGGTTGGGTGCTTGTTTCACCCGTTTGGGCTAAATGCATGGGTCAGGAACCTTTTCTCTTGCTCTGTGTGGACATGGCTCCAGGAGGCCAGGAAAAACTTTGGACACATATAGCAGAATCCTTATTAGTCACCTGGGCACCAATCGCTCTACTCTACCCTCCCAACCAAAACATGGCATTCTAGCCCACTGGTTTCCTAAGAACTGGGATAACAAGGGGACAAGCTTAAGGAACATGTGGGGAACTAACAGAAGGGGGACAAAGAAAAGAAGATAGAATCAAGTCCTTACTTTGATTAGGTTTAATCTGTCATACTGGAAAAGAAAATCATTGAGCATTAGCATAGATGAAAAGGAAATAAAAATATAGAAGGTATAGGATGGATGATAGTTGCACAAGAGGACAAAGGAAGGAACCACCAACAAGGAGCATAACAAAGCTACACAGGAATGGGAGTAAACATACTAACTATGCCACAGCATACAGCTCTACAGCTAGGCAGTATCTCCCAGCGGAAAGGCAACATTAGCTCACTCACTCCTAGAATACAGAGCCACTATCTATCCAGCTGAATGCAAGTGAAAAGCCTGCATAGGAAAAGTGTGCCCTGTCTTAGCTCGGACTGCCATGCATACTCTGCAGGCTTGTCAAATAATCCATTATCCAGTGTAATTGTGCATCCATTAACTCATTTCAGCCCTCCATTTATTTACACCATCAAGGGTCACATCTGTTTGTTGCAAGCTGAAGGTGAATCAGCAACCCTGGTGAGATCTGGGGTCTTACATTGCTGCTCTTTTGCTCGATATAAGAGTGATGGAATGAAAAACCAGGAAAATTACCCTCTCTAATATTTGGAGGTGAATGGGATGTTGAATTCCCTCATTATCTCCAGAAACATGGGATGCGATGGCAGGTTTCTTCCCAAAGAGCAGTTGTGATGACTGCAGCTTCAACAACCAAGTATTATATGTCTGCATTAGTGTCAGCATTGCCATCTCAAATTACTCTGCCTTCAGTTGGAAAAGTGGACAGGAAAAGTCAAGTACTTTTCTACTGAAGTGCCAACCAGTGTGTGTATAATGTTTTGCCATTCCATTTCCAATAGGGCAAATATTGATGATTCGCGAAAACTATTCCTGACTGGAACCAGATAGCCATGATCATGTAGACAACCCTATAGAAAAGCCTTGTCGAGTTGTTAGTGTTTTTAATATGTTGCCCCCCATCCCGATTACTCGCTCAGAGGGGCGGGTAAGAAATAAATATTATTATTATAGTGTTGTTTGTGTAAAGCTTGTAAAAGTTACTTTCTGGGCTAGCCTACACCTTTAAAATACTTCTCATTCCAGTCAAACAGAATGTGATCCTGCCGTACATAATTCACAGGAGTTTGGGCTTTTTGCAGGGTGTATGTGAAAAACCTATTGTACTGCCCATTCTACTCCTCTTTAATATACCCAATTTTGGAGAAATTCCCAGGAAGACCAGCTGATTATTACTGAACGTTACTGCTTCAAGATGGAAACTTCCAAATAACTGAGAACATGGCTCGATTCTGTACAGCTGTCATTACTACGCACAGACAAATTACCCAGGGCCAGATTTACTATTAAATGTTCAGAAAAGGATGGTAGAAGCTAGGTTTCTGCAATCTGATGTGTGATATTCTGCCTGTTTAAGTTTTATCCTGCCTCTGCTGTTGGACAAGTGGGATAAAAATAAATTGTTGTTGTTGTTGTTGTATTTTAGCTGATATAATAATAATAATAATAATAATAATAATAATAATTTATAGCCCCACTCCTCTGTGAAAACAATCAGAGCAGGGTACAACAAGATTAAAAACACACAAGTTAAAACAATTCAACATCCCAGTACCAACCTCCCACCCCTTAACAATTAAACTAATAATAAGTTAAAACCAAACAGCAATTAAAAACATAATACATCCTCATGAAACAACTATTCTAGAGCAAGGTGGACAAAAGCAGAAAGGGCCAGTATGTTGGGAACTAATGGAAGGTTAAACCCAATTTCAGAGCTGGGCATTTAGGACGTTTCAGAGAAGGCCTGCTGGAAGAGATGCATCTTTATAGCTTTTTAAAAGCAATCAAGAGATGTGATAAGACGCATCTTGTCCGGCAGGTCATTCCAAAGCTTGGGAGCAGGACCGCCGCGTGCGGGGGGGGGGGGGGGAGAGGCGGTCCCTGAGATAAACTGGACCCAAGCCATGTAGGGCTTTAAAGGTTAAAACCAACACCTTGTACTGCGCCCGGAAACCAATTGGCAGCCAGTGGAGAGCCTTAAGCACCGGTGTTATGTGCTCTCTCCTGGGTGTTCCGGTGACTAACCTGGCTGCCATATTTTGGACCAGTTGAAGTTTCCAGGTTAAGTACAAGGATAGCCCCATGTAGAGCGTGTTGCAGAAGTCCAAACGTGAGGTGACCAAAGCATGTACCACAGATTCCAAGTCTTTTATGTCCAGGAAAGGGCGCAGCTGGTGTATCAGCTGAAACTGATAACAGGCACTCCTGACCGTCGCATTCACCTGACTAGTCATGTGAAGCGACGAGTCCAGAAGTACCCCCAGACTGCGAACAGAGTCCTTCGAGGAGAGTGTGACTCTGTCTAGGACTGGAAGCAGTATTCCCAAACCTGGTTTCGGGCCTGTCACTGTTAGTACCTCTGTTTTGTCTGGATTTAGTTTCAATCTGTTTTCCCTCATCCAATCCATTACTGCTGCCAGGCAGTCATTAAGAGGAGAGACGCCATCTGAAGTCTGTGCCAACGATCTGGACATGGAGAGGTATATCTGAGTGTCATCAGCATACTGAAGACACTGAGCTCCATGCCTCCGAATGATCTTGCCCAGCGGCTTCATGTAGATATTAAGTAGCATTGGGGACAGGATGGCGCCCTGAGGAATGCCACAATTAAGCTCGATTTTGGAAGAGCAATTGTCCCGGAACCTCACCCTTTGGAATCTGCCGGAGAGAAAGCACCGGAACCACCGGAGCACGGTGTATTAGTGTATTAGAACTGAACCATCAATGAAAATGTGCAAAAAATGCACAGCAATTTCCATAGCATGCTTGGAGGCTGTAGTCCAAAGCAGGGTGCTTTCCAAGCACTGGGCTCACCTCCTTTGTGTGAATACTTTTTCTGAGCTAGGAGTGGTTTTGACCAAATATCTCAATTATAATAGGAACTTACATCTCATTAGACCTACCCTGCCCTCTGAATACCTTTGGCCCAAACATCACAGTTTGGCTCATGGGTTTCTGGCCCAGCAACAGAAGGTGGACTGCTGGAGACAAAATTCTTTTTTCCCCTGAACACCATAGCTTCTGATGCTACTCCAGTTTACTTTTTCCACCCCAGACCCCTTTTGCCCCCATGGAAAATTGTGGGGAGGCAAGCAGGTATTGACCCATATAGTTTTGTAGCAACCATGATGCTCTCATCCCACCTCTTTGTTATTTGGTGTCAAAATAAATAAATAATAAACTTTATTCTTATATCCCGCCTTTCTGCTGCCATAATCAAGGTGGCTTATATGATTAAAATATATTGGAACGATGCATTCTCTTAATAAATAAATTGATCCCCCTCCTTGGCTATGATGAGTCAAAGTGAGGGGGAGCAAAGGACGTAGCAGAAAGATGTACAGCTGTCCAGAAATCCCTAGAGTCAGATCATTTGTGTATCTCAGAGATTATGTGGAACTAAAAAAAAAAAAATTCCAGAGTTCCAATCCTCACCACTGAAGTAACCCCCTATTTCTCCGTCTCAGCCTTAAAATATGAAGTCCATGATAGGCTTGCTAAATCAAAAAGGACTCGACGGCAAACATTCACAACAACAACAAAGTCCTCAAGGCAATTGTCACCATTAATAATCTACTACAAAATATAATAAGGAAGCTCGAAGCACTGGGCTACAGCATCAGCCAATGGTGACAGTATGATGTAGGGTGATCATCTGGTTTGTCCAAGAATTTAAACTGAGTGACAAGGCCCTCGAGTGCCGCTGGATTTTGACTTGGTACCTTCACTGAAGCCTAACTCTGTTCTTCTCCTCATATTCTCTTGCATTACTACACTAGATATTCTGCCCTCTGTCTTCTCCTTTCACGTATACAAGAAAGAGCCTCTGCTTTAAGAGCAAAGCAGCAGGGGCCACCTCAGTTAAGCATTTGTAATATAATTTGTTGTTGTCATGTGCCCTCGAGTTATTTCCAACTTATAGCAACCCTAAGGATTCATGGTTTGTGTCTGTGTGTGTTTTGCAAGGTTTTTTCAGAAGATGTTTGCCATTGACTTCCCCTGAGGCTGAGAGAGTGTAACTTGCCCAAGGTTTTATGGCCTGGCTGGGAACTGAACTCTGGTCTCCAGAGTCATAGCACAACACTCGAATCACTGCACCCATGCTGGCTGTCTTTAATATAAGTTTTATTAGCTTGCACATTGTGATTATATGCATCTGTCAGTTTGCTTTACATTATATACTGTGCAATAGTTATTATATTTTATCCAGGTAATTTGTTTTACAATTGTGCTGTATAGTTTTATAGCTTTATTATTCCTTCGTTCTAACTCTTTCACTTTCTGTGTGTGTGTGTGTGAGCACGTGCAAATATATTTTAGATTGTACATCTTTGGCAAGATTTACTGCTTTTGTTTGTTTTACTTGAAAAGTGCCATTTATATCAATGGCACAATAGAAATAAATGATGATGGTGATGGTGATGGTGATGAGAGTTGTTCTGTGGAGCTGTCTCAAAAACAAAATTCCTAAACATACGCAGGAGTGGGGTAAACGTACTCCCTATGGGAAAATTCAGTGAGCATATCTTTTGCTCAAGGGCACATGTTTTGAAACCACAGCTAGGGAAAGTCTCCCTCCAATGGCACAACTGTGTCATGGCAGTCCAGAGAACCAGAAATTGTTCACTGATCATAAGGTCTTATATTTGAGAAAACTGAACACCTCTGGGATTGGAAGCAGGGAAGGAAAGAAACAGAAGGAACATGATTTGGGGGGGGGGGGTACCTCTCCTTTGGCAAACCAAATCTATTTCAAATTCCTGACCCAATGCCCGGCTTACAAGGTGTAGTGAGACAGGAATTGATTCTCAATATATTGGACCATGAATGGAGAGGCATGTGGCTGATACTGGGATACAAGCAAGTAGGAAATTGTTGGTTAGACCGTTCTGGCAAAACCACATGTGCCCCCATTTCCTTGCAGCAAAACGTGGTGCCTACTTCTAAACAGGGCTGACTGGTTCTAAAAGGAGAAGCAATGCAGTTATCATGCCAACATCACCTTGGCATGCTCAACTCCAGAGATGACCAACTGTGGACTTCCAGGCGTTTCTGGACTGCTGCTCCCATAATGATTTTGCAATCCAAAAACCTCTGGAGGGCCACTGTTCCTCACTCTTGCTCCAACTGCCAAGAGATTTTTAATGAACCCAAAGACATCATACATTCCTCCGAGAACAAGAGACACCTCTCTCTGTTCTGTGCGTCTAACCATTTCAGAAGAGAGGCAAATCTGACCAGAAGTCAGACATAAAAAGTTCCCCTGATCTTTCTTGCGTGAAAAATAAAAACACGTCCCTTGTGTGCCACATTCTCAAATACTTAACAACAAGGTCTCAAGCCATTTCCAAATAGGTCCTTCTGAACTCTTGGTGGCATACCCTGGAAGGCCTCTCTATCTACTATGAGGGGGTCTTTCCCCCTCCATCTGGTGCTGTTCATTGCACTGGATGCTGCCCTGATCTAGTATGCCATCCAGTGTTAACCTAAGTGGACTTTCACTGGTGCAAAGCAAAACAAACACCCTTCTATAGTTTTTTGTGGAGCTTTCGGAATATGTGGCCATGTTCTAGAAGAGTTCCTTTCTGACGTTTCGCCATCATCTGTGGCTGGCATCTGCTGGTGAAACATCAGAAAGAAACTCTTCTAGAACATGGCCACATAGCCCGAAAGCTTCACAAAATACTATGGAGCCTTCATCTCCACAAACACCCCTCTCCTGCCCTTTTATCATGACATATGACCTCCTAGTGCCCTAAAATGTATTCTGGAGGGCCCCTTAAACCAGAGCACATTTGGGAGACTGCAAGAGGAGCTGTAGAAAGTAGACTGAATTTGTTCTGCTGAAGGATGGATCATTCTGCTGGTGCATGGAAACAATTAGATTTCATCTATTATTAACACTGTACCCCGTGATTATCTTTGTGGTTTGCAACACATGAATATCTATGTGCGTGTGTACATTTAAGTTGCCTCTCAATTTATGGCGACCTCATGAATTTCTTAGGGCTTTCTTAGGCAAGGAATACCCAGAGGTTGTTTTGCCATTTCCATAAATCTAGCCGGCAGATTCACTGGGATACACTGGCAGCCTCCCATCCAAGTATTAACCTGGTCTAACTCTGCTAAACTTCCAAGATTAGACAGGATCTGGTGCCGTTAGGCTATTTAATTCCTTACTATAGATACCAATAATAATAATATTAAGATGATGATAATAATAATGTATTATTATTATTATAACAGATAACAATAATAATGTATTATTATTGTTATTATTATCTAGTTCACTATTCCCACACATAAAAATTTCCACTTTTTCCTTTCCCGTACTTTTCTGGAAAGCCATCTTTAATTCTGAAGTTACTTCCAACCAGCAGATAGTCAGCCCCTGCATGAAAACCAGGTAACCTGGAAAACCACTAGCAATTTGGGTCACAGGAATTGAGTGCTGGAACTATTTCAGTGGCTGAATCCATTTCTTCCTTTATCCAAATCAAATTCGGTGCAGGTTAAAAAAAAAAAAAAAAGCTCTATTTTTATTGCACTTGCTCTGGCATAGCTAAGCAAGTTTTTCGTTTATCTTTCCAAAGTTTCTTGTTACTCTGCTCATGATACATCCATGCTTATTTATTGTACATGTCATGAAAAATGAGCCGGGTGTCCACACACTAACTCATCTTTCAATTTGTGTACTTGTTTGTTTGTTCAGTGATTCCTAAGTAGTCTCATAGCCTTCTCCCTTAAATCTTTACTATACTGAGGTTGGAGAGGAGAATGGGACTGAAGTAATATCCTTATTTTTTGTCAAACAAAACAAAACCCTTAGGAGCTCATGCCTGAATCTAAGGCCTTGTCTGCATTGCCCCTGGAGTATCATTGCCCAACAATTGCCCCAGTCTCCCCATGTTACAGCCCATCCATTTCCATGCCATCATAGCTCGGTGCATGGACATCCCGCTGAGCCACCTGGAATGTCTCCTGCCGGTGGTGTAGGTTGCTCACTTCTGAGATCAGAATGAGGTGCCCAGTGATAGTTACATACCTGGCACCTTGTTCAGACCTCAGAATGACTGACCACAGTGGTGGCAGATGAACCAGATGCCCCAGCTCTATGTCCATGCAAACCACCACTATGGCATGGAAACGGTTGGCTCCAGATCTTCCCAGAAGATCTCAATTAACAGGTAATTTTTTAAAAACCGTTTTATGGGTGCTATTCCCCAGTTTTGGTGTGAAATATGGTAGATGTTGTCTAGACTGCTTACACTAGAACTGGGATTTGGGACATGCATTATCCAAACACCAGGACAATACCAGATTGGGGGATTGGATGGGCCTTTTGGCCCGTGCAGACAAAGCCTAAGTTATACAGAATCAATGTAGCAACATACTATGAACAGAATACATGTGGCCTTTGGAGATGCTTTTGGAATTTGGGACTTTGTTCATAAATAATCAAGTTACCTGTTTTAATAGTATACTCTTATTTAACTTCAGCCATGGGCAGGGCTCATGAGAGGGCAGGGCTCCTGTGTCTCTTAAAAGAAACATGAGAAGAGGCACTAAAACATGTCTATCAAATTCATAATCTGAAGTCAAAAGGGCTGGTTCCTATGCTCACTTGACTGTGTTTTCATTTTCCACACCTCTTGATCACCCAGGAAATGATGTGCAATGTCTGGATGTACCTTCTTCGACACGTTTCAATCTACTCTTCCCTCAGTGTGCACGAAACTTATGGCAATGCATGCAAAATCCTCATATGCCATGGCACTTTACCGGCACCGTGGAAGGGAGCGAGCCCCCCGCCCCTTCTTCCAGCACACACAAAAGTCAATAGCTGCGTAAGTGCATGAATTACAGCTGCCACAGGAAAAAAAAAGGTTGGAGCATTAGAATGGGTTCCCCAGCTTCAGCCACCTCCTTTGCATATGGAGATGCTGACCTACATACCCCCTATCTTCTCTGGGATATGCTTGTGCATGAAAACAGATTCCAGAAAAGACACACACTTTCATAGAAAGCACATGAATTTCCAGAATGTTTTAAGGTAGTGTGTGTCCTGGCAATGAATGGGGGAGCCAAGTTCCACTGAAGCTACTGTACTGTACTGTGGGGGCAGTGGATCAGTTCAAAGGTCTTGCCATGGAGATCCCATCACGGCTCTGAATTTAAAGGCAAGCCCTGGATTTCCCCAAGTATCTATCCATCTGCTGCGAGATGTCAAGGTGGCGACAGAATGGAGGCTGTGCAACCCATCCTTTATAGTCAGTGGGCATCACAATGTCACAAACCATAGGTCAACTGCTGAAAAGTGGTCACTCATACAGGACTGTCCATGCACTGCTGGGGACTTCAAGGAAAACCCAGCTGCATGGCTCCAAAGCATTTGGGCACAGGAGGGGAAAGAAAGCAGCCACCAACATCCCCACAGAAACACTGGGGAGATGTCTTATGCGGGAGGAAGGGTGTTCACGAGAGCACGGTGGGAGGTTCCTGAGAACCTAAGACCAATTCTATGGAAGGGTGGGACCAACGAGTAGAAAGAAAGTCTTACTTTGGTGAGGCGCTTGTGTGACTAAAACATAAATAAATAAATAGAAAGAGCATGCATGAAAGGAAAAAATGAGGTTAAACTCACAAGAAAGGAGAAACAAACTTAAGAGCACACAGGAAACACATCTCTTTCCTTTTCATAGTTCAGAGAGAGCCAAAGGAACACTTTCGTGACACAGCAGTAGGAAGGCTAACTTCTAGAGACAACAAAATTTCGCTTTACCTTGAAAGGTCCTGATTTGAAGGAAAAAGGAATTTGGATTGTTTATGACTCAAATGGCCTACCAAAATAGCATCAAGGACAATGGAAAAGATATTATCTCTGTAAGTCTGATGATGATTCTGCTACCAACAACCTACCAGCTTGTTTTACAACAGGCAGGTGTCTAGTATTCCACTAAACAGTTCACCTTTCCAAATAAAATCCCTGTCTTCCTTTTTCTAATAGGAAGCTTCACCCACTTGTCTGGGTAATATAAAGCACCAATTGATTAGTGCAATAAAGAAACAGAAATAATAATAATAATAATAATAATAATAATCACCTTCAAGAGGTGGAACTATCGAATATATTACAATTCTCAACACACACTGCTTTTTTTGAAAGTATCTCTCAGAAACTATAGCTGTTTCCAAAAAATAAAAATACAATTGGCCCTCTGTATCCACAGATTCAACCATCTACAGCTTGAAAAATTAAAAACAAATATAAATTCTAAATGCATACCTTGATTTTGCCATTTTATATATTGTATATATTTTTATATTACTATGCCACTGTATTTAATTGGGCTTGAAAACCTACAGATTTTGGTATTCACAGTGGTCCTGGAACCAAAACCTAGTACATCCCAAGGGCTCAGTTTACAGGCCAATTTCACAAGACATTCTCTATAATACAACAAGTATCTACTGAACACTTTGAACATGTCTTTTCCCCTCCTATGGATTCCACTGTGTGCTCTCTCATTTTTGTCTCTTCTGTTGCCTGCCAATATCATATGTACTAGGGAAGAGTCTAACAAAACCTACAACTTTCCTCGAAGCAAAATTTGTCTTCAGTGATGGAAACGGACCTTTTTCTGCTACATATCAGCTCTAATCAGCATTATATGAACAATCCACAGAGACACAGACGTAAGGGTAGAAAATGGGGAGGATTTTGGTGATGGTGTCATTTTTAAAGTTAATCTATGGAAACACTGAATGGTTTGCTAGGGCCATCACATTTTTGTTGGCTGAGAAGGCGTGCATGTCTCTGGCACACTCTGTGATGGGAAAGCCAAATGTCAGACTAGACCGGATCAAGCACTAGTTTTTTAGTAGAGCTCATAGTTAAGGTGTAGTTGGAGGGAATCAGTGAAAAGCACATGAGGACGGATGCAAGTTCAGAACTGGAGAGGGGGCAGGTGGTCCATTTTCTCATCATGCAATGAGAAAGAGAGATTGAGAGAGAAGGGGAGAAAACTGAGACCAAAAGTATACTCACCTTGGAATTCTTGGCCCCGCTACGACCCGATTGGGAGGAACAACTACGCTGTACACCTTGCTCTGGCGTTGAAGGGGATTTGTCTGAAGAATGGTCCGAACCTTTCTCCACCATGGTGTCTCCTTGAGGGTCCTGTGGCGTTGGAGACCGGGAGCGTTTGCGCAGGATAGGGGAGCAGGCAGGAGTGCTGCGGTTTGAGTTACTGGCAGTGCTAAAGAGAGAGATGGAAAGAGCCAAGTCAGTAACCACCACAGAAATAGCACATAGCATGATGGCTGGGACATACCACTTGAGGACAACAGAAGGGCAAACAGATCAAGATCTCCCCAATGTGATGCCTAATTTCCTCAATGGAGGTAGAATTCAGAGACATAGCTGTGTTGGTCTGGAATATCAGTATGCAAAGGGATCTTGTAGCACCTTTGAGTGTGTGGAAGAATTTCTGTGTGAAAGAATTTTGTAGCATAAATTTTTGTAGACTCAGGTCTACTTTCTCAGATCTGAGGAAGTGGACAAGTCTATGAAACCTTATACAACTTCTTTGCCGCAAAGGAGCTACAAGATCCCTTTGTTCCTAAATGGAGGAACCCACAGGATGAATGGGAGATGAGATGGCAACAACAGGATGCAACAGTAAACAATACGTCTTAAGGCGGATTGATTTGCCTTGACTGGATCTAACTCAATCCATTTGAATTTAACATATCAGAAGAAGAGAAGGCCACAACATGACTATCAAACATGAGCTTAGATTTTTTTTTTGTCCAAAATATTTCTAGTACATACATTCAGACTCAACTCAGTGATACATTTATATAAAAATTATTATGTCAAATAGAATTACAAATCAAAGTGGCTACTCTTTTGCAAAAGTAGCAGGAACAATAGATCGAATTAAGTTTCTTCAATTTAAGTCCACTGAAATCAATGAGAAAAGTTCCTAATAACATCAGCGCCATACAAATCAAGAGAATACAAGTTTACCTAGAAAAAAGTGGAAAGCAATAAGAAAAGAGGTAGACCACATTACTGATAGACTGATAGCCACGGCCCTGAGTTTGCAAGGCTTGAGCCACTTGGGGATGACAGAATGACTACAGCTTTTGGAAATCCCTTATTCATAGGGTCACCATAAGTCAAAGTTGACTTGATGGCAAACTGCAACAATTTAGGATAGATTCAAGCTAATAATTTGCAACACTGTGTATATTGGGTTCCCCCCCCCATAAAGTCTTTTAGTTTGCACAAAAAAGAGCCAGAGTAGTGTAAGTATTGGACTACTGGTTAATCCACTGGTTACCTTGGGCAAGTCACACACTCTCAGCCTCAGAGAAAGGCAATAGCAAACTCCTTCTCAATGAATCTTGCCAAGGGGGGAAAAACATGATAGGTTTGCCTTTGGGTTGCTATACATCAGAAACTTTTACTTAAAGGCAAGCAACAACAACTTTTAGTTGTTCAATCTTTAAAATCATGAGCTCCATTTTAGGACAGCTTTGTATTAGAGGATGCTTCCTGACTTTTTGTGACATTGTCTCTGTTCCACATCTGACCATCGTTTCATTTGCCAGGTATGGTCAGGTACTGTTTTATTTGCCAGGTATGCATTTAAATGCTGACCTAAGTCCAGATCTGAGGAGTTCAGGTCTGTATCCTTTGCAAATTATTTTTGCCTGAACCTCCTTGCTATCTATGGCATAAATGCAAAACACTAATATTCCCATAGAACCAAGCTTCTGCACATGTGTGTCACTCTCTTGAGGAAAGCATCAAGGTTATGGCTCACATACACATGAATGCTTGATTGTTCATATTAAACTAAACTTCTCTGAAGATGCCAGCCACAGATGCTGGTGAAACGTCAGAAAGGAACTCTTCTAGAACATGGCCACATAGCCCGAAAGCTCCACAAAAAACTATGGATGCCGACCATGAAAGCCTTCGACTCCATAAAGGAAGAACACTCATGACTTCAAATGCAATCTTTTACAGCAGGTTCATTTTACGCATACAGTTAGTCCATAAACAAGAAGAGATATATGACATGAGGTACGTGCATGTGTTAACCAGACCTTTGTGTGAAGCAAAACTGAGATATCATCATAGATACTCCTGATGATGCCACACACACACACCCACAACCACCCACACCAACTTTCCCTTTCAGCCTGACAGTAACCCAATGAAGGCATTTTTGAGGTGCTGGAGATTGGGGCACTGGGATCTGACATCTGCAGTCTTTTCCCACTCGCAGGGTACATTGAAAACAGGCAGCTAGGGAAATCCCTTGGGGTCCTGCAACAACTGAATGTCTCAAGGAGAGCATTGCAGGCATAATTTTCCAGTCCCCTGACTTTCAGTGGCTTGGAAATCCTTCCGTTGGGTGCTGCTAGGGTCCAACAGTAAGTTTTGGGGGTCATGTTTGGTCATTAAATGACCCTAAATGTGAATCCCCAGCAGTTGCAAGGTTGTAAATCCAGCTTATGATCTCATAGCTGCTTAACTGGATAGCAGCCAGGGTCTCCAGAACTTCAAGAACCTGCCTAGGGATGTAATAGAAATAGTGCATGCCTGTGTCAGTGCGCATTTTCCTAGGTAGGTTGACAGTGCAGGATCTTGGCCTAAGATTATTTTTCTGACCTATCAAAGCTCAAAAAACAGCACTGACACTTTATCCTGATGATAACTGTGTGATAGAGGCAACTGAGGAGTTTATCAGACAACGGAAATTTGAAGTAAAATGTAATGGCAATCCGAACGCAATAAAGGAGTTTCATGTAATTGCGTATTAAAGTATCTCATGCAATTTTGGGCAAAAGGGAAGTCATTCCGAACACAATCATGGGTTTTACGGTAGTGTGTATTAAAGCATCTCACACAATTTTGGGCAATGGGGGGTCATTTTCAGGTAATGGGAAGTCATTCTGAACTCATTCCAAACGCAATTGGAATTCACGTAAATTCACTAAACTAGCGAATTCACGTGAATTCAAATTGGCTCCAATTGGCTCCATTTGAAATAAAGAGAAATCCCTCCCATCTGATAAACTCCTAACACAACGGCACTTAATGTCTGTCATGGATAAGCAAGGATTTAAACAGTACACATTTACTATGTTATTCAGACTTTCAGGGATATTATCAAAATGCCTAACTGTGTGTTAAATGATTTTTCTGGAGATCAGGGTTTGAATCCCTGCTCAGCCGTGGAAACTCACTGGGTGACCTTAGGCAAGTCACATACTCTCAGCCTCAGAGGAAGGCAATAGCAAACCCACTCTGAAAAAAATCTTGCCAAGAGATGCCCACAAGATTCCATGTGTTTGTGTTTGAATTACTGAGTCCCTTCCATAGCCTTAATCTAGGACTAATCAATTCCAATGGATGCTAGAGTCACCATAAATCAATGATTACTGTTATTTTTTACCAATGGATTATCAGACATTTGATACAGTATTCCCAAACAAGCACATGTGGGATGATGTTACGGATATGTTCTGCAAACTAGGAAAGACACTGTTTTTTGTGGAGCTTTTGGGCTATGTGGCTATGTTCTAGAAGAGTTCCTTTCTGATGTTTCACCAGCATCTGTGGCTGGCATCTTCAGAGAAAGAGTTTCCCATATTACACATATCAAGATTCCTTGACAAATCAAACATGGCAGAGAAAAACTGAAAGTGGACAGAGAAAGGTTTTTCTCTTTAGCTTTTACCATCAAAAACTGTGGAAGTGATTCAGGAAAGGCTACGGAAAGGACTTCATTATTTAAACACAAACATATGGATTTTGCTGCTGGAAGATGTGTTGATGGCCACTAATGCTGCTTTAGAAAGGAATTTGACAAGTTCATGACAGATCTTTTAGTAGCTATTAGCATGATGGCTAAGTGGAACTGTCATAACTGTAAGTGGAAAGGATGCTGGAAAGAGCCCAGAATTCATGATTCCTTCTTGAATGATCCAATATCACTACCCATCGAAGAGAGGGCTTCGTTGCATTTTATGACATATGAATATCAAGTTGATTGTGCTCCAAAGCAAAAGAAGGCAAGCATGACAGCTTACGTTTAGACATTCTGACAATTCCTATTTGCGTCCCTCCTCAATAGTTCCCAACTTCATCTTTCAAAACCTTTGCTGTTCCCTGTTCAATCCCTGAATTTTGAATCTGGCCCAAGAACAGCCATGACAAATGCCTTCTGTTGTTCCCATAGTAACTAGGGCTTGTAAAAGAACCAGGAATCCATGCTTGAAATGACAAAACAGCTTGACCCACTTTGAAAAAAAAAATATAATAATGCTTTATGAAACTAACCGGCCAGAGGCTTGCAGAACCCCAGATGACCGCCCCTCTGAGCACTTTGGAGACGCTCCTAGAGATGCAACAGCACAAGGGATTTACAACATGCAACCTGTGGGGATGGCTTTAGGATGAAAGACCTGGAATAAAAGTAACATCTAAATCTTGAGGGTGAGGGGTACTCTTGCCTATGTTGTGTCAAAGGTTGCAAAGGAAAGCTTGTAAAAAGGTACTGGTAATACACCCAATTCAGCTTGGGAGCCTTCTGTCTTCGCATGTTGTATATTTTACATCTAAAATATCACAGTTCTGCTGGGAAGATGGCCACTAATGCTACAATATTCCAGTTTTCTAGTTAGAATTTAAAAAGGCAGCACACAGTAGCAAAGGTTCTAGATTTGATATCAGAAGATGTATTTGGTGATAACGCTCTCATATTCTCTAGACAGCAAGTAGAGATACTGGCTAAGAAAATGGTACAGTTTGTAGCAATCTACCAGATTTAAATTTTAACAGGGATAACATAGTTCTGTCTATGCAGCCA
This sequence comes from Urosaurus nigricauda, assembly GCA_034509955.1. Taxonomy (NCBI): domain Eukaryota; kingdom Metazoa; phylum Chordata; class Lepidosauria; order Squamata; family Phrynosomatidae; genus Urosaurus; species Urosaurus nigricauda. Next base: position 20,262,224 of record JAOEGL010000009.1, read on the forward strand.
TGCAACATGGCCCATTTCGCTTAAAACTGGAATGCCACTAAATTAACCACCTACTAGTTGACTGGTCAAATATTCCCATGTGTAGACGCCAACTTATTTTCTTCTGTTTTGTTATGATGCCACCTGTTTGCAAGGGCAAGTATGCGTCCCCACAGCTCTGTGGCAGTAACAGAAATTCAGCAAAGCCTTTCCCATCAGAAACCCACTCTATCTGTTTGGCGTCACCAAAGAACGCAATGCCCTTGCAATAGTAGAGATGATCAAACTAGTCTCAAGGAGACTCCCATTCATATAGTCAGTCAGTCATAAAATTCATAAGATCAAATATTTTGGAATGGATGGTCCTTAACATGTTGTTAAGAATGCAAGCTTTTGCATGTACTTTGTAGGAGAGAATGAAAGGCAAGATTTGCACAAGCCCAAACTTCTATTCAATAAGTCCCTGTCCCGCAGATATATAAACTGTCCACAATAAAAGTGAATTTGGTAATGGATTCCAGCCACCTTGTCAGTTTCATCTCTACAATGTAGAGCTTTCTTCACATGCTGGGGAAAAGGGGATTTCTGACCTTTCGTACCATTATGCAGGGAATAGACAACATGCAGATAATGGCATGATGCGGAATGACATTCCCCCACTGGATGTGCAAACAGGCATATGAGCAAACAAGGAGACAAGATGGTGAACACCTTTTGTTGTGTGCAAAGGGGGTACGTGTACAGAACATGCTTAGAAATTCCATGGCTAGAGGTACTCCGAAGTTTTTGGAAGTACCCTATTGTGGATTGTGACAGCAAAACAAGCATATTCTCCCTATCCTAAGAAAACAAGTACAGTGGTTCCCCGGGTTACGAATCCCCCGGCCAACAAAATCCCCGGGATACGAAAGAGCCGGGGCCGGAAAAACGGCCCCGGTCTCCGAAAAAAAACCCGGGTTGCAGGAAAAAAAAGTGCTGGCCCTTTAAATCTGCCGCGCAGTGCTGCGCTGTGCTACAAATAAAGGGGTCCCCTGGGTTACTAAGATTTCCGGGTTACGAAAGGGATGCCAGAACAGATTACTTTCGTAACCCGGGGGACCACTGTACAGTACTGTAATACCCTTAATAGAAAACAAGTAATACTATTCCTGCAAACAAAGTCTAAGTAGAAGCCACTGAAAGATATGAATGAAATGGTGTCAACTTCTCTTCAGTTCAAAAAGCAGAGAACTCAAATTATTTTTTTTTTTAAGTTAAGACAGATTTTCTATAATAAACGTCTTAAGTCACATAGCACCAAACTCGATCTAACTAGATCTGTGGCATGATCAGCACCCAAATATGTGAGAACAAAGTTTTTAAAAAAGGAACGTGACAGATAGACAGTGACTAAGTCGGTGAATTTCTTTGGAAACTATTGATACAGATGTGAAATCTTGTTAAACAGGATATGGGATTTCATGAAAGCATTTTGTAGAGCATCACTGAAAACACGGCAGTAGTTTTTAGCTAAACTAGTCTAAAGATAATAATAATAATAATAATAATAATAATAATAATAGTGGGACCTTGGTATCCACTGGAGTTTGTTTCCAGGGACCACCATGGATACCAAAATCCATAGATGCTCAAATATGCAATGGGGTAGTAAAATGATGTCAAATGGCAAAATCAAGGTTTGCTATTTGGAATTTATATAGTTTAAAAATATTTTGAAGCCATAGATGCTTGAATCCATGGATACAGAGGGCCAACTGTGCAGCTATGTGCTATTTATTCAACAGCACATCCTTCTAAATAACTGGAATTGATGAGCAAAATTTGTTGTTATGTTTCTTCAGCTCAACTTATGGCATCTCTGTCCTAAGGCTTTCCTGGCAAGAAAGGTTTCCCATTGCTTTCGTCTTAGGTCAAGAGAGTGGGAACTCCCCAAAGTCACCCAGTGGGGTTCTGTTACTGAACAGGATTTGAACTTGGCCTCTTTGAGTCGAATCCAACACCTAAACCACTACAAACACACTTGCTCTTGACAAGCAATGCAGTTACATGTATACCGGTTTATAAATGACATCAGAATTGAAGGAGGAGAAGTCCTATAAAAATCTCTAAAGATAAAATGAATGCTTAGAAAGGAGACAGTCTGACAACGGATGAAGTTACATTCACAAGTTCTGACACTCATTACAACACCTTTCCCTATCAGTGACGGCTATGACAGCAAAATTTGGTGTTATGTATAATGTCATGGCAACCTCAATATTGCCAAAAGAACAAGAAGCTACCATGTTTCCCCGAAAATAAGACAGTGTCTTATATTATTTTTTGCTCCCAAAGATGCGCTAGGTCTTATTTTCAGTGGATGTCTTATTTTTTCATGAAGAAGAATTCACATTTATTGTTGAACCAAAAAAATTAACATTTATTATATATTGTATATATATTTATATACAAAAATTTTGCTAGGTCTTACTTTCAGGAGAGGCCTTATATTTAGCAATTCAGCGAAACCTCTACTGGGTCTTATTTTCTGAGGATGTCTTATTTTCGGGGAAACAGGGTACTTCAATTTGAAAAGCACAAACATCTGTGCATTCACTCTATACCCCCAAATCTATAATTCAGAGTTTTGTCCTTTCCAGCCACAATATTTAGTGCAGTTGCGATCAATATAGCTACAGCTGTTCTCAACATCTCAACTCTGATAAAAAGTTGTTTGTTGTTGTTATAGTGGTCCAAGAGGATAATAGAAAAATAGGCAACAGGTTTTATTAGAGTAATTTCTGTTGGCACAAGGAACTTGTGCCACATGTTTTGTATTATCTTAATACTTGCAACAATCTTGTTGTTGCAAATATTAGGATAATACACAACTTGAGGCACAAGGTTTTTTTTATGCCAAGAGAAAACTACTCTAATGAAACTTGTTGCCTAATTTTCTGTTTCTCTTGGACCACTATAGCAACAACTGTTTATGTCAGATTTAAGATTGCCACTTGCAAGATTGCCACACAGACGCAAATTTAGACAACACTTTGCAAAATAAAATTCTTCAAAAGTGGCTTAGACAAAAAAAAGAAGTGCAATGCAGTAAAAGCATCCAGTGTAGTATTATGATTATTGTTAAATACATACATACATACTTTCTCATCAAGTATTATGTGCCATTTTAAGTCAATCATACTTCTCTCTATCAAAACAAATGCTCATCCAACAAAGCTCTCGACTACATTTTCTGCAACTTATTTAAAAATAATAATAACTTGTGTTTCAACCAGATATTAGAGCTGGTAAAGCAAACTAGCATTTTTGAGATGATTCCCTCATCACGTTCCTAGATGGTTCGATACAGGTTCTTGAATTCAGAGCAGTAGTATACAGGCAGCAGTCTCAGCTGGGACATTTGAAAGCATGACCAGAGCAAAATAATGCAAATAAAAATATTAACCGGAGGGGGGAATTCCACTTCATGTTGAGACAATTTGGCCTGTGGCATATCAGAAAAGTGAAGCTCATTTCCAAAGAGCCTTCTTCCCTTGTGCAGCATGAAAACACCACCTTATAGAATGCAGAGTTGGAAGAGACCACAAGGGCCATCCAGTCCAACCCCCTGCCATGCAGGAACTCCCAATCAAAGCATCCCTGACAGCCTCTGTTTAAAGACCTCCAAGGAAGGAGACTCCACTACACTTTGAGGCCATATATTTATGGCCTCTAATTGCTCTAGACTTCTGGAAGAACAAGGCTGTTTGTAAGTCAGCTTGTCAGCTCCATTGATTTTTGCAGGATGCTGGAGGGTCTCTGCTTGCAGCTTTGAGACAGAGGATCTCCCCCAACCCTTGACTGTACGGGGGTGTGTTAGAGACTGTCTCAAGTCACAGTTTGCTGGTGACAGAGTGCTGGGAGGGATACATTGTCACTCCAAGAGTAGAAAGATAAAAGAAGCATCCGATAACCTCCCACTCACTCGTTGCAGCTCAAGTAGGATCAGCTTTCATGGGCTAACAGGAGACATGGTGATCTTCAGTGTTGTTGAGCAAGCGGGATCAACTCCCTTTCCTTTGCAGGGGTTATCTGACACTCCTTTCATTCGCTATCCTCTTTCCTCCCACTTACCTCCAGTCTCAGCTGCCAGTTCTCCTGCTCTGCGTTCATATCTGGCCACACAGCACCACAACTAATAAGAACGACAATCTAGCCTATGTTTAAGGCTGTTTGGAGCACAAATGCAGGCCCTCAAGAGCCCAACCCATGATGTCTACAGGGTAGCAAAATTGAGTTTCCAAAAAGAAAAATTGTTGAGAAGAGGTGTCCACTCCCTATGCTTTGCAGGATGTCGCCAAGAAGGGGACTCAACAAGAAGATTTTACTAATAGAAAATTATTGTTGTCGAGTTATTGATAGGCAAAAGTCACCCAGCTCTTTAACATAAAATATTTGGTGCTTGATTTCATCCTGCAGAGTGGAGTCTAGACTCCTCTGAAGGTTTCCCACCTCTGCTGAGCAGAGAGGTTTGTTATTTAGCCCTGGGCTTTCAACACCACAAAGGGGTGTGTGCAGGGAGTGCATTTCCAACATGTGCTCATGAATAGAGAAAGAGCACGACAACAAAGAGGGGGGGGGAAGTAAACAGGCAGAGAGAAAGAGGGCGGATGGGGGTAAAAGTCACATAGTGACACCTCCAACTCGCATGTCCCTAACTGACTGGGCTGGCACCTTTGACAACATCCTTCTTCTTCACCGGGCACAAGGAGAGGGCATGCCATGGTCTCACTCCTATGTGACCCATTTGCCTCTTTCTGTTGCCATTAAAAGAAAGAGCTATGCAAATGACAGAAGGGGGAAAGGGTGGGGAGCATGTAGCCAAGAAGCACATGGGCACACTGCCCCAACTGCTGCGGCTCCATGACGCACTGAGAATTCAACCAACTCTCCACCTCCAGTTCTTTTCTCTCTCCTCTCCTCTGTTCAAAAAAAGGTTGGAAGCATCAGGGCATCCTCTCCCTTTTTCCTCCCTGCAGGTGGGAAGGAAAGCACAAGACAGAATGATCCCTCGCACAAAGTACCCCTTTCATAATCTCTCTTGCAGATGCAAGTGCTCCAATAATAATAGTAGTAATAGTAATAATAAAATCACTGCTTCAGCATTCTGTTGCAGGAGATGATGGTGGCTGATGCAGAGGAGGAATGAAGGTGGGGGATGAATACTGCCACCCCAACTAAAGGAGGGGAAAATAGGCATCTCTGCAACATGATGTCACACTGGATGCTTTCCTGCTCAACCTCCCATTCCCCCCCAACAACACACACAGAGAGAAGAACCAAAGCAGCCACCAACATGGACTCCGGATTTATTCAAAGCAGGGAGCGTACGTTTCTGGCAGCTTGCGCCCTCACAGAAAGTCGCTCAGATTACATGTACAAAACAGCCACGGCACATGAGCAACTGGAAGGCACAGATGACACAGAGAAAGAGAGAGAGAGAGAGAGAGAGAAGGAAAGACAAACAGATCAGCACAGAGAAGAGAGGCAGGCGGCAGCTGAAGGAAGAGCAGAGCACCACTAACCTGGTAGCCATTAGGGACCAGTGGCATACAGTGGAGCAGCTGGGAGTTCATTCATTCATTCATGCAGTTGGGTGGTGGGGCTGGGGGAACAGGGGGGGTTGACCAGTGAGGAGGTGAAAGGGCTGGGCCCCTCCTGGAGCATCATGAAGCCCTTCTTCCCTAGGAAGCAAGGGGAGGCTTACATCCAAAGGGAGCCCCCTCTCTCTGCAGTGCCGCAGAGCTGCCAATTCTTAGCCATAGCTGCTGACTGAGTCTCTCCTATGGCCAGCCTTTCCACACTCTAAGGCCTTTGCTTAGCCTGTCTGGAGGTCTCCCTGCCTGCCTGCTGCCTTCTCTCTCTGTCTCTCACTCAACTATCCTTCTCTTGCACACAGATGCTCTGTGTGTGTCTCTCTCACACACACATGCATGCGCGTGCACCGGCGTCAGCCCAGGCACGCACGCACGCACCCGCGCACATTCAGAGCCTGCTCGCTGCCTGTTTACATAATGCAATCCTTTGGTGCAGTCGGCGTCCTCAATTATTCACGCCTGCTCGGATGGAGTTGAACAGGGGCTCCCTTTTCTTGGCCTTTCTCCCCCAGAAAGTCCCATCAGGGCCTGAGTTAAACATGGGACAAAGGCAACGTTAACAGCACGTGCATTTGAAACAACAACAAGGCCAACATTTTGTCACTCGTTCCCAGCCATTGTATGACTTCTACGAGAGATGTGTCAGGATTAATGCAATTGTCCACAATAATTCTGTGTCACACATTGCTATATATTTCATTTATAATTTCATAAGAGGGAGATTAGTTGCTCTTATTCTGATCAGTGGCTCTCTCTCTCTATTTTATTGATAATGTACTAAAATGCAGTAGCAGCTCCAAATGCTATAGGATGTCATCTTGCCATGGACCCTTATCTTTGGTCATTTAACAGAAGTTCCATACATCAGGTTATATACATCAAGCAAACTAAGGCAACGCCATCATACTTGCAACAAGATTGCCACAGAAAGGCACTTATGGCTCAATTTTATAGACCATTTTGCAAAATGAAATCCTTCTACCACTTTGCAAAATAAAATTGTTCAACGGCAGCTTAGACAGAAAAAAAAATTAAAATACAGCAACAGTAGCCAGCATGACTTAGTAGTTTGAGCATTGGACTACAACTCTGGGGACCAGGGTTCAAATCCCCAGTCAGCCATGGAAACCCACTGGGAGGCATTGGGCAAGTCACACTCTCTCAGCTTCAGAGAGAGGCAAAGGCAAGGGCAAACACTCTCTGAACAAATCTTGTTGACAAAACCCAGTAATAGGGTTGCCATAAGTTGGAAATTACTTGAAGGCACACAATAACAGCAACAGCAGCAGCAGCAGCAGCAGCGTAAATATATTATTAAGTACAATAAAATATCTAACCTCCTTGTTCCTATTTATTCAATTTATATCCTGCCTCTCTGACAAACCAAGGATTCAAGGCAGTTCACACAACTAGATTAGAAAAACACGTACAAATAAAAATGTTAAGTTATAACACTGAAACACAATTAAACAAAACAGAATATAAAGGAAAATAACAGTAAAAAAGTCATCCTAAAAACACATCAATAAAAACTACAGTACATCGCCAGCCTGCTTGAGAATAATTCAAATGTTATAAGAATTCAAAATCTGTCAGATTAAAGGTAAGTGATACTGTATGAGCACGGAGACAACCTTGGACAAAGGGGAGATCAAAATATAAAGCATCATAAGGACTTATCTGAAAGATCATGGTGAGGGAGCCAAAGACGTATCATGAGGAAGGGATTTCTGAAAATAAGAACCTGGCTAAAAAGGTCCTTTCCCTTTTGCCACTGCTCAGCCATGGAAACCCACTGGGTGATCTTGGGCAAATCACACTCTCTCAGCCTCAGAAGATGGCAAGAGCAAACCCCATCTAAAGGAACTTGCCATGAAAACCCCATGATAAGTTTGCCTTAGGGTCATCAGAAAGCAGAAACAACTTGAAGGAACAAAACATGACCACTATTTATAGCAGGGAAATGAGCAAGATCCCTGCACCAGATGTAAAAACTCAGGTATATGAGATTCAAGTTACTTGGTCACAAATCATATTTAAAACCCAATACCATAACTTTGGATTGAGGCCAATCAGCATCTGGGCCATGTCTGTGTTAGATGAAAGTTTCAAACTGTATCCCAAGATAGCTTCATGTACAGAGCATTACATTCATGAGAATATCACCGGAGCATAACGGACTCAAGTAAGATCTAATGCTTCCAGATAGGGTCGCAAATAGCACACCATCCTCAGGTAGTAAAAGTCTCTCTGGACAAGTGCTACTCAAAATGGTTGCCCCGGATCAAAACCAATCCCCAGGTCATTGACTAGTGGTCCATGGACTATTTCCAGGGGCAGGAAAAGAAAAAAAAAATTATAGTCGGTGGGCACAAATATGCCTGGCAAAGCTGTTTAAAAATTGTTGTAAACAGCTTTGGGTTCCATATTGGGAGAAAGGTGAGACATAAATTCATCATATAAAATACTGAGCAAATATGTTGGTGCTCATCCAACCCAAACCAGTCTCTAGACACCTGTGCCAGAGCTCCATAGCATTTGTGGGTTCAGTAGGTAGAAAGAAAGAAAGAAAGAAAGAAAGAAGACATAATGGTGCCAGTCATCAACCTACCAATGACACTTTAGCCAAAGCCCACATAGGAAATCTTCACATGTGTAGATGTAAAAAAGCAGAACAGAACCTTGTCCTACTCCACAAAGGCCATAAGGTAGAAGAAGTGTTTTCCAGCATACATCCTTTCAGAATGAATTAAAACCAGTTTCTTCCCAAGACGACAGCCAGACTAGCACCAATGAAGTAATCCAGTAAAATACTGGATCAAAAGGCACCAAAAAGTCCAGGAGAATCAGCAAGTGAGCACTCCTGCCATTCATTCCCTGGCATAAGTCATTCACCAGAATGATCAAGGATGCTGCTGTACCACGATCAGGTCAGAAACTGGAGTGGAACAGCTCTCAATGGCTAGTTTTCTCTAGGTCCTGGAGTGTCACCACTCTCTCCACCACAATGTTCGATATTGGAAGACCCCTGCCCAAGAGAATTCAGACCTGATCCCCTACCTCCATTGGTCCAAAGACAGGTCGCAGACCTTGCCTCACACAACTTTGTTGGTGTTGCACAAAGGAAAATTATCCAACTCACCAGAGTTCTAACGTTATCCTTCACCAGCTTTGCCCAAACAAATCATTGTGTCTGATTTGGAATGACTACAAGTGACATTATTTGTGAAGCACCATGCAAGCTGGTCAGAGTGGACCTTTCCCACTCCCATTGACTGATATTGTAATATTCTTTACCACACATGCTTTTTTCACTACACAAAAAACAGCTACTACACAACAGTTAGCAGAGAAATACAGGAAAGATGCTTTTGCCATTGAAACCAACATCACAGCAATGTCCTATTGCAGTTTCTTACCAATGATAGTCATGCTTAGTATGAGTTTTCTGCCAATTCTGATCTATTTGTTGACCTAACAATTTCAGGGACTGCAACCTTCTGGAAAACCAAGGAACTAACATAGGCTATATTAAGTCTAAGGATATATGAGTACAACTGTGTCAATGGCCCAAGTCATTCCCTTATCGAAAGGAGAAGTAAGAGCCTCAGTTAGCTACTGGCTATATTTTCAGGAAATCCCACAGTGATCTTAATAGACTTTATGGAATCATCTTCCTCTAACAGTGGAAAATGGCAACAGATTCTCTATCCCTTCCTAAACAAAACATTCTCTCAGCCTCAGAGGATGACAATGGCAAACTGTTGTGGACCAACAAGATTCTAGTTAAAAATTCACTTTTGTCACAAACTTTCGATAAGGACTCCAAAATGCTATTCTCAGTCTTAGTCTTTCAACTGTAATACACATAATAATAGCCCTGTTTAAATATTCGAAGGGGTGTCATATTGAGGAGGGAGCAAGCTTGTTTTCTGCTGCTCCAGAGACTAGAACGTGGAACAATCGATGCAAGATGCAGGAAAAGAGATTCCACCTCAACATTAGAAGGAACAGGGTTGTTCGACAGTGGAACACACTCCCTCGAAGTGTAGTGGAGTCTCCGTCCTTGGAGGTCTTTAAGCAGAGGCTGGATGGCCATCTGTCGGGGATGCTTTGACTGGGAGTTCCTGCATGGCAGAATGGGGTTGGACTGGATGGCCCTTGTGGTCTCTTCCAACTCTATGATTCTATGATAAAACAGGCCTATCTTATAGAGTTGGATAAATTATGGTGATAATATATGTGAAACATCCAGAACATTAAAAACCATGGTTATATTTTTTTTGTTTCTTGGAGACTGCAAGAAATAGGGATAGATGTACCTTTAACATCATGATTGTGGTCATATTCACATAAATGCACTTGGGTTAATCCAGTTAATCCATCAATGTGTGTGATTTTAAGGTGTGAACATGTTATAACCTGAGGTTCCATCTCTCTTTATTTCCATCAGTTCCATACAATTATGAAACTACAGATCCAGGTATACTAAGCAACATAGTAATTTGAAACGTGGGTGACAAAACAAGAGTTGAAGATCTGTTTCCAAATGATTTACGGCTACCTTATCAAAAACATGTGGCTAAAAAATGGAGGATGAAATTCCATTCCTCCCTTGTGCTTACAGTTCCCAAAGGAATGGCCATATTGGTCTGATCAAGAAAATGGCACCTTCGAGTTTAAACAATTTATTACAGCATGCGCTTTCATGTCTGCTTCATCAAATGCAAATGTTATCAAATGCAAAAGCTCACATTATTCATACTTTGATATCTATGTACGGTCAAGTCATAACTAGATCATTTTTGAGGATCCTTTGATCCACATGGGCATTAAGGGAATTATGAAAGGCTTTTATCAGAAAACTATTTCAAATAGAAAGTCTAGACTTTTATCCATTTCAAACAAAATGGGAGAGAGGCATCAGAATTTGAATCTGGTAGAATATATGATCTGACAGCACAAGCCTATAAATGTTAGCTATATATATATATATAATTTTAAAATCCAATGAGTTTAGTGGGGCTTATTACAAGAGAAATGTGCATAGGATTTTATGGTGAATTGCTGTGACTGACATATTTCCTTCCCAAAAGATCTTCTGTACTTGGCTACAGAAGACCAATAAACTGGATCAGTCAAGATTTTGGAGATGAACTGCAGCTATAATCCATTTTTAAATACCCTGTTTTCCTATATGGGAGGACACAAACAAAGCAGTTCACAATGTATAGGAAAGTCTGCCCGAACATAAAGGATTATTAGTAAAGTGCAATATTAATTTAAAATATTTAAAGTTGTGAATTCCCTAGTTATCCTGAGACATGTCTTTTAAACAGTATGAAAAGTTAAGCTGAAGGATGTCATTTATTTTAAACTTATTTACATTTGGGTTACTATGCATAGTAAAGATTGACATAACAACTAAAAGGAGAAAATAAAGTAGCCAGAACAACGAACTACTGAATGATTTCTTCTGTGCCTCCAAGTCATTTTTGATTTACGGAGACTTTAAGGGGGTATATATCATAGAGTTTTTTTGGCAACTTTCTTCGGTGGGGTTTGACCATTACTATCCTCCAAGGCTGAGAGAGTGTGACTTGCCCAAAGTCACTCAGTGGTAGTTAGAATTAAGAAAAGCCCATAACAAAAAGGTGTGTGCGTATGTGTAGATTTGATTCATTCACCATTTGAATGTGGAACTATGGTGATGTTCAGACTTCTTCTTTCTTGAAAAAAAATTCTCTTTTTTGATTTTTTTTTCTGGCTTTCATTTAAATAAGAGAAGAGTACAAGGTGAGTATGACTGTTCTGTCATTTGCACATTTTATAACTGTAAAGTTCTCCTGCACCAAGAATAAAGAGCTTTGGCCCCAGATGTGAAGGGCCTGTTTTTAATAAAATGATCGACGCACTTTCTGTACTTTTTTTTTCATGGTTTAACTTACAAGCAACTAATACTTTGGAGCAACACATACCCAGGGAGTTACTACCACATGAGGAAGAATTTCCCAGCATGTGCAATGAAGGCAGGGGCAGGGATCTGTTTGGAGCTCTTCCCCTGGTAACAGAAACCTCGCTACAGTCCATTTTCTCACTGTTTGCTGAAGCTTCTGCTTGGCTGCCTCGGCTGTAACCGAAGCTTCTCCATTAATATTACATCTCTCAGGTGATGGGAAATGACTCACCTGTCCAGGTAATTAAAGCCTGAGGCTGATGAGGGAAAGGTGCGAGGCAGTCCAGACACTCCACAGTCAAAATCGTAAAGATCCTGCTGCAGGTAAGGCAAATTTAATGGATCCGATCAGGAGTATTTTCCGACTGCCTCATAAACCAAACCATGGGACTTCAGCAGAATAACGCAAGTCAGCCCCATAAAAACTGCCATTAGATACGAGTTATTGGGAACTTCCAACCCCCTTCAAGTTCACAGTATTTATATCAGGCACTAACCGTTGGGTTAGACTTGGCTCATTGACAGTGGGCAGCACTGCCAGGAGTCAACTGTTTTGTATCTCCGAAGCTTGAAGACGCGCACATGCTCTACCAAGACAGACTTAAAATGGGAATGCACCGGACTATTCTAAAGCTTTGTGTTTGGGGATGAGTAAGGCTTCAGACCATGGAGCCAACTGTGTGGTATGACACGCATCCTAAGTCCTGGAGGTGATATACGTTAACATATAAAACATGCTGAGGCTCTATTGTACTTGTTGTTGTGTGCCTTCAAGTCATTTCTGACTTACGGCGATGCTAAAGCAAACCTATTATGGGCATTTCAGGGGCTGAGAGTGTGTGACTCACCTAGGGTCACCCAGTGGGTTTCCATTTGCCCAGCAAGGAACTGAACCCCAATTTCCAGCATCCTAGTCCCATGCTCAACTCAGTACACCACACTGGCTCTCACCTCTATCATATATCATGCGCTTTTTTAAAAGGCCTAGGAAAATTGTGAAAGCTGCAGCTAAGTAATGTGCATGTTTTTGCAAGCATTGTGCAGGTAAAAGGAGCCCTGGTGGCTCAGTGCTTAAATTCTGGCACTGCAGCCACAAGGTTGTGAGTTCAATCCCAGGGCTCCAAGGTAGACACAGCCTTCCATCCTTTTGTAGATCACTAAAATGAGTGCCCAGCTCATTGGGGGCAATTGGTGTACAGATTGTAAACTGCCTAGAGAGTGCTGAGTTCAATGATGAGCGGTATAGAAATGTAAACGCTATTGCTATAATCATAACATTTCAAAACTGTTACAAGGAAACCTACGTGTAAGTGAAACACTCACACTCTCCTACAGTTCACAGATGAAAACCGGGATGCATGTGGCCAAAGAACTTCAGAGTATGGTCAAGGTGGCAAAAATTGTTAATGAGGAAGAACGCACAAGCGAGAAGAGGCCACAGCAGTTTGCTTTTGCCCAGGTCTACTGGGAAGAGCAAGACTCCTTCCCTCCTCTCCTCTCCCATTTGGTGAGTTAACTGAGTGCAAACCAATTTTGCACTTTGAACTCAGTCTGCAGCAACTGAAGTAAGCTTAGGACATAGGGGGAAAGACGGAGTAGTAGAGAGAAACTGGGGTGTATTAAAAGCAGATGAAAAAGTGGGATGAGAGAAGATTAATTGGGACTGTTTAGGCCAAATAGGGACATTTTGAGAGTATGGATAGTTACCTGGATTGCTAGGCCAAGGAGTCCTGGAGAAAAAAAAAATCTTGTGTGCCCGCAGCTATGACAAATGTAAATATCTTCCATGTGAATCAAAAACTTTCATGCAAAAAAATCCCAGGTTCTAGGTGTAGAAATTTCTGTTTTTTCACAAGATGTGGAAAGGGGAAAGAGAAATTATCAGAACTAAGGGTGAATCTACAGTGTAGAATTAAAGCAGTTTGACATCACTTTCACCGCCATGGCTCCATCTGACAGCATCTAGGGATCTGTAGTTTTGTGAAGCACCAGCCCTCTTTGGCAGAGAGAGCTAAAGACCTTGTAAAACTACAAACTGCATTACTCCATAAAGTGGAGCACTTCAAGTGTAGTCAGACTGCATTATTTCTACCGTGTTGCTGCACCCTAAGATATTGCCAAAAAGAGAGTGGGTGGGTAGGAGGGGAGTGGAACATAACCGGAAAACTAAAAGCTGGTGCTGAAATAAGCAAAGTAATAAATGTACTTGTGTCTCTTAACCTGGTTATAGCTGCTTTATTGTATAATGTGGCTTTTCTCATGGACAAGAAAAGGGCCACTTTATATTGTAGAGCAATTTGAACACTAAATGAAGCTTGCTAACCATTTGACAAGACAAGGCTGGACTTTAACTGATCATAGCAGGCATGTGACAAAGCACATGATGTCCATGCACAAAGTCCCAGGTGCAACCACCAATATCTCCTACTAAAAATATCTTAGGTACCATGCTGGCAAAGACTTCTGCTGGAGACTATGGATAGTTGTTTCCGAGAATACTGGGTCAGATGTCCCAAAAGATTGGCCATACTAATATAAGGCACCTTGGTATCTTACACTCCCCACAAGTATTTTCACCAGTTCAGTCTTTGACAGGTATCAAAACAAAGCAAATTTTGTGGCTGTTGTTTGTGATTCTCTTTATTTATTAAACTGTTTTCAGCCGGCCATTCAGCTTTGGAGATACCAGGGAAGTATGATTTTAAAGGATGGGTTTTATATAGCATGGACACGACCTTACATGGCAGGCCACAGGAACCCAAGAAAAGTAACTTCCCTTGTACAGTGCTGGAAAGAGAGCAAGGAAAGAGGGAGATCCTTCAAAAGCAGAGTGTCAACATCTTAAGTGGGACACACAATGAGCCAGTTCTCAGTTAAGAACATAATCTAGGATTAACAAGGAGGTCAGCTACCTCCGCAAGGAGAATGCACTAAAAGGAACTAATTAGCTTTCCCCAATAGTGCAACATACACACACACAACACACACAGAGTTCCAACAATCACAATCCTCCACTAAAACTACACACAAGAGTATGCCCCGGAAGTCCCTAAGAGGAGACTTTAAAAACCAAGATCACTCGTCCTTATATTATTGGAGATGTCCGAGGAAAGACTGCAAGAGAAAAATGGATGTTGAAGTCACACGTCCTTAGTGCCACTCAATCATTCATCTGCCACATCCCCTTAGAATGCAATGTTCCTATTCCAAATTAGTTAACTTAAACTGTGAAACTTTCGGCATTTTATTTATTTTATTAATTCATTTATGTTGCGCCATTCAGTCGTTCGTCTGACACATAACTTGAGAATGCAATGCTCTTATTCCAAAATAGTTAACTTAAACTGTGAAAAACTTTGCATTTATTTTATTTTGTTTAATTTTAATGCGTCATCCTATGGAATCCTGAGATTTGTAGTTTTGTCAGGCACGAGCTAAAGACTTTGTAAAACTACAAGTCTCAGGATTCCCTAGGAGCCACAGCCCTCAAAGTGTTGTCACACTGCATTATTTCTACAGTGTGCATGTACACTTTTCTCCTGATCCGATCAGCGATGTTTCCCTGTAGTCTTTGCTTTATGAGATGTGTGTACTCAATATCACAACAAAACATGATAGATCCTCCCTCCAATGTCAGTTCATAATACCAACAGAAAACTATTCCACATTTGATGAGGAGAGAGAAGAGCAGTGCATAACTTAACAGATTATTTTAACAAGGTAGCTATGGGACAGGTACCCGAAGGATATGTATTTTAGTGGTGGGAATTCAGATTTCAATAAAGGTATTGCCACATTTTTTGTTCTATGCCTTTTTCACGGCAATGTATTTCAGGGACGCCAGATTGTCTGTCTTGGATGTGAGAAGAAAAGGCTTTAAGACTATGCGAGTGCCTTTAAAAAAATGTAGAATTGTTGTCGTTGCATGCCTTCAAGTTGCTTCCTATTTATGGTGGCTAAGGCAAACTTACTGTGGGGTTTACATGGCAAGATTTGTTCAGGGGAGGTTTGCCATTGCCATCCTCTGAGGCTGAGAGAGTGTGAGTTGCCCAAGATCACCCAGTGGGTTTACATGGCTGAGCCAGGATTTGAACCCTGGTCTCCAAAGTCCAACACTTAAACCATGACACCATGCTGCCTTTTAAAAAATGTAGGATTCCGGACCAATATTGAGATGACGGGGAAGATGAGGACAAGGCAAAGATGAGCAAAGACAAAGGGCAAGAAGAACTGTAACTAAATACATGGAAGGGGAAAGAAAGAATGAAATCTTCTAAATTATAAGTCTTATTCCCCCCCCCTTAACCTCAGAGTTACCCTTCTGATTCATGTCCCACTATCCTGACAATTGTCTCATTCATGTAGAATTCTTACATGATATTCTATCTACAAGTTGTACTTTAAAGTTGCCTTAGAATATTGTTAACTGCCCTGGGGTCTCATAGACCTGTATTGATTATGTGTGAGTTTTAAAATAAATAGAAAACAATGAGATCTCTCCCAAATCCTACCACTGATCATAAGCTTATGCAGTGTATATTTTCCAACATTTCACAAGTAAATAACCTGCTTATATACTTAAAACAACAAAGGTACACTTAGTGTATATACAGCAGTGGGGTTAATTTGAAATTGCTCTTACCCAGTTCATTCCACAAATAGAGTTCACTCTAAAAACAGGGAGTTAGGCAGGTTTGCAGGAAAAAATTGGCTGTGATGACATTAAGACCCTATGCTGCACTCACAACACACAAATATGACATTTTGACATTAAATGTTCCTACTCTGTGTATGCATCTCTCTCTGTGTCTGTATACGCACGTGCATGCCCTGACAGATTTATAAACCAGCAAAATATAAGATGACGTTCGAAAATACACTTCGAAGTTATGCATCCTGAGGCATGGAATGAGGGATCGGTCTGACAGTGTACTCTGTATTTGATTTGATAGGGACGTATGGCTATCATGCAAACCACAAAAAAACCCGGAAGGATTACGGGAGAGCTAGGGTTACGGACAAATGGAGAGAGAGAGGGAAAAAAATCCTGTTTTTATTTAAATATTACTCCTGTTTTTGCACTTAAACACCCACCAAGCATCACCACTTGAGTCACCTTCCCATCACTGCACACTGTATACTGATTTCGGTTACCTTAAAACACTAATCCTTCCCTAGCATTTGAAGCTGGATGTGATCATGGCAATTTCTTTAAAAACACGATTCAGGCTATCACTTATCCAAAATCCTTGGGATGAGAAATGTTTCACATCCCCCTATCTGCCCCAGATTTTGGAATATTCGTACAATGAGATATCTTGGAGAAAGGACCCAAGTCTGAACATGAAATGCATTTATGTTGCATATACATCTTAAGCATATAGCCTGAAGTTAACTTTATACACAGTTGTCTTTTAGACTCCGTCGGCTAGTCCAATCTAGGTGATGTTCAGCAAAGGGGAAATGCATTGACTGCCTATTTTAAAAGATATTTTATTCTACACATGTGGACTTTTCCTTAATTCTGCTTTTCCCCCCTTTGCCATTAGCCAAGTACTACCCGTTTCCCCAAAAATATGACACCCCCTGAAAATTAGACCTAGTAGAGGTTTTGCTGAATTGCTAAATATAAAGCCTCCCCCGGAAAGTAAGACCTAGCAATGTTTCTGTATATAAATATATATACAGTATATAATAAATGTTCATTTTTTTTGTTGTTCAGCAATAAATGTGAATTCTTTCTCATGGTAAAATAAGACATCCCCATGAAAATGAGACCTAGTGCATCTTTGGGAGTAAAAATTAATATAAGACACTTTCTTATTTTCAGGGAAACACGGTACAATATGGGGGGAAACCTCCTGATGCCCCTGCCCCATCTTTCAAGGCTTTGGGATGTTAAAAGATCTCTCAGTGATGTACAATACACATGAGGGACCTATGTGAATGAGAAAACTGCTTCTATTTGGAGGTGGCCATGCAACCCAAAGCAGCCAACCGTCTGTTCTGTGGTTGAGCAAATGATCTGGGGCACCAAGCCAATGCTGGCAATGCAAAAGAAGAGGCAAACAGGTTATTTCAACATGCCTCTTAAAATCATGCATAACCAGAATACAGTACCAGGGGGGGAAAAGTCTTCTTTGGGTCTTCTCATTGACTGCTCCTAGACTCTGGAACTCCATTCCCAAAACTCTTTTTTTATTATCCCGACACACTTTTGGTACAGAAAGTTTATAAAGAATGGACTATGCGGTGCTGTATCATTTTAAATTGCATTGTTTTTAACGGTTTTTTAAAATATTTTTAAATTGCATTTTATTCTTTGAATTATTGACTTGATTTTTTTAAAAAAATATGTTGACTAGTTTAATGCTTGGTGTTTGTGTGTTTTGTTTGCTGTACTGCTCCTTTAAACTGTAAGATGGCTTCAGTCCCAACTCTGGGAGGAAAGTTGGGTATAACTAAAGATGATGATGGTGGTGGGGAAGATGATGATGATGATGGTGGGGAAGAGGATGTTTGGGGTATTATTTGGGTTGTTCTTAGCCCAGGTTTGGGGTGTTCTTAGCCCCACAAATCTATTGCGAATCAATGATGGTTCTTCTCAGGAACATCACACAAATGCATGAGGACATCTCATGTCTCGGAAAATTCCTTTAGGCATTGTAGGCATATCTATAGCCTGTAGGTATATCTATCTCTCTTGTTCCGAAAAAGAACATTCTATTTTTTGTCACACTTTGACAAACTCCTAATGCTTGGTCATCCCTTTAAAGCTGCCCGAGTGCCTAACAATGCAAAGCAATTGGTTAAGATGGTTGCAAAGACACAAAATCAATTTCAAGACCTGGAAAGGCAAATCATACACATGGAATGATACAAGTAGAGAATTGTAGTTTATCTAAAATAAGACATCTGCCTCTTGCTCTGATTTTGCTTCTCTCCATCAACACAACCACTCAACAAATGAGGATTATCGAATAATCTGAACCATACCTCCTGGCTTGTTGCTCCAAAACAAGCAAGAAATCAGAAACCAAGATCAAATCCTGGTTTGACATACTCAACAAGTCAGAATCCCTGAGTGTAACAACACACCAGACAAATACTTCCTGGGATACAAGCACGGCAGAGAAAAATGGGAACAAACAGTATGTATACATCATTCTGCACAAACCAAGGCTCTAGTTCATCCTTCTGAAAGAAAAGGCAAAATGTCTCACAAAACCACAGCTCCCATTACATTCCCTAGCAGTTAAAGCAGTGTCAAAATGGGTTATTTCTGCAGTGTGGGTCGGACTTTTGTTCTGTGCTCGGGCCCATTTTCTGTGTCCTGTGTAGGAAAATGCCAGATTATAGTGAATATTGATCCACAAGGAGGAAAAATCAGGAAACAGCCCTGACTGCCACGTGAAAATAACTGCCACCTTGTCAAACGGTTAAGTGCACAGACGGAGCTAGACGTGCAGCAAAATGTTGAACAAAAAATAAGAAAAGGAAAAAACGTACATTGAAACCTGACCTTTTTCCACCATGGAAATTAACGTTTCATTCTGGGAACAAAGGATGCAAAATAGCAAGTTTTATTTGTGCAATATATCAGATGCAAGATTAGTTATTTATTTATTTATTTATTAGAAACGTTTAAAGATTGTCAATGAAGACAGGCTGTTATTCCACATCTTTGTCAGAGCTCAGATTTCGGGCGCTCACAAGGAGAGATGATATTGTTTTTACCAGGCTCGCTGATGTTGTGCGGCTACATCTGGCTTTGTGTCCGGAAGACAAAAACAACCATACCAGGGTCTTGTAAAATAAAGGTTGATGAACCAGAAAATGCTGAGTAGACGACTCCAGCACACCCCTAGAAAGGTCCACATGCAAACAAGTAGCACAAAACAATAGAACCCTGACCATGCAGCCCAGCAAGAGCTAGAGTTTGTTTTGTTTTGTGTGTGAATGCGTTGAATGATTTCCCACCTTCTCCTATATAAGGTAGAAATAAGCAACCACTAGGATCAGAGCAATACAGAATATACATCTATACATTATGACTACATCCACACTGCAGAAATAATCCAGTTGGACACTGTGAAGTCGAAGGCTTTCATGACTGGCATCCATAGATTTTTTTTGTGGGTTTTTCGGGCTATATGGCCACGTTCTGGAAGAGATGATTCCTGACGTTTTGCCAGCATCTGTGGTTGGCATCTCTGAAGATGCCAGCCACAGATGCTGGTGAAACGTCAGGAATCACCTCTTCTAGAACATGGCCATATAGCCCTAAAAAAACCCACAAAAATCTACAGTTGGACACTGCTTTTACTGCCATGACTCAATGCTATGGAATCCTGGGCATGGTCATTTGTTGTGGCACCACATCTGGTGCCACAACGAACTATCATTCCCAGTATTCCACAGCATTGAGACATGGCGGTTAAAGTGGTGTCAAACCAGTTGATTTCTATAGCATGGAAGCAACCCTAGTCTTGTAGCTCCAAAAGAAAGAACAGTTAGTAAAGCAAAATCAAACTCTAGTTTGCAATCTTGATGTATACAGAGTGACTAGTCGGGAACCTTGTTTGATTGGCATGCCATGCTTTTGGTTTCTATGGAGTTTGTCAGATGGGAGGGATTTCTCTTTATTTCGAATGGAGCCAATTGGAGCTAGTTTAGCAAATTTACGTGAATTCCAATTGCATTCGGAATGTGTTCAGAATGACTTCCCATTACCCAAAAATGACTGCCCATGGACCCAAAATTGCAGGAGATGCTTTAATTTGCAATAACGTAAAATCCATGATTGCATTCGGAATGATTTTCCTTTTGCCCAAAATTGCGTGAGATACTTTAATACGCAATAATGTGAAACCCCATGATTGCATTCGGATTGCCATTGCATTATACTTCCAATTTCTGTCATCTGATAAACCGTCGTTTGGCAGTTGCGCTAGTCAGGAAGGAGCAAATAATTAATTGCCGAGAGGAAGGAATAAAGTGAGAGCGAAAGGATTGCCTTGCAATAGCACACCGCTCATTCACAATAAGCCAGGATTCTCTACGTCAGGATCACTTCTGAAGCATAAACAACTAGAAAAAAAGTTTATTTCATCACGTTGTCATTTTCATCTCCAATTTCCTACTTAGGAACAAACTAGGAATGATGTTAAATGCATAATTGCATTTAACATGAAATTTTTAATATATAATACTACATATATTATATACAGCATGGAGGATGGGGTATTCATTACTGGATCTGACGTTGGCAGAGGAGATGCTAACTGCTTTATCACACTAGGGGGCAAACAGAAGTTAAACAAGAGTTAAACAGGAAAAGTCCTGTGATAAACATAGGGCATTTCTTGTTTAATCCTGTTTGCCCCCCTAGTGTGATAAAACAGTGGAATTTATCACACAGGAGGAATTTCTCCCAATTTCGAACGGAGCCAATTCGAATTCATGTAAATTCACTAGTTTAGCAAATTTACGTGAAATCTGATTGCATTTGGAATGCATTCAGAATGTCTTCCCATTTCCCGAAAATAATCCCCCCCATTGCCCGAAATTGCGTGAGATACTCTAATACACAATTACGTGAAACCCCATGATTGCGTTCGGAATGACTTCCCTTTTGCCCGAAATTGCGTGAGATACACTCATCCGCAATTATGTGAAACCCCATGACTGCATTTGGATTGCCATTGCATTATATCCCCAAATTCTGTCGTATGATAAACTCCAGTAACTCCTTCTTCATGGCTCTCTCTCTCTGTCTGTCTGTCTAGTGTTCCTTCAGGTTGTTTCCGACTTATGGCAACCCTAAGGTGAACCTATCATGGGGTTTTCTTGGCAAGATTTGTTCAGATGAGTTTTGCCATTGCCTTCTCCTGAGGCTGAGAGCATGTGACTTGCCCTCTGGATTTCATGGCTGAGCTGGAAATCAAAGCCTGGTCTCTAGAGTCAAAGTCCAACACTCCAGCCGCATTGGCTCTCCTCTACTGACAACAATTGCATTGTTGGAACCATTGGAAACTTCCCACTGCTTCCAATAGAAGCTTTCCTCTGAACGTGAGCAAGAACTTTGGCAATTTTCATTGGGATTGCAGCAGGAGAGGAAATGGTTATCATCCTCCCACACTTACTGTAATCTAGGGTAGCTATTTCATTTTAAAAATTAATAAATATGAAGACATACTTATCTTTATTTCTTGTGGTATATAATTGTGTTCTGTCATTTCTGTAGAAATAATGCAGATTGACACCACTTTAACTACCATGGCTCCATCCTTCAGAATCCTGGCTTTTGTAGTTTGGTGAGGGACCAGCACGCTTTGGCAGAGAAGGCTAAAGACCTTGTGAAACTGCAAATCCCAGTATTCTATAGGATGGAGCTACAACATTTACAGGGTTGTCAAACTGCATTATTTCTACAGTGCAGATGCATCTTGGGTCCTATGCAAAGCAGAATGAGTCCCTCCCCATCAACCAGGAATCCTTCCATTTGAGAATGGAAGCATCTTTACCATCCTTGTTACAAATTAAGGAGAATAATAATAATAATAATAATAATAATAATTTTATTTGTATCCTGCTTCTCTCTGTTATTTGGATGGTTTTTCCCCCCCTAATGGCCAATAACTGTGGCAGACATTGAGACCCACAGTGCGGCCACCAAACATCTTAAGCTACTCTAGATCCTAAAACATCTTTGCTACCCTCTTGACAATCTTCTGTTTTGGGAGCCATGTCTTATAACAACTGACAGAATGTCAAAAAGTTCACCAGCAAAACCCAAGTTGCGTCAGTCTAAACAGTGCTTCAGCACACTGTGTCTGTGCATGCGACTTCGCCTGTATGTGACTTTGCCTATTCTTTTCACAGATGGAGAAGAAAGTGGCTCTTGGAAGGAAGACTCCAACTGCGGATCCTGTAACATCTTTACTTAAGAACCACTGGAATGAACACTTCTACAATTCCTAGGAGATGACCTCCACTTGACTGGACAGCAATGGTGGTGTCACTTGATCGAAGACCACAGTGCAATGTTAAACCATTACAAGTGATCGGAATTCACTTAGCTGAAATTGTCTGGCCTCTGAAAAGAAGGGGAGGAGAGGGTGCTTTGCAAAGCCATAAAGCTTTGCACAGCTCAGTAACATTTTGCTTTGCCAAGTGCCAACACTCCTTGGCCCTTTGTTGAACCAACTCAAGACCTGGAATACTATGCCAACACTCACCATCACTACAAAGTCATCCCCAGACTGTGGCACATATATATATTAAGAGAAATATCCCAGTTCAGTTATATGCCATATAAATATCTGGACTGGCCTAGCACCCTATAGTACCAAAATAATGCACTATTTCCATAAGTTATATGAACAACTACTCTTCACATATTTTTTCTCTGGTGTATTCACATATTTATTCTTTGGTGCACACATACACAGATAATCCTGCAGAAGCTTTTCAAGAGAATATGACGGATTTCAACACATTTAAAAAAACAAGGATACATATCACTCTTCCCTCACCCCAAAGTATGATATTATGAAAGGTTATCCTGAATTTCTCCATTTTCTACAATACAGTGACCCTTTCACACAAGTGGCCAGAAGCTCAATGAGAGAAATGGAGGATAGGAAATGAAAAATGAAGAGGAATCTCTGCAAGAGATCAGTTTATATTTCTTGCAAGCCTCCTGGATGGGGAGCTAAGCTCCTGCCACCCCGCAGAAACAAAGCAGTTTGACACCACTTTAACTGCCTTGAGTGAACGTTATGGAATTTTGGGATTTGTAGTTTCATGCAATATTTAGTCTTCCCTGTCAGAGAGAAGACAATATTTAGTCTTCCCTGTCTGGTGCCCCACCAACCTACAAATTCTTGAATCCCATAGCATTGATCCATGGAAGTTAAAGTGGTGTCAAACTGCTTTATTTCTGCAGTGAGTCCATATATTGGGAGAAAGATGGGATATCATCATCATCATCATCATCATCATCATCATCATGGAAAGGGATCTTGTAGCACCTTCACAATCCCTTTGCATACAGATTTTCCAAATAATAACAAATAATAAAGATTTATTTATAGCCCGCCCAATCACGTAGAATCCAGGCGGGTTACAACAATAGCAAAAATACATAGCAAACTAATATGGATATGTCTTTGAATATTAATCATAATACTTATCAAGCAGAAGTGTCTTAATTTACAACCATCTTTGCGTTTACTTAGCAAAGTCATATACATTTTCTCCTTCTCTTGTGATATTTGCTTTAATTGGACAAACCACTTTTTAATATTTTTATGTATTATTTTGTCATTGTCTCCACATGGCCACATGGTTAGCTGCTATATTCTGTGGATGGTTTTTACTCTTTTGTGAAAACACCCATGCAAATATAAACAATTCATGACCTCCCTGCCATTTTTGGGATGCCTTACCTTAAAAGCAATCCCAGGGTATGTATAACAGAACAAGGCGGCAGAAAGAGAGAGAAGACAGAATGGATGGATGGCTGTGCCCTCTTTGGGCCATTGGCTGTTAATACACAGCCTCTGGCAGAATTAAGGAAATTTGACCCTTGGTCTTCCATTCATTTGTTTTTGTGTCTATGTGCCTTCAAATTGCCTGTAGACCTTTGGAGACCCCTTGAATTTCTTAGGGTTTTCATAGAAAAAGAATAGTCAGAGGTGGTGTTACAATTTCCTTCATTTGAAACGTAAATAGGGTTCCCATAAGTTGACATGGGCTGCATCTGCACTGCAGAAATAATCTGGTTCGACATGGCTCAGTGCTATGGAATTCTGTAGTTTGTTGTGGCACCAGAGCAGAGCAGAATTCCATAGCATTGAGCCATGGCAGTTAAAGTGGTGTCAAACTGAACTATTTCTGCAGTCCGGATGCAGCCATGGACTTAATGGCTCAGTTATCAACAACAGACAGAAACAAGGTGCTCTTGACCTGCTGAACATCCTGAAGAAGTTAGCCTATATGAGGTAGCTGGGCACCATAGGAATGGGGACAGTGGACCTTTTTACTGTAGTATATCAAACAAAAACATTGGGAACCCACTGAGCAACTTTCAGCAAGTCACACTCTCTCAGCCTCAGAGGAAGGCAATGGCAAACCTCCTCTAAATTAATCTTGCCAAGAAAAACCATGATAGGTTCACCTTAGGATCGCCATAGGTTGGAAACAAAGGCACACAACAGCAACAACAACAACAACGAGGCCCAAGGATTCTCCACCCCATCCCAAAATAAGATTTCCAACCAATGTCCAATGAGCAAGTTTAGTGATCAGATAACCTCCAGCATCAGAAAGAAAACACTCTTCCTATATCAGTCTTCACTATGATGAAGAGAATTCTTAGCTTAGGCCTAATAAAGAAAGTTTTGGGCCAGGAGATGTGTACCAAACCTTAGGGACTAGAAGGAGAGCCTTACCTAAGTTCCAACTGTCACATTCCAACTGAAGAAACCTCCCTCTGCCTCAAAGAAACCTCCAGAAGTCACTTGGGGTTCTCCTCTCCTCAAGATTCCTTTTCTCGGAAGGTTGGTCACATTCATCAAAAAACTAAAAACTGGAGACATGTGTTGCCCATTTTCCCAAGTAGCAACATGCTGTCCCTCTGAATAAGGCATTATAGAACAACAGACTTGATGTGGAAACGTCAGAGGGTGACACTAAGACCAAAGGAAGGAAGGGAAAGTATCCTCAACAAGGAAATTTTTAGAAGCTGCAGTTATTAAGCTCTAGCTTAAACATGGATCAGACTACAGGATGCACCCAGTACGGCCAAGAGACATATGTGATGGATAGGATACCCCAGAGCTTGGAACTAATGAGTTACAGTTAACAGTATTATCTTGTCAAGGTATACTCTTGCTGGAGATCTGGAAGGGTGATGGTGTCAATTCTCAGATTCTGCAAAATTGAAGCTAGATGAAGATACATCCCTACCTTCCCCTGGCCATTAAATGTCTGGGGGAGCATATTCTAGGAAAGGGCCACATGTCAGTATGCAGGCAAAACATTGCACTGTGCCTACAGAAAGTATTATTGTGCCCCACAACCTCCTGCTTCCTGACGTGGATTTCTGGATTAAGCTCTTAGGGATTTCAAGGAAAAGCAAATCAACCACTTACAGAGCATTTGAAGGCTACTATCAACTAATTGACACTTCCTACTAATAAGAGTAACAATCAACTGAGCACTAAAGTGAGAATCGTCCAAGCCGTCATATTCCCCATCACCATCTATGGATTTGAAAGCTGGACAGTGAAGAAAGCATATAAAAATAAAATCAATTCATTTGACGCTGTAGAAGAGTGCTGAAGATACCATGGGCAGCCAAAAAGACAAACAAATGGGTTCTTGAACACATCAAGCCTGGAGGCCAAGATGATTAAACTGCGGCTGTCATACTTTGGCCACATCATGAGATGGCATGATGGATTAGAAAAGACAATAATGCTGGGAGAAGTGGAAGGCAGTAGAAAGAGAGGAAGACCACATACCAGAGAGGTCACATGCCTGAATCTGTAGGACCTAAGCACAACAGTGGAGGACAGTGGGTCTTGGCGATGTCTCATTCACAAGGTTGCCATGAGTTGCCAACTCAAAGGCAGTTAACAACAGACAACATAATATACTCAGTATACTCCTATGGTGTGCTATTACGTTATTATATGGTGTTACCTGAAACATACTGTAAATTTGGCGTGGACACACGTTTTATTGCACATGCATATTCGTGCAACTGGCTCCCCAGTATCAGCACATGCAAGTGCATCTGCCGCACATGCTGCCACTGTGGGACAGTTTGATGCTGCTTTTTACAAAGTAGAATATCTGCACTTCTTACACAGCCATACTTTTGATGTGGTGGAGGAGGGAGAGATTGAAGGGTTCACCTAAATGCCCTTAAAGGCACCAAATCCTATCTGATCTTGGAAGCTAAGCAGGGTCAGCTCTGCTTAGTAGTTGGATGGGAAACTGCCAATAAATCCCAGGTCAGGGATAAGACACGACTCACTAAAAAAAGACAAATAATGCTGGAGAAGGTAGAAGGCAGTAAAAGAGAGGAAGACCACATGCCAGATGGATTGACTCTGTATGGGAAACCATGGGCTTGATCCTACAGGACCTGAGCAGAGAGGTAGAGGATGGAGGAGCTTGGAGATGTCTAATTCACAGGGTTGCCATGAGTCGAGTCTGACTTGAAGGCAGCTAACAACACTACACTGGTGGCGGGGGAAGCTAGACTTGGTGACACTTTTTAAAAGTTTGACTCAATCCAACAAAAAGTAAGATTCAGCATGCCACTGAGAACTATTCTGACATAACCTCCCCTCCATAGAAAATGATGGGACATACCCAAGATAAAGTTGGCCCTCCTTATCCATGGATTTTTTATATATGGATTTGAGTTCCCAAAAAGTATACATTCCAAATAGCAAACCTTGATTATTATTTTTTCATTTTATATATGGGACACCATTTTGTTGTGTGATTATATTTAATGGGACTTGACCATACATGGATTTTGTTATCCACGGAGGGTTCTGGAACCAAACCCCAGCAGATAACAAGGGCCCAGTGTATTTGAAAATGTCTAATAAATTGCATGCAGTTTTGGCCTCTTCCCCATTCTCTGTCATCCAAAGGGCACACTTCTTAGGCACTCCTGCTGAAGATGGAGGAAAGTACAGAAGCACACACTGAAAGTTAACAAATCCTTCTTAGGAGTTTATCAGACCACGGAAATTGGAAGTATAATCTAATGGCAATCCGAAAGCAATCATGGGATTTCACGTTATTGCATATTAAATCATCTCACACAATTTCGGGCAAAAGGGAAGTCAATTTGAACGCAATCATGGGTTTTTCTAACAGAGAGGGAGGGAGAAGGAGATAGCTTGGAGGGCCAAAAGCTACATGGTGAGGCATCATCTGTAGTGGCAGAGTGCCCTCTAGCATCCTCCAAACATATTCATTCTCAGCTGTAAGATTAATCCCAACTGTACTGTCTGTATCTCTCTCCCTTTTTTTTTTTTTAATGCTAAATATGACTCCATAAAGGGTGCCATACATGCACTGTCCCTGCTCAATCCTTCTTAGCCTCTGATTTAATAGGAGGAAGGGCAGGGGAAATCACAATCCCAGTCATTGTGCAGCACCAACCATTTGAAATATATATGTTTCCATGCAAACAAACAGCACTATTACATAATTAAGAAAAATGTTTTTATTTTTTTATTTTTATGAGTGGAGATGCGAGCCTAATGCGAATACTACTGTTCCGCCACTCACAGTCTGTCTAAGAGAGATCTGGCTTGCCAAGAAGCGCTGCTAAGGTATTATGCAACTCTCCTGCCCCATCTACCGCTTCATTCATTCGGGAACATATGAGCAAGCTGCTTATACCGGCATTTTTGGAAGGCAAAGAGCCTGCAAGGTTATAAAAGCAGCACACCTCTCAGTAGTTTGCCCTGGTTCCTTGCAAGGGCTGCTTTTACCTCTGGGCTTTTAATACACATGCACCATTTTAAATAGCAAAAGCCCTAATAAGTCAGCCTCGTTCCCCAACCCAAAGTATGATATGAAATGGTTTGGGCATCATTTGGAATGACCTTTCATTGTCATTAAATGATATTTAGACAACATTTGATAACATTGTTCGCCTCCTAGCCCCTGCCTCCTACTTATGGAAGCATCACAGCATCCTCCCCAACTCTTTAATGAAGTAGATGATAATATTAGGTACAACAAAAACTGGATTTCTGTTTCTATACACACACACACACACACCTCCTTAATACTATCATGTTGCAATGGAATGAGCAAGCCCCCCTCCTACTCAAGGACTAATTCTTTGAGGACTCCAATAATGCACTAATCTAAATGAAACATTTTATAAAGTGGATTTGAAGGGTGGGGTGGGGTGGGGTGTGTGTGTGTTGACCAGCACGCACACAGTCAAGTTTTGTTAACTACATCTAAACTAAGAAGACAAGCTCGATATGGCTTTTCTCATCACGAGAGCCCTTCCAATACAAGCAAGGCCAGGAAAATCCACCCCAAACACCGACGGATCATAATTATGGATTTATGGGGTGACTGCAGTATTGCATCCTATTTGACTCCGCAATGAAAATATAGTTGGTACAAAAATCACATGGGAAGCCCACAAAGTGCCCACAAAGTGGGCATCCTCTCAGACCAACCCTAGAACGACGCTGGGCATGGTTGTGCCAGCTCAGATATTTCTGACTCCTTTCGTTGGCTAAACTTTTGTGGCACGATGACACAGAGTCACTCCTTGGAGGAAAACAGAAAGACAAGGTGCACCGCCAGCAAGAGACAGAGCGAGAGATCAAGGTGAGCTGCGACTGCTCCATTTTTAAAAAAATAATAATCCAGCAGCAGTATCTGGACTTCTGTATGCAAGGGGTGTCCCTCTGTCTTGGCATTCTCCTTGACAAAAGAGATTTATGTAACTCCAAAGCCTGCATGCTCCTGGACCCAGAAGGACTTGGTCCAAGCATCTCCATCCTTCTCCGTTCTGCACCCATCGTGAAAAGCACTGCTAGGACACTGCACTGTTCCTCAGAAAACTCTGAGATGACCTCGAAGTTTGGAAGGGTCCACATTGCAAAGTTGCAAAGTCCTTTTTCTAGGCAGCACTCCTGCCTCCAGGACAGAAATGTAGGGCACCCCAGCATCACACCGACAACTAGATTCACACCCACAATTCTTGGAAGTCAGGGGAAAAGAAAGAGAGAGAGAGACCCAGAAAGGCAAGGCAAGTTGGATAAGGTCTTTAACCTTCCCCGCCAAAGAGGGCAGGCCTCTCTCCAAACTACAAATCCCATGGCCTGGTAGGATGGTGCCATAGCAGTCAAAGCAGGGCCCAGCTCTATTATTTCCATAGTGTAGATGCACCCCTAGTCACTACAATATGATCCACCTCTGGAAGGGAGCTAGACCTCCACGGTATATAGAACCTCACTGTTGAACCTCACTGCTGTACTTGACTCCTGGGACCTGCAGTTCTGTCAGCCTGCTCACCCAAAGAGTATCAACACCTTGCCAAACTCCACATCCCAAGATCCTGGGAGATGGCACCAGGGCAGTTCAAGGGGTGTCACACTGCATTATTACAACTGAATGCAATAACGGTTGCATTGGGGGGGAGGGTGAAGGGGAGCCTGGGATCTGTTGTTTTGCCAGCCTTCTCGGCCAAACTACACATCCCAGGAAAACAGGGTCCACATGTGTTATTTCGACAGTGCCGATGCACCCTTTTGAGGCTCGCTTCACAAACTCTGTGCCCCTACGGCAAGGTCTATTTGCAAAAAGGTCCAGCCGTGGGATTTCTAGATGCCCTCCCAGGAGAGACAGAAAGAGAGGCCAAGGTGCCAATTGCACCACCAGTCTGCCCAACTGGGAAGCACATCTTTGGCCTGGTCCCAGCTCTTCCTCACATCCAAACCCCCCTTCCCATGCCAGGCTCCAGCATCCTTCCTTCTGCAGAACAAAAGTGGTTCAAGACCACTTTGACTGCCATGGGTCCAACCTAGGGTCCAAAACACACTGCAGAAATCATCCAGTTTGAGACCGCTTGACCTGCCCTGGCTCAGTGCTAGGGAATCCTGGGAACTGTACTTTTGGGGAGATAGTGGGCCTTCTCTGTCAGAGAGTTCTGGTGCTACAAATCCCAGGATTTCCAAGCATTGAGCCGAAGCAGCATCAATGGTCCAAAAACACAGTGGAGAAACAATTCATTTTGAGACCTCTTGAATTGCCCTGGATCAGTGCTAGGGAATCCTGGAAACTGTAGTTTTGGGGGACACTTTGTCAGAGAGCCCTGGGGCCCCCAAAAAGTACAACTCCCAGGATTCCCTAGCACTGATTCAGGGCAGTTCAATGGCTCTGGAACTAGAGGATTTCTGCAAAGGTGCGAAAGGCTCTCCTCAAAGCTAGGTACCATGCTGCAGTGGAGTGATGCGCTGGTGCAGTTAAAGCGGGATGGGACCGCATTGGGACGCAGGCTGCATCCGCACTGGAGAGATAACCCGGTTTGGCCCCGCTTTTACTCTTGGTCTGGCTCAAGGCTATGGGATTCTGAGAGCTGGGGTTGGTTGTGGGCCCCACAGCCAACTCCAACTCTCAGAACTCCATAGCCTTGAGCCAGACCAAAGACTTAAAGCGGGACCAAACCGGTTTTTATTTCTCCAGTGTGGATGCAGCCGCAGTGAAAATGCAGAAAAGGGCCCAGCAGCAGCAAAGGATCTCCCTTAAAGGAGGGATGCCAGGATTGCAAAGGATGGATCCCAGGTTTGCAAAGGAGGAATGTCAGGATGGCAAAGGAGGGATGCCAGGATTGAAAAGGAGGGATCCCAGGATGGCAAAGGAGGGATGCCAGGAGAGAAAAGGAGGAATGTCAGGATTGCAAAGGAGGAATCCCAGGACTGCAAAGGAGGGATCTCAGGATGGCAAAGGAGGGATGCCAGGAGTGAAAAGGAGGAATGTCAGGATTGCAAAGGAGGAATCCCAGGACTGCAAAGGAGGGATGCCAGGATTGCAAAGGAGAGATGCCAGCATTGCAAAGGGGCAGCTGAAGCGGGTTGAAACCGAGCAAACGATGCAATGTGGGACCCACGCCTCCCTCTTCCACCCCTTCCCCTCCTTTGGGGGGGGGGGTTCTCCTTCTTTTTTTCTTTTACCAGGCAAGCTTGAAGCCTTTCATGAGGACAGTCACGAGAAGCCGAGGCCCAGGAGGATGCCCTTGGCTGCCAGCTGGCGACTCCTCCTGCGAAGCAGCTCCCCAGACATAGTGGCAGAGGCCCGGGAGGCGGAGGAGGCCCCCATAGAAAGAAGAAGAGGAGGAGGAGGAGGAGGAGGAGGAGGAGGATGGAGGAAGGAAGGCTGCCCTGGTGGTCCAGCCAGGCTGGCCCCCCGGGATCGCCCTCCTCCTCGGGGCTGGCTCTGCCAACGCAGCCGAGATCATGCCATGGCTTCTGCAGGCAACAGCAGCAGCCCTTCCTTCCACCAAGCCAAGGATGCTGCGATGATGATGATGATTGAAGGATGATGATGATGATGCCAAGCCTTCAGGATCAGGATTCAGGAAGGATGGAGGAGGAGGAGGGCTGCAGCCTGGCCAGGTCCGCCCTTTAAAGGCGCCCTGCTGCTGCAGAGAAAAAGAGACTGGCAGCAAGGCAAGAGGACCAGCCCTTCTTGGACCAGATCTCAGCAGGGCAGAGAATCATCATAGAAGACCCCCAAGGGCCATCCAATCCAACCCCCCCCTTGCCATGCAGGAACTCTCCATCCAAGCCTTGACAGATGGTCCTTCCTTGGAGGTCTTTCAGCAGAGGCTGGAGGGCCATCTGCTGTTCTTGGGGACGCTTTGAAGGAGAGTTCCTGCATGGCAGAAGAAAGGGGTTGGACTGGATCAGGGCTGGGGATGTTTAGTAGAGAAGGTTAAGAGGTGATATGATAGCCTTGTTTCAATATTTGAAGGGGTGTCATATGGAGGAGGGAGCAAGCTTGTTTTCTGCTGCTCCAGAGAACAGGACTCAGAACAATGGATGAAAACTGCATGAAAAGAGATTCCACCTCAACATTAGGAGGAACTTCCTGACAGTAAGGGATGGCCCTTGGTCCAACTGCATATCCCAGGATTCTGTAGCTAAACTGCACCTTCCCAGAGTC
Source organism: Urosaurus nigricauda (assembly GCA_034509955.1). Classification (NCBI taxonomy): domain Eukaryota; kingdom Metazoa; phylum Chordata; class Lepidosauria; order Squamata; family Phrynosomatidae; genus Urosaurus; species Urosaurus nigricauda. The sequence goes on from JAOEGL010000009.1 coordinate 20,294,528, forward strand.
TGGTACCCTGGGATTTGTAGTTCCACCCCCTGCTCAGACTAAGAAGCTTGCCCGTGCCTTCCCCTGAGGCTGAGAGCATGTAACTTGCCCAAGGTCACCCAGTGGGTTTCCATGGCTGAGCTGGGAATCGAACCCTGGCCTCCAGAGTCATAATCCAACACTCAGACCACTAGGCCACACTATGCTACATTATGATCAGCCTCTGAAAGGGTGCTGGGCATCTACACTGTAGGAATAACACAAAGTTAGACCCCCACTGCTGGAGCTCCAGCCTCACGTCTAAAAAGAAGTGTCTACTCTGTGCTCTGCCTTTCCTAACTCAATGGCAAGCAACCAAAAAGTTCACCAGAGAAGAAGTCTTAGCTCAGGCTACGAAGTCATGCCCCAAGTCTAACCTGTTTAATCCGAGGCTTGTCCCAAACTTGCCTTGCGGAGTTGTGACGCAGGAGTTTATCATACGACGGAATTTGGGGGTATAATGCAATGGCAATCCGAACGCAATCATGGGGTTTCACATTATTGCGAATGAGTGTATCTCACGCAATTTTGGGCAATGGGGAGTCATTCCGAACGCAACCATGGGGTTTCACGTAATTGCGTATTAGAGTATCTCACGCAATTTCGGGCAATGGCTCGTTTTCGGGAAATGGGAAGTCATTCCGAACGCAATCAGATTTCATGTAAATTCGCTAAACTAGCAAATTTGCGTAATTGTGAATTGGCTCCATGTGCAATTGAGAGAAATTCCTCCCATCTGATAAACTCAGACTGTTCCTATAACACCACGGAGTAGTCTACAAGGAGAAAACCAGAAGGAAGCGACATTCATCTTTATATTTTTCTCTTTCTCTAACTTTTGGGAAACGTTTCCACAAACAAGTGTTTGAATATTATCATTGGAATCAAGAATTTCACTTGTTTCTCATTGGGGCAGGGAGCCTTTTTGTATACTTGGTTTAAAGGTTGGACTAGGACTCTGGAGACCAGGGTTCAATTCACAGCTTGGCCATGAAGCCCACTGGGTGACCTTGGCCAAGTCATACTCTCTCAACCTCAGAGGAAGGCACTGGCAAACCTCCCCTGAACAAATCCTGCCAGGAAAATCCTTAGGGTTGCCATGAGTCGGATATGACATGAAGACGCACAACATAAAGCAAAATATACATTGATGTTGTGTCCTTGCATCATCACCACTATCATATTGTTCTGTCATTGAGATATCATCCCTTCTACTATAAATATGTGAACAAGCTCAAATAGCTAGGCACAGGGAACATTTTCTAAAAGCCATCTAACTTATGGGCACCACAAGGTGAACCTAGCATGGGGTTTTCTTGGCAAGATTTGTTCAGAGACAGTTCGCCATTGCCTGCCCCTGAGGTCGAGACAGTGTGACTTTCCCAAAGTTACCCAGTGGGTTTAATGACCGAGCTGGAAATCGAACCCTGATCTCCAGAGTTCTAGGAGCTTATGAGACAGAAGGAATTTCTCTTTACTTCGATAGAAGTCAATTCAAATTCATGTGAATTCGCTAGTTTAGCAAATTCATGTGAATTTCCATTGCATTCGGAAGGTGTTCGGACTGACTTCGTATTAGCCGAAAATGACCCCCCCCCATTGCCCGAAATTGCGTGAGATGCTTTAATTCGCAATAACGTTAAACCCATGATTGCATTTGAATTTACTTCCCTTTTGCCCGAAATTGCGTGAGATGCTTTAATTAGCAATAACATGAAACCCTATGATTGCGTTTGGATTGCCATTAGATTATACTTCCAATTTCCGTGGTCTGATAAACTCCCTAGTGCAACATTCAAATCATGACACCACACTGGCTGCCAAAGTCCACAACCAGTAAACTGCAAACTAGCCGTGAAACAATGTAAGTTCAAACTTTCGGCCACTTTTGAAACCCAAATGTCTCATTGCCAACTATTTTCTACACACACACACACACACACACACCCTGTGTTTTCACGGGATCCAGCCTCATTGCCACGCAGTTTCTCAAGGAGAAAGGGAAGGGATCGGCCACCGTGTAAAATGGGTCAGGAGACTTGCACGCCTGGGGAAATATGGGACAAAGCAGCAGCACTGCAGAAATGCTGAGAAATTTAAGGCGTGGGGGGGGGATTTCAAATGTTGAGTGTGCATCCCTTTTTCAAAAGATAAAACGCTGTGCAGGTCAAGCAGACTGCAAGCAGATCCAGTTTGTATAAGCAGCAATGCATCAAAACATATGTACAATCATAGGGCTGGAAGGGACCCCCGAGGGCCACCTAGTCCAAGACCCTGCCATGCAGGAATACAGAATTAAAGCACTCTCCAAAGATCCCCATCCAACCTCTGTTTATAGACCTCCAAAGAAGGAGAGCCCACCGTACTGTAAGGCAGTCTGTTCCAACGGATCATATGGGTTAGCCTCTTTCTTTGTACGTAAAAGAAAAAGAAAAGAAGTGTGGGAGGAGAACCTTTAAGGTCCAAAACGCACTGCAGAAATAATCCAGTTTGAGATCACTTTAATTGTCCTGCCCAGGGAATCCTAGGAATTGTAGTTTATAGTGGCACCAGAGCTCTCTGACAGAGAAGGCCAAATGTTTCACAAAACTACAGTTCCGAGAATTTTCTAGCATTGAGCCAGGGCAGTTGAAGCGGTGTCAAACTGGATTATTTCGGCAGTGTGTTTTGCAGCTAACCAAATTTATTTCATCATGAGCTTTTATAATAGCAATCCACTTTTCCTGATGTACTGATAGGTTTGCGATTGCCTGAGGCTGAGAGCCTGTGACTTGCCCAAGTTCCCCCAATACGTTTCATAGCCAAGCACTGCTACAGTGTACAAAGTAGCATAAAGATCTTGGGTTAAATATTAATATTTTACCCAAAATCTTTATGCTACTTTGTACATCCTCAAGGGTAGGCAACGACAAACCTCCTGAGAACAAATCCTGCCAAGAAAACCCCATGATAGGTTTGCCTTAAGGTTGCCCTAAGTCAGAAATGACCTGAAGTCACACAACAACAGCAACAACAACCACCACAATAACAAAATGGCACTGAAATTGTGGCTGCTGGGGTTTTTTGCCATCAAATTGATTCACCTTTTGATGTTTGGTAGGATGCTACCAAAATATTATAGAAACAGTGTCTAAGCCCATTCTTTCTGAAAATCTTTAGGCTGTTTGTGGCAAACACCAGAGGGCTGGCACCAAATATTGGCTGAGAATTGAGTTGGGAATTCAGAAATGCAAATTCTACCTCAATGAACTTAATAGGTGGCTCCAAGCATTGTTAGCATCTCATCTCATCTCCCATTCCATCAATCCTGAGCGATGAAATGTGGGCAGCCTTTAAAGGCTGAACAGAAAGTGTTTTGAACACCCAGAAGTACATCTGTATTAAGCAATAACATTCAGTTTAGACTGGCATGAAGTCCAGATACGGCACCCGACAGATGGCCTTACTTTCTGGGGTGGACAGCACCAGCGAAAGAGCTAAAAGGGACTTCACTATAAGGCAGGTAGCAATTCAATATAGAAATTTTGATGGTAAATTTACCTAGAGACCGTTCCTTCTTAAATGGACTCTGTGTCCATAACAACCCAGGATGGTAGCCTAGGATTATAATGGCAACCAGCTCCAAGCAGAGAACAAGGCCAGCAAAGATCAAGAACAGAAGTGCCCGAATGCTACATTCCACTGAAATAGCATAATAATAAGAGAAGAGGAAACGCTAAGGGCAGGCGGGGGGAATTAAGAGATAAATACATCAAGGATTATGACAAAGTGCAAAATGACCCTTCTAGCTACATCTGGTTCAACAGCGCTTCAGAAACACTGAACAACATTTTTTGGAATCAGAAAGCAAAGAGAGGTGCGTTTAAAAAATGACCCGAAAGCTTTGATGTTTCCTAAGATAGGCTCACAAACCTTCATTACAGCTATGGAATAGAGGTCTGGAACTCCAGGGCATTCCTTTTTTCTCTCTTTTTCAATAGGCTAAGCCTAAATAACAAATGTCCATCCAGATTCCATCATAACCCATTTAAATAAGATTACCAATTACTGAACTGGTTCTATTTCTGCATCATTATCCATGGAAAACCAACAGAGTCAAGTGGCAAAGAGTATTGTGGCAAGCATTTTCATTCGGCATAAGCTTTCATGGAATCTAGCTCATTACAGCCCAGACTAAGACAGCTTCCCTTCCTGACAAATCATCATCATCATCATCCTCATCATCATCCACCATCACTAGGTGTTGGAATGTGTCACCTCCCAGTTTTCTCTGGTATGGAAAGTTTTGCATGTTACTTTCTTTTGTGTCACATGGGTGATAAAGAAAAGCTTACACGTAAAGACCAATTGTGCACAAACTCTTGATTCTGTGTCCTGAATCATGGCAATACTAGAGACTATGCATCCTGTCACTATGTGGCTGAGGATGCTATGCTTTCTCTTCAGTTGAGAGCCATGGTAGGATGGAAGATACAGGCCTCATCCAAATTGGGATGGGCAATATTTAATCCAGTGGCTATATAAAGCCCTTTTGTATAATCAGACTACATATCCATTCCTCTTTTTCGTTTGGCGTAATGCCTAAACTAGTCTCCACAGATACTCCTTGATAGTCTGTAGAGAACATGCCAGTGGGATGCAGTCCTTACTCTTCCCATATGCCTGCCATCCCTCAGGGAAGCGGAAACTCTCCCCATGCAATTTCCAGTTTGAAAATCAACTAGATTAGTAGTGTATTGCTCCTCTAGAGTGTATTGCTGCTGTATTACAACCATACTTGCCACTAGCAATCCAAGAAAACTTTTTCCTACAGCATGCAAGTGCAGGAAAGCATTAAGAAAGGTTTGGGGTGGGGACCATAGACATTAACCTCAATTTTTATCCCACCACATGGATGGAAAAAGTGTGTCCCTCCAGATGCTGGACTCTAATTCCCAGCATTGTCCAATTTTCCTAGCTAGAGCTTATAGAGTTGCAGTCCAACAAGCTCTATAGGGCCACGCTTTCCCCATTCCTGGTATACAGTGATGTTTTATGCAAAAAGATAGGGGAGGCATCCATGTCGTATGAACAACCTGCATCCTGGTTCCACTATATGAATAGACTAGGGCCAAGAAGAGGGAATGGAGAATGTAGGGTCGGGGGATAGGATGGGAAAGAACAGAAAGTCCCTCCCTCTGCGATGGGGCCAAATGCTACCCAGTTCTTGAGATATCTTGCCATGCTGTCTGGCCACAACAGTTTTTAGGAAAGTAAACGCAAGAAAAGGAAGAATTTGCCAAGCGAAGCCACTTACGCACAAGGAGGCCGGCAGCATTTCCATCCTACCTTTGCTGTCGCCATATCAGACGCCTCCATATTTTCTGCTTGGCCTACCGGTCAACAGGGCCATTAAGAAGGAAGGTGGAGGAGGGAAAGAAGGGAAAATAAAACATGAGGTGGTGGCAGAGGTGAAGACGCACAATTCTACAGGTGGATGAAGAACCAGAGAAGGGGGTGAGGTGAGAAAGGGGCTCTTCCTCCAACCTTTCAAGCATGGAGGGCACCAGGGCCCTTTGCCATAAATCAAGGGACACCGAAGCTCCTGGGATAAGAGCGAGAAGCTGCAGCAGGAGTCATAAAAGCTGTTTCAGCAGGAAACTTTGTTCAAACAGCAAAGGTTTAATACACGGTTGAGGAAAAGAGCCACTTTCATTTCCCTCCACACCCCCATCCCCTGCCCTTTTTCGGGGACATTGGACCTGCCTTCCTTTCATTGGAAAAGGAAGAAAGATCGATGCCAGGCTTTTTGCTGTATGAATTTCAGACATCAGGAAATGTGGGAAGAAACAGGAATCAGACAGGCAGACAGACAGACAGAAAGGATATATGTGAAAGGCTCGATTTGGACAGAGACAAAGAGCAAGGGTAGGGTGGGGACAAGGTTCAAGAGAGAAGCCAGGCAAGAGCTAAAGACATTGATGTTCGCGGATGGAGATCCAGTGCACAAAGGAAGGGAAGGAGGGAGGAGGTGAGGTTTGGTTTGTTTTAATTTTTTAAAAAATCATCCAGGAAACAAATAAAGAGACTCACCTCACCTCCACCCCCCAAAAAGCCCACTTGGAAAAAAGACTGGTCCTTCCCTGAGAATCCTGTCTCAGCCAGCCTGCTTTGGCATTGAAAAACATCAAGTCATCATCATCATCATCATCTAAGGTAAATGTGTACCAAGTGGAGTGTATGGAGAGGAGAGAGAGGCATCTGTATCTGCAGCGGAGGCCCTGCCTTTCCAGAGTCAATCAGGCCTTTCCATTGGCGGAGCAAAGATGACTTCATACAGCCCCATTCATCATTCGAGGTTTCCTGCCCAGCAGGGATGGCTTCTCTCTGTTCACAGTGACTGCAGTTCCCTTTCCTGGCCTACTTTACTACAGTAAATCAATGTGGTTTCTCTGAACTGTCAGCTCCAGAAATGGATGAGTTCAACTGACTGGAAGGACCGAAACAGCCCCAGAAAGTGAACCGTGTCCCTAGCAGGGGACACAACAAAAAAAGGGTTTGGCTGTCGAAGGTGCCAGCGTCAGGAAAAAATAATGACTTATACTTTCATTTTAAGGAAAAAAAATCCACATTAAAAGTTAATAGGCACAGCTTCCTCTCTGTCTCTTTATATTCTTCCTCTAAACCAGTTATTCCCAACTTTCTCTATGGCTCATTCCCGAAGGAAATGTTCGATTAATGTTCCCACACCCCTACAAAAGTGGCATCACATTTAAAGATGAAGATGTCTAATTTATAATATTTTGATCTATAATTTGAACCACACACAATACTGTGGGTGAACCAATTGAGCTTTAGAAAATATGTTGTTAACCTAGTGCATGAAATGCAAATCTAAAGTGAACAACTAGCTTCTAATTTCTCCAGGGGGTGAATGCAAACAGTAAAATCAATCCCAGTTGTTCCTGCTTCTCATTCAAGATTTTGTCAAAATGTGGAACTTTCTTGATGACTGCGATCAGCAGCTTTGCCTGTCAATTCCAGCGATTCCTAGATTTGGTCTTGATTGACAAAAGAGAACTTAATCTAGATTCATATAAGTATCTTTGTCTCACACACGCACCTTAAATTTCATCTTGCACCCCAGGTTGGGGACCCTTGTTCTAAAAACCAACATCTTCTACAAGGCCTTTGGTTTAAACCTTCTTCTCCAAGTCCCAACTTCATCAAAAAGTACATCATTGTAACTGGATTGCTCACACACATCTTCTTTTTGTTTTTCCTACAAGTACTGTCTAAATTTAGACTGCTTTCCTATCTTATACTTTTTAAAAATCCTATGACCAGTGATGCTCTTGTCCTCATTTTCTACAGCTTACACTGATGGGGTATTATGGCAGAGCAGGCAGGTAACCCAAAATCCTACCAAAGGGCACCCTTTTAAAGTCTAACTAACTAGTTGGTGTTTATCCCCCCCCCCCCATTAACCCACAAAGTGCCACCATCAATGTTTCTTACAAATAGTAACAGACATACAGCAAGTATTTGTGTGTCCACATACAAACAAGGGTTACACACAAATGACAGAAATATGAAAGCTTTAAGAGAGAAGCATATTTACGTGCACCTCCTTCATGGATTTCTCTTTTGCGTAACATGTTTTGCACATAGCAAATGAGGATGGCAGGTCTTTAATATACTAGGTTCTCCCTAAACTTTAATTTCCCACTTTGAACAAAAAAGTCACACTACTCAGCAACACTGCTAGAGAGGCATCTAGTATCAAGCACAGTTTAGAAAGAAGGAAAGAAAAAGAAAGAAAGAAAGAGAAAAAGAGGGAAGCCTTATGTTAGTTGTAGCATTGAGTTGCAACGGTTATGTTTCCAAGAATAGGTAATTACAGGACTCACTCTTGAGAACTGCTGGCTAATTGTACATGTTGTGAATTACAAAGTCTAGGAATCCCAAGTTCTCAAGATAGTATTTGGCAAGTCCCTTTCACTTAACGTCAGCATTTTCCTGAGCCCCAGCGTCTATACCATGGAGACATACTCGCCAAGCGTGGTGCAATGGATACTGAAATAATGAATATGAAACACAGAATAATCTAAACTGATAAGAACAGATATACACTTGATCTTAGCCAAAAGGCTGAGAAGTGATAATCCAAAAGTGCTGTATAAATATGTATTATGCACTGTTTTAACCACTAGGCTGACATGATAATACAGGGCTAATTGTGTGCCAGCGTGACGCTGTGGTTTGAGCATTGGACTATGACTCTGGAGATCCGCATCCAGCCATGGAAACCCACTGGGTGACCCTGGGCAAGTCACACTCTCTCAGCCTCAGAGGGAGGCAAAGGCAAACCCCCTCTGAACAAGTCTTGCCAAGAAAACCCTGTGATAGGTTTGCCTTAGGGTCACCATACGTTGGAAATGGATTGAAGGCATGCAAACACACATACACACAACAAAACTGTGTGCAAATTAATCTAATCTAGATTAATCAATCTAAATAACCATCAGATCTTTCTTCCAAATTTACAAGGTGTAACAAAATTTAAAACACCATAACTCTCTTGAAAGAGTGTAGCCACTGTATGGCTACAAGAGGACTTGCCAACCTGTTTCAAGCAGGTTGGCAACTGTAGCATTGCACATTTGTTACTAGATTACAATTCCCATCAGACCTAGGCTGCTTTGCCAATGGTGAGAGATGCGGAAGGCTGCAACCCAAAAGTATCTAGAGAACCGGTTGGCTGTCCTTGGCTTAACTCCCTGAAAGCTGAATGTCCGATGCAGTTAGTCTTGTGCCCACTAAGCCCACTAAGAGTGAATGAGAAGTGAAGCTATAGAGCAAGTGCAACATCACTAGCTAGAGAAACTATTGTATCTAACATTGATTTCAGAGTGCCTGAAACGGAAACTATTTATTTAATAACTTGCCTTGCCCACATGAATGGGACTCAGTGTAGCCAGCCCCCATCCTTATAGCCTATTCATTCATATATATATATATATATATATATATATAAAAATTCTAACAGTTTCCTTGAACACAAAATTACAAAGGAAGATTAGAAAGAGAAACAGCCGGACCAAATTACAAGTTGAGTCTCTCTTATCTTGAGATCAGAGGCATTTTGGATTTCAGGTTTTCTTGAATTTGGGGATACCTGTATTTGTATGTACGTACATAAGGAGATATCTTGGAGATGGGACCTAAATCTAAACTCACAATTCATTTATGTTTCATATACACCTTATACACCTAGCTGGAAAGGAGTGTTATACAATATTTTTTCAATAATGTTGTGCATGTAAAAAGTTTGTGTACACTGGAGCGTCAGAAAGGAAAGGTGTCACTATCTCAGCCACCCATGAACAACGCTTTGGTCTTTGGAGTATTTTGGATTTTGGAATTCCAGATAGGGGAAACTCAACCTGTACCCACCAAAGGCACTATTGTCCTGTTTATATTTTTATTTATTTCAAGGATTTATATCCTGCCTTTCTCCCACAAATGAGATCCTACTGTAATTGTCCTTTACCAGCCTCCTGTGATAAACTCCATAATATATCTCCTCATGTTTGGAACTACACTTCCCTTTATGCTGATGGAAGCATCATCCTTAATCCAGCTGCTGCTGCTTCTGTTCCTGTTATACTGCAGCAACTACTCCATAGAGAACAAGCCTTCTTTACAGTTACAAGACACTCCCAAAGGGGAGAGAGAGAGAGACTGTTCCTACCTGAAAGATGTAGTTTCAAATATATTCTCATGACAGCAGAAACATCAGGGCTGCAGCATGCTGACTCAGAGAAGATTCAGCATTTTTACAGGCATTACTCCTCAGGTTCTGTCTTCCTTTGCGGTTCCTGCACTTCATTATACATGCCAAGTAACCCTTCCTCTGTCCATACTCTTACCTTCTTGGAGACTTTTCTTTTCTTTTCATCCTCCTAACATTTAAAGTCTTTCCAGCTACTTTCATTTCTTTCTTTTCACTCTCGTTGTGCGCTGGTGTGTAACAGGCAAAGATCTCAGCCAACTTCAGTGCCTTGCGAATTATTTCCGTGTGTTTTGGAGACTTCTTTGTAATTGTACTATGGCTGGTCTTTGCAGTTTTTTTTTTTTTAACCCTGAAAATGCTGCTAATTTCTATGGAGTTTATCAGACGGTGGAAATTGGAAGTATAATGCAATGGCAATCCGAATGCAGTTGTGGGGTTTCACGTTATTGCGAATTAAAGTATCTCACGCAATTTCGAGCAAAAGGGAAGTCATTCCGAACGCAATCATGGGTTTCACGTTATTACGAATTAAAGCATCTCACGCAATTTTGGGCAATGGGTGGTCATTTTCGGGTAATGGGAAGTCATTCTGAACGCATTCCGAAAGAAATTTGGATTCATATAAATTCGCTAAACTAGCGAATTCACATGAATTCAAATTGGCTCCCTTCGCAATTGAGAGAAATTCCTTTATCAAACTCCTATGGGGACAGAGTGGAAAACTTCTTATAGTTAGTCTTTTATAGCCATAGACAGGGCTTCTACTTTTAGCAAAGACTGAGCATTACTTTGACGATATTAAGTGATTAATAACTAAGTGAAATACACACACACACACACACACTTAATAAATTTTCCTGTGTCTGACTTATGGGAGAAAGACATGGTAGAAATCATATAAATAAGATTATTTTTTTTAAAAAAAGCTACTTCTTTCCAGATAAAAAGGGAATGGATCTAAAAGCCTATTGAATGCTTCAAAATTCCCTGTTATTACAGGGTTTTTGGACAATTAACACAAGTTCTGAAAACTTTTTGAGCTGAGAACAGCCTTTGCATATATCTGTAAAGCTGGGTTTGCAGCCAAAGATGAAGCCAGTCATGGTTCCCTAAAGGACAAACCTGGGCAATATATGCATTTACTATTGTAACAGATTGATCACTTTTACATTTAGTGTACACTTACTGCATATTATGAAGACACTTATCACACTATTAATACTTTTTAAAATAAAAAGAGAAGGAAAGAAGGGGGGAAAGAAATGTGGCAACACCTTTAGACTAACTGATTTTTTTATTTTAGCATGAGCTTTCATAGATATAAACCTACTTCTTTGGATGCAGTACCAAGTGGTATTAACAGTCTGGGTATAAAACGTATTTATACAATTGTGGGAGTTGCATAAAATGTAATAGGATCCAGAAAGGTGCAAATCATTTCCCTTGCCCTGAATTTTCAAAGTATTGGGTGAGTTGATAAAGATTTTCAGATCTTTGGTCATTAGTGTTAAAAGAAATAAATTGGCTTACCAAAAGTCAGTTTCCTTCAGTTCAAAACTTTCTCTGAGAAGTGTCTTTTTGTTATATATGCTATAGTGAGGACACTTGAGTTTCTCATATATATATATATATATATATAGTGTTTCATGAAGCCATGAAACTGAAGTTCATGCCTCTGTTGATGGACTGGAGTGTGTGAATATGCAGGTTGAATTTCTTTAAGGAGTTTATCACACGGGAAGAATTTCTCTCAATTTCGAAAGAAATGGAAGTGAGGCCAGTTCGGGATTGAGTAAATTCGCTAGTTCAGTGAATTTACGTGATTGTGTATTGACACTGCGTTGCATTCAGAACTGCCCGAAATTGCCTCCCAGTGCCCGAAATTGCATGTGATAGTTTCTCACGCAATCATGCGAAACCCCATTATTGCGTTTGGAAGGACTTTCCTTTGCTCGAAAATGTGTGTGATCAGCTTTCACACAATCACACGAAACCCCATGATTGCATTCAGATTGCCATTGGATTATACTGCCAATTCCCTTCATGTGATAAACTCCTTATACGGAATTCCAAAATCCAAAATATTTCAAAACCCAAAACTTTTGTTCATGGGCACCATCATCAAGATATCTTATTATATGCTAATACAGAGCAAGCTTGTTTTCTGCTGCTGCAGAGGCTAGGACCCAAAACAATGGATCCAAACTGCAGGAGAAGAGATTCCACCTCAACATTAGGAGGAACTTCCTGACAGTAAGGGCTGTTCGACAGTGGAACACACTCCCTTGGAGTGTGGTGGAGTCTCCATCCTTGGAGGTCTTTAAGCAGAGGCTGGATGGCCATCTGTCAATGGGGATGCTTTGACTGGGAGTTCCTGCATGGCAGGGGGTTGGACTGGATGGCCCTTGTGGTCTCTTCCAACTCTATGATTCTATGATTCTAGGTATTCCAAAATCCAAAATAAAATAAAATTAAAATCCAAAATGCTTCAAGTCCCCAGCATTCCAGATACTGTATAAGGAAGACTCAAGCTGTATTTAGCAATTTGGTGCTGCTTTGCATTTTGAGGTGGTGGGCAGCACCTTTTCACTGATGGTCTAGAGATGTGAATTGTTTACTCACATTCTTATACAACTTCATTACACTCCGTTTAAACCCTTTATTGTGTACTCAGATGCATGCATGCAGTTGTTTGGTTTCCATACTATATTCTTGCTGGTTCTCCTTTTTTGTGTCTTGGGCTACATTTACTTGCTTTATCCCACTTCTGGCAAAGCTACCTGTTCCCATCTTGCACAGACTCCAGTTTTAATTAATCTTCCCAAGTTAGTTTTCTCATAGGATTGGCACGCCAGTCAGTTGACGGTTCAAATATTGTTAGGTGACTATTTGATGATTACAATCAAATAGTCTATGAAGCGAAAGATGCCAATTGGCATTTTTACAGGCTAATCTTTTCCTTTTAAAAATCCATTCCGGTTTTATTTCTTCTTTTTTAAAAGCAAGCACACAGTTTGTTTACTAACCCCTACAGCAGTTACGGCAAACCTAGAAAGACAGCTTTGCCCACACACTGGCCTGTGAGAATAAAATATCACAAACGTATGAACAGACATCAGCGAGAAATGCCGGAGAGTGCATCTACACTGTAGAGATAATGCAGTTTGATACCACTTGACCTGCCATGGCTCCATCCTACAAAGTCCTGGGATGTGTAGTTTGGTGATGCACCAGCACTCCTTGGCAGAGAAGGCGAAAGACCTTGTAAAACTTCAAATCCCAGGAATCCAAAGGGTGGAGCTACAAGAATTAAAGTGGTGTCAAATACTATTATTTTTGCAATGTAGACAGGCCCACAGTCTAATACCGCATAAGGCTCCCTCTTTCTTATTACAGGAATGAGGTAGTTTTGTTTTTTTCCATAGTTATTCTTAATAACAGGATATTAGCTAATCCCATTGCTTCCCAATAAATTGCACAGTGTGGCCCAATGATCATCATCACAATTCACTAGAAGAGTTGTGAGTCTTGTAAGGAAAGTAGTTACAATATCACAAAATAATGAGTCATTATGCTGGATCTTTTAAAAGAAACCCCAAAAAATGATTACAAAGTTCAACAGTATTAGGTAAGATTTTTATAAATATGAATGAATTCAATGCACCTTTTGCCCTCTGTCCTGGAAAACTGGAATCAACCCACAAAAAGAAATTAAAATTAAATATCAACGATAACTACTCATGTATCAGTCCTGTAGATTAAAGTATGTTTTGTGGTTTGTTGTACATAAAGTAGATTTTTTTTAAAAAAATAAATAAATACTTGACTATTATTCATTAAGCTTCAATCTGCACTGCAGAATTGATGCAGTTCAACACCACTTCAGCTGCCATGGCTCCATCCTATGGAATCCGGAGATTTGTAGTTTGTTGTGGAACCAGATCTCTCTGACAGAGATGGCCAAATATCTCATAAAACCACAAATCAATATCTCACAAAACTACAAATCCTTTGCAGTTAAAGTGGTGTCAAACTGTATTATTATTATTGCAGTGCAGATTAAACTCAAGCCAACTAAACATACCTTTTTGTTCGGTCAAGTTGCCCAGTCCAAACTGGTCAAAAGTACTGACTTCAATGGTGACTAGAGTGCTAGACTGGTATTCTGGCAACAGGTTCAAATCACCACTCCATTATGATGATCCTGGACAAGATACTCTCTCTTAGTAGGCATCTGCACTGTAGAAATAATGCACTTTGACACCACTTCAAGTGCTATAGCTCTGTCCTATGGAATCCTGGAGTTTGTAGTTTAACACGGTCTTTAACCTTCCCTGCCAAAGAGTATTGGTGCCTCACAAAACTACAGATCCCAGGATTCTGCAGGATGGAGACACAATAGCAGTTAAACTGGTGTCAAACTGTGTTATTTCTGCAGCGGAGATGCATCCTTAGTCTGACCTACCTTGCAGGTTTATTGTGAGGATAAGGGGATGGGAGGAGGAGGAGAAATCATGTAGGATGCCCTGAGCTTATTGGAGGAAAGGGGGCATAAATATGTGAGAAGCAAATACAATTCCTCACCCATCCATCCATGTGACATGGGCACAACCATGCAAACATGACACAACCTATTGTTTTTTCACAGTACTGGAGAAGAAGGTAAACACAAAGCATGCTTTTCCTCACTTTCTGTGCATGGCTTCATCTGCACTGCAGAAATAATGCAGTTTGACACTCCTTTAACTGCCATGGCTCAATGCTATGGAATTGTTTTATGAGATATTTAGCCTTCTCTGACAGAGACCTCTGGGGCCAGAACAAACTACAAACCCCAGCATTCTATAATATTGAACCATGGTAATTACAGCAGTGTCAAACTGGATTATTTCTGCAGTGCGGATGCAGCCTTAGAGTAGGAAGGTCAGAGCCAAAAGGCACCTCTCTCAAGAGAGGCATCCACAATACACTTAAGCCTGACGTGGGGCAGATCCAGATTGATTGAAAACACCCAAAGCCCCAGATTTTGTTCTTGTTCTTTCTGATTTTATTTTGGAGATCCATACACGTTGTGTTTACACCAGAATATTTTCTATCGGTTCTCTGTATCGGTTCTTTCGATACCAGCTCCCCGGGTCAATTTCGTTTTAACCCATTGGAAAGAAGGGGAACAAAAACCGGGACTTTTCAATTAGTCCGGATACACCCTTGAATTCCATTGCTTCAGGCGATCCTTTTCTGGGGATATTTGATTCTGAATGTCAGGTGCAGAGAAAACAGACCAAGCATATTTAAACAGAGAGCTGTTTGAGGAAGCCTGACCTGATTCTGATACTTTGCAAGGATCAATTAAAAAAAAATCATATTTTAGAAAGGGATGTTGGGGGAGAGATGCGGCAGCAAGGACAAAAGGGTTAGGCCAGTGGGTATAGGGGGGAAAAGCAGGAATTGCACACAGTCCAAGGAGATTTACATTTCAGCAAGCAAGGAGAATACAGCCAGAGCTGGGGTAAAGTGGGAAAGGAGGGGAGGAAAGTAATGGTTGAAAAGGCTGACCTTGTTAGGGTGCATGACGTATTGGGATGACATGTGCTACCATCTTACTGCCAGGACTCACAGAAACAGACATCCAACTGGCCAGAAAAACCAATGTAGTGAAAAAGAAGGATGGAGAAGTGGTACGCAGCTTGTGGCCAGGACTCGCGCCGATGTCAGTCTATAAGGACACTCTCCCAAGCTTCATTTAAAAACAAAAGAAAAATTCCTGTCCTACTCTTTAAACATATCCTGGGGAAAAACGGTTGGGAGGATATAGAGAAAAAGAGGCTGCTAAATCCATGCAAGAGAGAGAACATCAGGACCAGTAACATCGACACATACCGTATGGAAAGTATGGAAAGAAGGGATCTCAGATCCTAGAACAAACAGATGCAAAGTCACTGCTGCATTGGTTTGACATTCCTGGTCAATTTTCTTTCTAGTCAAAAGTTTGCCCTTTAAGTGAAGCGCTGAAGTTTCAGCCTCACATGGGCAGACAAGTAACAGAGCTCCAGAAGAGGACTGCTGCACAGGGAACTGCACTTTGCTTTCTCATTTCCTTTCTCACGGGAGAAGCAATTTTAAAGACACAGCTGCCCCCAGGCTTCTCCAGCGAAGTTGCCACAGAATAAAAATGCAAAGAGAAACGACACAAAGGGGGATGAGATTAAAAAAGAATTCTGCGTCAGGCTGGGGAAGGATTTGGAAATTAGTAATAGGAAATCACGGTAGTAAAATCAAATTCTCGTGACTGGGATTAGCCGTACAGTTCAGAGTTTCTTCCAAGCGGCCTCCTTCTCCCCATTCCCATAATGATGTTGCTTTTATCTAAAGTGCTTTTTTCCCTCTCTCACCACAGTCCATGCAAACACTGGCATCCAAGGACCAGAACAGAGGACAGCAACCATTAGCAAGGCTAATGCAGATGGTCTCCTTCAAGGCAAAAAAATGAGGATGCTTAAAAATGCGACCGTTATATTTTGGAAAGGGGGAAGAACAGCTCAAATGCTCAGTTTCTGAGATTTTCTTCTGCCCCCCTCCAACTCAGCAAGAGGAGGGGAGGTGAGCATGAACAAGATTTGTTCAATGCAACCGCACAGATCAGCCAAGTACCTCTTTTATCTTCTCTTTTCACCTCCTGCTGAATCATTCAGAAGACGGACTTTTCCTCCATCTCCATTCAGTACAAAGCTGGCTGTTTTCCTTAGAGAAGCAGAGATTAGCAGTTGCCTTCCTGGTATACGTCCTTCTCTATCCCCACTTCGCAGAAGATGTCAAATAAAGGGGAAAGTATCCCATAACAGTGGATGAAGAAAGCTGGACAGAAAGATCTTGCTTCCCGCAGCAAGAATTCAGACTGTCTGGAACCTTACTGTAAGCTGTTTACTCCCAAATGTCAAGTGTTATTTATCAGAATAGCTACCTGGAAATGTAACAGAGACATGGAAAGCAACCTCATGCAATGTCATTCTCTCCTTCTCCCTGCATCTTTCGCTTGGTTCCTTCCTCCCTTCCCCCTTACCTTTTCGTAAAAGTTTGTTTCAATGGCTGGCACTGAATCGATTACAGTTAGAGCCCATGGAACTGGTACCGAAGTTGGTATTAATTTTGCCTGTTTTCAGGGAGAGGGGCAAATAACTCTTCCCAATGATCAATGACCTCATTCCTACTTACAAATAAATCAGTTTGTGATCTGAATCGATGGATTGATTCGACAGCGGAGCATAGTTCACACTATATTTACCCTGATAACATTTTTTTTTCCTTTGTAAAAGAACCCGTTTGTGGTTCACATTCTTGAATGAATTTATTCAAAATGGACCTGCTCCAGCCAGTCGAAGAGCAAATTTAAATTGATCCCTATCTGCATCTGGTTCACACTTGTGCAGAATTAATTTATCCATTTTCTGGCAGAAAAAAATCAGCATCAAAAAGATACAGGTTAAATGGGTCTAGCGCATGCCCCCCCTCTCTGAATCGTTTCAGCGATTCGGTACAAGTGGGAACCAGGGTCATTTGAACCCATTCAAACCAATTTGTGATCCGGTTTAAAAGGTAGTGAGAATCAGGCCAATGATTCTAAAATATGAAGATTCTTATAAGGACAATGTATACTTAGAAGTGACTTTCACATGTTCAGAATGGTTTATTCCGAAAGTGCGTGTGCATAGGATAGATTTGTGGATGTTGTTGTTGTGTTCCTTCAAGTTATTTCCAACTTATGGCAACCCTAAGTTATCACTCTGATTCTCAGACCATGCTGGATCTTATACTGCCCTTACTTGCTTTACCACTTTCTGTAGCAGAGAATCTGTGTGTTCTTTATATCTTTTTTTGACGTTTTATTGTCAGTGACTTACAGTTCCAGTTTCAGCTGCATCTGAGGAAGTAGACCAAGTGCTAAAGCTTATGCTACAACTTTTTCTCTCTCAGCTAGTCTCAAAGGTGCTTTCAGTGTGTGTATGAACACTGTCTCTTTGATACATCAACAGCAAAAATAACTACTGCTACTGCAGCTATTCCAAATTACTATGTGGTTAACTTGCCATGTGAATCCACCCTGCAATTCCACACTATCTTTAGTTCCATACACCACACCCGGCATAACCAAGGCATTTGGAAGAGGCACTTTTCTTTTCATTGCATCCTGTTCTGACAACCAATTTGTACCACAGCAAACCCAGAATCACAACCGCAAAATATAGCAGGTCAAGAAGTGGAAGAAGATTGTGCCAATGCCTTCACCGTGAATTCCCAAGTGCCAAAAGCACTGTCACATAAGCAAACAGAATTTGAAATAACAGGGAGAGAAAGGAAGGTCACCAGATGTTGGAAGGGTTGTACGTTTAATGGCTCTAATGCTTTTTGCAAAGGGTATATACAGTATTTATTTATTTACAATATACTGCAGTTGGCAAAACTGCACTTTGAGCATGTTGGCTCTTTGGGTTTTAGGCACCAGCTGTGACACCTTCTGACCAGCTCTCCCTTTTTTGAAAAGAGGGTGAGTTGTTCAGTTGTTGTTGGTACACAACACAAAACACTGCCAATAAAAAGATCAGAGGCATTTTTTCACTCTCTCTCTTGCTTGTATACACACACACACACACAAACACACACCAGAAGGCATATTAGTAACTAAATCCAATCCACCTTCTCTTTTTCCGGGCAAGAGCATGACCTTAATATTAGAAAAATCCACTAGGTATCTGAGGAATTGGTTCTAGTGAAATGAATGCTAGATAAGATCAGCAGGTGGAATTCAGTTACACAATGGATTGTTGTGTGTTTGGCAACAAGCAGGGAAAGGCTTGAGGCTCCCCCCCCCCCCCCCCACCTTTGAAACAGCTTTTGGGAAACAAGTAGCGCTAATCCTTCCAACCAATTCAGAGGTGGTGATGGTCTGTGTTACCTCAGATGAATACTAACATTTATCATCCAATCGGGTTACATTTCTACAAGGAAAAATAAAGTTGGCAACTACACCTTAAAGACATAATCTTCAAGTTATGCTGGCTGCATCAATAGAAGTATAGTGTCTAGATCAAGGGAAGTAATAGTGCCACTCTATTCTGCTTTGGTCAGGCCGCACCTGGAATACTGTGTCCAGTTCATGGCACCACAATTCAAAAAGGATGTGGAGAAACTGGAGCGGGTCCAAAAGAGGGCGACTAAGATGGTGAAGGGTCTGGGAACCATGCCCTATGAGGAATAACTAAGGGATCTGGGGATGTTTAGCATGGAGAAGAGAAGGTTAAGAGGTGATATGAAAGCCCTGTTTAAATATTTGAAGGGATGTCATATTGAGGAGGGAGCGAGCTTGTTTTCTGCTGCTGCAGAGCCTAGAACGCAGAACAATGGATGCAAATTGCAGGAAAAGAGATTCCACCTCAACATTAGGAGGAACTTCCTGACAGTAAGGGCTGTTCGACTGTGGAACACACTCCCTCGGAGTGTAGTGGAGTCTCCTTCCTTGGAGGTCTTTAAGTAGAGGCTGGATGGCCATCTGTCAACGGGGATGCTTTGACTGGGAGTTCCTACATGGCAGGGGGTTGGACTGGATGGCCCTTGTGGTATCTTCCAACTCTATGACTCTATGATTCTATAATTCTATAATTGCAGAAGTCCCAAGAAGAGTAAAACAAAGGCGGGTAGATGAAATACTGATTTACCAAGTACCCCTCAAAACCACTAGGTCTACTCTGGTTGGGACTAAGCATTAGATTCAGGCCAATGTTCCAGGAAGAAGAGTTGCTTTTTATTCCGCAACCTGCTTTACAGTATCTACCGGGCTTGCTCTAACACACACTATTAGTGACTTATTACTGTATTCCCATATCACCAACAAAGAAAAATAGGCTCACTGAGATTTGATGGAGGCCATGAAATAAGTTTAGGCAGGTGTGATAGCTTCACCTGGACCCAAGGAAACTCTTAACACCAGAACTGCAGGCCTTGTATCTATTTCCCAGAACCCCAGATCAATTTTTACACATACAAAAGTGCACTTATGTGTTAGTATATCCACATTTTATGCAGATTTACATATTTTAATCTGGACCCAAAATCTTTTCAGTGCCTAACAATGGACCTTATCAAACATTGGAAATTGGAAGTATAATGCAATGGCAATCCAAATGCAATCATGGGTTTTATGTTATTGAGAATTAAAGCATCTCACACAATTTTGGGCAACGGGGGGTCATTTTTGAGTAATGGGAAATCATTCTGAACGCATTCTGAAAGCAATTGAAATTCACGTAAATTCACTAAACTAGCGAATTCATGGGAATTCGAATTGGCTCCAAATGGCTCCATTCGCAATAAAGAGAAATTCCTCCCATCTGATAAGGTCCAATGCTGGTTTATGGACCTGAGTCCAAATATCTCTCATGACTTCATTGCCCTGGATGTCCTAGCCTCTGAACTACTTTGGCAAAGGAGGGTGATCTAGACTAGTAGTTTGTGGTTGTTTCCAAACTTTGTTTCTCCAGATGTCTTGGACTGCAGTTCACATAAGCCCTGGCCAGCTTGCCCAACAGTCAGAAAGCCTTAGAGCTGAAGTCCAAAACATCTGCAGGAGCAAAGTTTAATAATCTAGAGGTTATGAAGCCCTGTGGTTCTGACCGAAAGAGAATCCTTAACACACATTCCCCGCCTGCTATTTCTCTGTTGCAAATTAATGCTCCAGAATAGGTTATCTCTCCACATAATAATAATAATAATAATAGTAATAATAATAATAATAATAATAACAACAACAACATTTTAAACAAGAGTTGTACTCAGGGATCTTGAAAGACATCTTTCCATAAAAATTTAGCTAATATTGGAGGGTGTCTAGAGAGTAAATCCTGTTGGATATATTCAATAAGTGGATGCCAAATCTTATGAAAATTCAATCCAGAGTGTAAACCTCTTGCTCTATTGTTATTATCTGCAATTTTCTCCATTGACCACAAGTCCCAGAGTCTAGTCCACCATCCTGCAATATAAAACTTCCCAGTTTTCCAGTTCTTGGCTATCTCAAGCCTGGCGGCAGCCAAAAGGAAACTGATGAGTTCTTTATGCTGCAGGGCTTTATTTTCATCCATAAAAATGGACCCCCGTGACGCTTCATATCCAATGTCTGAGGTACATCCCATAGGACTTTATCACACAACCTCCATTCTTTCTGTGATTGCATTAATACCAGTTTGAGTGCATACATACCAGTTTGAGAGCACTCCCTATTGCACATCCTTTCATTGGCACAATTGGGTTGTTGTTGGCCCCTCATGCGCTCTTCTGCCCTCATCCTTAACCCCACCTCCATGACCTAGGCTTTATCCAGCATGCCATGTGTGTATGTTTGAGGATAGTTTTTTTCAATGCAAGTCTGGAGTTATGCAAACGTGGTTTAAAAAAGGAAAGGAAAGGAAAGGAAAATAAATAAATAAAGCAAAACAGTGAAATAAAATAGCAAAGGTGAAGGGAAAACAATGAGACACTGACACCATGTGACTGCACAACCCCAGAACCACAGCAGGAGTAACTTACTACACCTGAGGACCAGCACAATGCCGGTGCAATTGGGAGCTTATTGGTGGGGTTTCCCTGTCAATAGCAAGGTATGGGCCAAACACAATTGGAAGGGAGCCCTGGTGGCGCAATGGTTAAATGCCAGTACGGCAGCCACAACATTGTGAGTTCAATCCTTAGGGGCTCCAAGGTCGACTCAGCCATCTATCCTTTCGGAGGTCATTAAAATAAAATAAAAAACTGTTCGATACAATTGGCTGACATGTTATAAACCTTTGAGAGACTGTTTGGTTCAGTATGAAGTGGTATAAAAATGTAAATGCTATTGCTAAGACAAAGTAGTAACAAGGGAGGGAGATGATATTTGCGACAGGTTTGACTAAAGGCACCATTATCAAGCTTTTATGGCAGTTTAAAAACCATGTGTGATAAAGTCCATAGTCTACACTTCCTAAGCTAAACTTTCGATATTTGGGGGATAGAGCAGAAGAAGGAGAGAAGACCGATGTGGCATGGCACAATCCTGCAGGTGGCTGGAACCTCAGGGACAAGTGCAGGTCCTGTTCTGAAAAGCATCTGCCCCATTGGGAGAATAGTTCTTTTCTCCTGTGGCAAAGTGCTTTTCGAGAGCTACAGAGTAGCTGCTGAAGCTGTGAGGCCAGGTGCAAAAGTCTCCAAGCTAGGAGAGAAAGGGAGGCATTCATCTTATACTGACCTCTTGTCAAAAGCCCTACATTCCTCAACAATGTCAGCAAAGGGCCTGCTATACTTCATGCTGTAATTAAAAGCGTCCTGCTGCTGCTTCAGAGGAGGAACAATGCTAGTGTCAGAGGACCCAGAAGATGATGATCAGAACTGTATCCAGTATGCTGAGGACAGCAAATCTGAAGGCTCTGGGAAAGTGCATTTCTCTGGAGCTGGACAGACCAATTGCTATAGTCTAGGCTTCAGAGACTCACATTCTTATGGCCAATATCCATAAATAAAACTTGTGCTCCATGAACAAGCCAAACTGCAGCGACAAAGTATGTCTCCCTTGACTTCAAGACGGTAATTGCCAATGGTCCGCCCAAGCAAAACAGTGCATTGGGAAAGTCAAAGGCTGGCTCTGTAAGTCTTTAAATACAGGTGATAGAAAGTGATGTGCTTTAGTCGGGAGTAACAATAGCACAGGATGATGCTTCTTGAGCCATTGAGCAATTGAATCAGAAGGTTTAACCAGAAGAGAAAACTGAGCCAACAAGCCTTGAATCTGAATTTGGATGCTTCCTGGAGCCAATGTTTTTTTAAAAAATTTGAACTCTACCTCCCACCTTTTAATAACTCAACTTCTGTTGTACAATCCATCAGGGATAATGTTAACCAAGTTCTCATCTGGAGAAGTTATTATATCAGAAATCCAAAGAGTTAAGGTAGTTTGTGTACGTGCTGTTCTGGGTACATGAAAATCATTGGCCTTCCAGGAATGGTTACGTTGTTGTACAATGTGTAATGGAAATACTTCATTTTAACCCACATGTCTATGAAATCTTCATTTTCTCTTCTCCCCTTTTTATACTTAACCAATTTCCTACCACCGTTCAGTCACAGTTTCTTCTTCTCACCCTTTCATACTGTAAACCCATTTCCCCTAGACCAATTTTTCTTCCTTATTCTCCATTTATCCCATATACCTTTCTCTCTAACAACTAGCTGCGAACTTCTCAAGCCCAGATCGGTGAGGGGGAGTTAACCTGTCAGGTACAAAGTATGTGGTATGTGACATATGTAGTTATGCCACCACCTACACAGCAGAGGTAGGCATAAAGAGACTTGAGGGATATATACACAGATTGAAAAAGTACAAAAATATATTTAGAAAAGGAAAAAAAAAACTTTAGTGACAAATCTCCCAGAAACAGGTCAATGAGGAATGTGAATGCTTTGTGGTCACAAAACGTTGGCTGAAAGCTAGGCATGGGGTGCAGGTGGGGAGAGGAACAGAAAAATCAAGATTTAGAGAATTGGAGAATTCTGGAAGATAGCCTTGCTGGTAGGTACCCTGCACAAAAACATTTCGCTTGGCAATATTTAGTTATAAGTTCAATTGGTTGTTCCTGAGTTTGAACCTCCTGAGATTTAGAATCCATCTGCTTACTTGTATGGAATTCATTGTGACAAATCTACCTTAGGTGGCTTTAAAAGGAGCTAACATCTTGGAAGAAAGGGCTTCGGACAGCTATTAGCCATGATAGATAAATGGACCTATTATATTTGCAAGCATTATACCTCTGAATATCAAGAAGACTGAATGGTACAGGACTGTATTTTCCTGATCATCTTACTTGACTCCCAGAGACAATTGTCTGAGATGGACCCTCAGTCTGATCCAGCAAGGCTTTCTTAAATTCTTATGCTCACATTTATAGCCATACACATTATGCACATGCAGGCATGCAGATGGACAAAAGGGAAGCACACATTCAAGCACAATGGCATCTGCTCTCTCCCCACCCACCTTAGCAGGAAGATACTTACATGACTCTAAAGAAGGAGAGCTTTTTCCTCAAGGAAGCTACACGGAAATGGCAGACATGCTTCACAACAATATCGGAGGAAACCTCCTTGGGGCACAGCTTCTGGACCATAGCTGTGCTTTGTGGGACGGTGCCAAGCAACTCGGGCACCTACATCCCATAGAAAAAAATGGATCCAAAAATTCAGAATAGCTTGAAATCCCAATGGAAGAGATGGTTCAGAGTTCAGGCCATAGGCACTGCACACCTTTAAAATGTACTGCCTCAGTGTTAGCCAGCTTACTCTGGCATTAATATGTTTGGGAACTTTGGTTTTGGCTCCATCAAGGACAAGCAAGGTTAAGAAAGATGCCACTGGAGTAAAGAATATGAACCGATCCTCAAAACAGAAATATCCCTGTTGCCATTCTCAAACTGTATCCCAATGGCCATAGGTGAAAATCTTGATTCACATTTAGCCTTCGATAGCTTCCTTCTCTGAGCCTTGCTGAGTTGTCTGTACTCAGATCTCACCAGCTTTCTGGCTTTGTGCGTACCTAGATGTGGGAAGGTCCTCTGTGTCCCAGTTCTCAAGAAACAAAAACAGCCCTGCCTGCACAGCTCCACCTGTACGTGATGTGAGATCCAGCGTGCTGCAGGGAGAAGCACAGCTTTTGCTCCTCAAATCCCAGCACAGCACTAGAGAAAATTGATTCCCCGAGGAATGCAAACTTTTTCCTCTAACATCAGAAAACAAACCGACTGCAAAAGCACCTGAGCAACACAGAGAGGAGCACATGAGAGCCCTAGGACCTTATCAGATGGGAGGAATTTCTCTTTATTGCGAATGGAGCCAATTGGAGCCAATTCGAATTCACGTGAATTCGCTAGTTTAGCAAATTTACGTGAATTCCAATTGCATTCAGAATGCATTCAGAATGACTTTCCATTACCCAAAAATAACTGCCCATTGCTCGAAATTGCATGAGATGCTTTAATTCGCAATAATGTAAAACCCATGATTGTGTTCGGAATGACTTCCCTTTTGCCTGAAATTGCGTGAGATACTTTAATTTGCAATAATGTGAAACCCCATGATTGCGTTCAGATTGCCATTAAATTATTCTTCCAATTTCCAACGTCTGATAAGGTCCCTAGGAAGATTGTGGACACATGCAAGCATGCATGACAACAGCCTAAATAACAACCTTCCATCCAAATCACTTCCTTCCCATCCAAAAACTTTTGCAGTAGTTCCAAGAAATCTCGATGAACCTCAGATACACAGGCAGCACAAATTTCTTCACCACGCTTTTGTGATAGATAGTATAGTAAGGAAGTGCATCAAATGAAACATCTACTTTCAATCTAGCGTAATCTCTCCTTAGATCCAAAGTGGCTTTGGAGAAAAAGAAAGTCACTTTTGTTCCCACAAATGCTTAGCATTCACCCGTTACTTTTCCTTCCTAAAATATTTAGATGGTTTCCCAGCAAGAGGATATGAAAGGGAAGAAAAAAACAACAACACATTATCATGTGAGATGGTTCCTGCGTGGCTTTCAGCAGTCCTAAATTTTACTTCCCACCTTCTTAATCTCCTCCTTCCTGGATGCTAAAAAGATCTAGTCCTGATCAATACCAGAATGGGGAGGGCATATGAATTCCAAAAGCACTGCTCTCAGTTGCATGAAGAAGGTCAAGCCTATAAATTTAGCAAACTATTTTAGAATCGTGAGATACATTAAGTGCCCTGGGTCTTTCTTAAATGAGGAAGAGGAAGAAAAGGCCAGCAACCATTGCCTACACCTAAAGGTTTCATTATTATCTGGAGAAAATCTGTCATTTTCCAGTGCAGTCAGCCTTCATTGAAAATATTTCTCTGTTTTGCAAATGAACTATTTTCCCACTCTATGTCTCTTCAGTATCTTTGTTATTGCATCATATGTGTTGCAGTCTGTCATACTTGGATCTGCATCTGTGTCCACAACTGAGACCAATGTAAGAGTCTCTCCCACATACTCCTTTGAGGTCAACCAGTCTCTATGAACATTCACTCTGGCTCATATACTAAAGGAATAACAGAATATTGCTTTTTCCTTTCTCTTAAAACAAGGAAGCAATATTGACAAGAAAAACTAATCAATCACACCCAAAAGAGGAAGGGGCTCTATATTCAGCTTTTTCACAATTCTAGTTCTTGGGCAAGTGTCTTGAAGAGGTTGGCACATTTCCACTTCATCCAGCTGAATTTGATGCTTTCCATGGGGATCTCCATGCATCAGAGGAAATAGACCAAGTCTGCAAAAGCTCATCTTCCTTTGCACAGTTAGTCTCAAAGGGGGTACGAGATCCCTTTGCATACTGATACTCTAGCCTAGCATGGCTATGGAGTTTATCAGACGACAGAAATTAGAAGCATAATCCAATGGCAGTGCAAATGCAGTCATGGGGTTTCATGTTATTGCATGAGAAACTATCACATGCATTTTCGGGCAATGGGAAGTCCTTCCAAACACAATCATGAGGTTACACGTTATTGAGTGAGAAACTATCACACAATTTCGGGCAATGGGAAGTCATTCCAAACGTGATGCAGCATCAATACACAATCATGTCAATTTGCTTAACTAGCAAATTCACTTATTTCTGAACTGGCCTCACTTTCATTTCTTTCAAAATTGAGAGAAATTCCTCCCGTGTGATAACGTCCAAAGTTTCGATTCTAGTTCTTGTTAGGCTTGGCTGCTGTCCATATGCTTTTCTCCAACTGCATATGTTTATCTAACTCTTGACTAAGGTGGAGGAATAGAAGCTTTTCTTCCAGCAGCACCAAGATTCCACTCTATCCAGAGGGAAACAGAAAGTATTTTATATAAATTGAACCCATCCCATACTTTTCAGGCTTCTTTCCACCGCCACTACCTGCCTAAGAAGCCTTCATTTGGAGGCCTATAACATTTTGCTGAAGAAGTGGTAAAGACTAATGTTACCTTCCAGCAATATGAGTCCCACATTGTTTATGGGATGGCAAGAAGGGCTAACTCTTCTGGCCCTAGCAGGCCTTCTGGGCTTGTAAGAGCAGAGTACCATACAGCTTCCTCTGCCATATCCATTCATTACCTCCTGGAACAACATTACTATGGAGGCATGGATAATTGGAAGAAACCATATGGAGCAAAAGGTTAAGCTACTCAGCTACCAAATGGTTATTCTCAGCCAGGTTCTCTCATGGGTTATTAATTGGCCCTCAGAGGGATAAACTGTTCTCTTTAGAAGGAGACAAAGCTTTCAGATTTTGTTGCCATCTACTTAGTGATAATTACAAATGTGCCACTAATAGGAATTTGCATGTCAGATGGGAGACTCGGCAGAAAGAAAACAAGGTGAGAATAAATCCTTAGTTTACTAAAAAGAAAACAAACATAAGCTTTTTAGTCCATAACTGGTTTTTGTAAGCAGGTGTTTATGGGATATGTTTTATTCACACACTCTTTATCAGTTTTTAGCCAGCGTCTACCATAAGCCAGTACAGTACAGAAGACAGCCTTCAGACATACCTTGAAGTAACTTAGCACTTTGAAAGAATGGCATGTCCAGGGAGTGTATAGTGGGTTCCCACAGTGCTTCGCTATGCTAGATGTGTAATGTGTCGATGTGACCTAAAGCACTTTCAAATGTAATCTTTAGGGATTGAGTGCAGCAGCAATCTGTTCTTTGCTTATTACCCTGGAGAATAATAGGGCCAAGAGACAAGGGAGAAACTGAAGATAGGGCTCCATCATATGCCAAGATCATCAGGAAATGCAGATATGCTGACATGACTTGGATCATCCAACATTAATGAAGGCAGACATTCTTCCATAGCTAGAACAAGATGTTAGAAAGCATGCCTAAGCATCCATTTCCAGATTGTGTTTCCCTTATCCAGAATTCCTAAATCTGAAATATTCCAAAAGCACAAATTATTTTTCAGGTGGGGCTGAGAGTGGAAATTATGGTTCAGTTTACACCAACTTTGTTTCATGCACAAAATTATTTTAAAATACTGTATAAAATTCCTTCAGGCTATGTGCATAATGTGTGTATGAAACATGAAGGAATTTCATGTTTAGACTTGGGTCCCATCCCCAAAATATCTCATTATGTACATATAGGCAAATGAAAGTATTCCAAAATATATGTTTAAAAAACCCTCCAAAATCCAAGACACTTCTGGTCCGAAGCATTTATGGTAAGGAGGCTCAGCTTGTATAGAGTTTCCAAAAAGACATAATAACATTTCTTCCAGTATGCAAAGGGATCTTGTGGCACCTTTGAGACTAACTGAAAGAAAGAAGTTGGTAGCATGAGCTTTCATAGACTTGAGTTTATTTCCTCAGATGAATGGGATAGAGGGGAAAGTCCAGGCACAGACCACTATAAACAGTCTCTGTGTGAGAATGCCCATTGGATTGCAAAATCTGGAGGTGTGGAGATGAGGTGACAAGGTCAGTTTTAAAAATGACAGTCAATTATTGTTGGGAGGCAAAGACGGGATGTTGCCTAAAGCCAAGGTGAGTGGGAAACCATATGAATGAGGATTGGGGTATAGTATGGGAACCAAAAGAAGACACGATGAACTGGACAAGAGAGTCCCCATGAAGCTGGGTGTAATGTGCGTCATGTGCCAGTTCTTGATTTTCCAGATTAACATGGCTATGTCTTTGATTTCTTCCAGGTATGTATGGCATGGATATTAAACAGGAGAGGGCAAGGAAAGGTTTAACATTAAGCAAGTGCTATAAAAGCCAAATCTAGAGAGCCAACATGGTGTCGTGATTTCAGCGTTGGACCAGGACTCGGGAGACTGGAGTTTTAATCCTGGCTCTGCCATGAAAACCCACTGAGTGACGATGGGCAAGTCACAGTCTCTCAGCTTCAGAGGATGGCAATGGCAATGGCAATGGCAATGGCAAACCCCATCTGCAGAAACATGCCAAAACAACCCCATGATAGGGTGACCCAAGAGTCGCCATAAGTCAGAAATGACTTGAAGGCACTACAGAACAACAAATAAGAGCTAATTCTAGATTGGTTTTGAATCTGATTCTAAAACTAGACTCTAAAGAAGACAGAAAAACAGATGATCAGCAGTTTGTGTGAAACTGTAACAGAACATTTCTTTCACCAGTAAAAGGAGAAAGGGGGTGGCAATACAGTACATTTTGCTGGTTTGGTCAAAGCAGCAAAAATAAGTCAGATGTTCCACTTTCACTGTTTCACTCCTTCCCCACCGTCAGCCTCCTTTGTGCTAATGCTGCAGTCTAGGGTTATAATAAATCAAGTCCAAACAGCCAGAGATGTATGACTCCAAATTTATACCCAAATTACACTTTTTCTTTCTTTCTGTACCTTCACCCCGCCCCTTCATTCTTTCATTGGAAAAATGGAATGCAAAGATCAGCTATGATTTTTATTTGCAGACAACAAAATATGGCTATCAAATAATACCTGACAGCAAAGATAACGTTGTGTTTCAACTGATTTCTAGTTTCTAACACATAAGGCTAGAGGTAAAGTGAAAAGCACCCATGGCCTTTCCCTTGCAAGACATATGAAAAATAGGTAGTTTTCGAAGAGCAACACCTGTGTCAGTGTTTGTGGTCCCAGGTGACCAATTGCTGCAACGAAAGTCGGAAAGGGAATTGGAGATGTTATAGAAGAGGAAAAAAAGAGCCTTAGGGATGGAATAATTTCAGGTCTAAGCAGATGAAAAGGGGCATAGCATTTTAGTAACTGCATGACAAGCAGAAATACACCATGGATAGGCCATGTGAGGCTTAGGGTGCATCTCCACTGTAGAAATAATGCAGTTTGACACCACTATAGTTCCATCCTACAGAATCCTCAGATCTTTAGTTTTGTGAGGCACGCACCAACAAACTTTGGCAGAGAAGGCTGAAGACGTGTCAAACTACAAATTCCAGGACTCTCTAGGATGGAGCGACAGCACTTAAAGTGGGGTCAAAATGCAATATTTATCTGGTGTTGATGCACCCTTAGTAACTACATATGTAGAAGGCTGGAGATAAATATACAGAAAAGAAGAGTAAGTAGTACTTCCTGAGGACTCCAAAAATTGGTTGTAGGACAGGATGTGATAACATTTGGAGGGCTGCATAATTGCCACCCTGACTGTATTCAAACAGCTGGAGTCATCTAAGACGGGATAAGATATTTAAAAGAAATGTAATTCAGTTGGTATCATTAATGTCATAGGTGCCTCCAAAATTATTATTAGCATAATAATGTTAATATAAATTAACATTGATGAATAATATTATTATACACATAAAAGCACTGGTAAACCAGCAAAAGACACATCTAGTAGCCCACAGCGGGGCAACCAACAGCCTCTGGGAGGCTCACAAGTGGGATATAAATGCAGCTTCTCCCCCAGTGCAGTTTTATAACCTGAGTTCATGAACCAAATGCAAACCAACATGAATGGACCAATGATACCCTTCCTTTCTCTTTTGCACGAATGTGACATCAGACTAGATTAAATGACAGAAGCTTTGACAGCAACACTATTTTTAATGTTAAATGTTATGAAGCAGACAAATGCAAATACTGTACAAATACAAAAGCAAGGCACCATTAGCGTTGCTGCATGAGAGTCTTATCCCAATATATATCATTTCAGCAATGGTTTTGATTTGCGGTACAAACAGTCAACAAACACCTATCCAAGCGGTACACCCTCTTTCTTATGGTCACAGACCTGAACATTAATTCTGAACAATTGCCTGATCTGCTGTAATGAGTTAAAACTTTCCATTATCAGCTTATCACTTCCTCACTCACTTTTTTAGATTTGAAGAGGGAAGAATTAGGAAGGCAAGAGACAGCAGGCAAGAGGAGCAGAGCGGGGATCACTGCCTCTTGGACCTTGATTTGCAAAACTGGTGAATCTGGTACAAAATAGCTTAATCGAAAGAGAAGGTTGCAACAACAATAGCAGCTGTTTTCTCCCATAGCTTCTTATGCCAAGCATAGTTCAGGAAATGAAAGCTGATCATCATGAAACAGTTCAATTATTCAATCTTCCCTCCTTCCCTCTCCCTTTCCTGGAACCCAGTGGAGCATGCCAATCCCAGGCCATAGGCTGAGATGAGAAGGGAAGGAGGAACCCCAAACAGTTTGGAGATGGAGAAACAAAAAGTATGGAAATGATTAGGAGGTCGGCTAGTAAAAAAAGATAGAAACAGCAGCAAAACAAATTGGGGCAAGGAGTCGAATAGCAAAATAGTGGCTACTACGTCGGCTGCTGGAGCAAAGAAAAGAAAAGCTTGCTATTCTCAGCCAAATGATGATGATCACAAAGTATTTGGTTTACTTGCCCATGCCAGACCACCTTCTTGGCCCTTGTGGTCTCTTCCAACTTTATGATTCTATGATTCTATCATATCCTGCCTTTGGGTTTTCAGTGAATTTCCTGTTCTGCATGCACACTACAGAGAGAAGCTTAAAGCAGATAAAAACTGATAAGCATTCCCTTATCAGTTTTCTAATACAGCAGGCTGTATTAGAGTTGCCAGTTCAGAAATATTTCAGACCAAAGCCGGAGACCTTGGAACCTTTTGGTTTTTCAGAAAAGTGGCCCTGGTGATGTTGCATGAGTCAGCACCCGATGGTGATGCCATTCAACATCCACTACGGTTGCACAGAGTATGCCATTTCAGTAAAACACAAGCCAAGTCAGACAAATGAGGAAAATATATAAGAGACATCATGGAAGCATCTTCTTTGAGCTGCAAATAGACATTAAAAAATTTCCTGGACTTGGAGAATATCCCACAGTGACCACATGGCCAAAGGAGGAGGTGCCAGCCTGAAAATAGCCCTTCCTACCATCTGTACTAAGACCAGAAACATCAAAAAGCAGACCTGTGACTAGCATCTTCATTTTTTTCTCTCTTGTTTAACACCTAGCCCAATGAAGAAGCCAATGTGACTTCGAAAGCTTGCAACATGTAATTGTGCATTTTGCTTGTTTGGATATTATTGGAGGAAAATATACGTACATCCAGTTTTGAAAGCAGCATTCCTGCCCTGAGATTCCTTCCCCTCACCCTGAGGACCAGAGACTGTTGGTATACCGGCCACCCCGTTGCCTAACGGACTCCCTAACCGAGCTGACTCAGCTGGTCTCTGAGTTGTTGTTGGACTCACCCAGACTTTTGGTCTTGGGCGACTTCAACATCCCTCTAGAGACCAGCCCATCCAATCTATCTGGAGCGGCTCGGGAGTTCATGGAATCCATGACAAGCATGAACCTATCCCAATTGGTTGACGGGCCTACTCATTGTGCGGGTCATACACTCGATGGGATTTTTAGTACGGAACAGGAGTATCCGTGGGCGGAGGTAACCAAAACCTCCGCATTGTCATGGACGGACCACTTTCTGATCAAGATGGAACTTAAAGCCACTTTCCGCCCCCCCGGGGGTGGCGGACCCATTAGAATGGTCCGCCCTCGAAGGCTGATGGAACCAACAGGCTTCCAGAATGCCTTAGAGGGTTTAATGGTTGGTAGCACCGGCGATTCTACCGAGACCTTGGTGAATACTTGGAACACCGTCCTTCCCAAGGCCCTCGATACTATCGCTCCTGAGCGTCCTCTCCAACCCGCTCCCAACCGTAAGCCCTGGTTCTCCCAGGAACTCCGGGAGATGAAGCGGGTTGGACGACGACTAGAGCGCAAATGGCGGAAGACTCGGCTCTTGTCCAACAGAACTCGCCATAGGCAGCATCTTCGCGCCTATCGGGAGGCGTTGCGTGCAGCGCGGAGATCCTTCTACTCTGCACGCATTGCGTCTGCAGAGTCCCGTCCAGCGGAGCTGTTTAAGGTGGTTGGGGAGCTGACGCAGGTTCCCCCTGCGCCAAATCCCCTACTTAACCCTACAGTGGCCTGCTGTGACGCATTTAACATCTACTTTGCAGACAAAATCTCTCGGATAAGGGCCGACTTAGACGCCAATGTTTTAGCAGTATCTGTAAATGAGGCACCTAGCAACTCCGTTACTGTTACGTTATTGGATGAGTTTCAATCTGTAAGTACTGATGACGTGGACAAGCTCCTTGGAAGCGTGAGGAAAACAACCTGCCCTCTCGATCCATGTCCATCATGGCTGGTCGTCCAGGGAGGGGACGCATTGAAGACATTCCTTAGGGATGTAATCAATGCGTCCCTCAGGGAAGGCACTGTTCCTTCTTGTCTGAAGGAGGCGGCCGTAAAGCCCCTCCTGAAGAAACCTTCCCTTGATCCCCTGGACCGAAACAACTATAGACCAGTTTCCTTGCTGCCATTTTTAAGCAAGGTGATCGAGAGAGCAGTCGCCTCCCAACTCCAAGCTGTCTTGGATGAAACCGATTATCTCGATCCATTTCAAACCGGCTTCCGGGCAGGATATGGAGTTGAAACTGCCATGGTTGCTCTGACAGATGACCTCCGCTTGAGCATCGATAGGGGTAGTGTGACCCTGCTGGTGCTCTTGGATCTCTCAGCGGCCTTTGACACTATAGATCATGCCATCCTTTTGGACCGGCTGAGAGGGATGGGGATCAGAGGCACCGCCTTACAGTGGTTCTGTTCCTTTCTCTCTGGCAGGACCCAAAGGGTGAGGCTCGGGGACAGCTGCTCCTCCAAAATTGAGCTAAGCTGTGGCGTCCCGCAAGGCGCCATTCTGTCCCCGATGCTATTTAATATTTACATGAAGCCGCTGGGTGAGATCATTCGGAGGCATGGAGCTCAGTGTCATCAGTACGCTGATGACACTCAGATATATTTCTCCATGACCAGATCATCTGCTCAGACCTCAGATGGCGTCTCCTCTCTCAATGACTGCCTGGCAGCGGTAATGGATTGGATGAGGGAAAACAGATTGAGACTGAATCCAGACAAAACGGAGGTACTGACAGTCACCGGCCCGAAACCAGGTCTGGGAATACAACTCCCGGTCCTAGATGGAATCACACTATCCTCGAAGGACCCTGTTCGCAGTCTGGGGGTACTCCTAGACTCGTCACTTCACATGACTAGTCAGGTGAATGCGACGGTCAGGAGTGCCTGTTATCAGCTTCGGCTGATACGCCAGCTGCGCCCTTTCCTGGAGATGAGGGATTTGGAAACTGTGGTACACGCTTTGGTCACCTCACGACTAGACTACTGCAATGCGCTCTACATGGGGCTGCCCTTGTACCTAACCCGGAAACTTCAATTGGTTCAAAACATGGCAGCCAGATTAGTTACTGGGACATCTAGGAGAGAACATATAACACCAGTGCTTAAATCTCTCCACTGGCTGCCAATTAGTTTCCGGGCACAGTACAAGGTGCTGGTTTTAACCTTTAAAGCCCTACATGGCTCGGGCCCATCTTATCTCAGGGACCGCCTCTCCCCGTACAATCCTCCCCGCACACTTCGATCCTCTGGGAGGAACCTACTACAGCCTATCAAGACCAGGCTGGCACAGACCTCCCAGAGGGCCTTTTCTGCGACCGCTCCCAAGCTCTGGAATGGTCTGCCGGATGAGATGCGTCTCATGACATCTTTAGATTGCTTCAAAAAAGCCCTAAAGACGCATCTCTTCCGGCAGGCCTTCCCCTGAAATTCCTTATCTCCGGCTTCGGTCCCAGATTTTGATTTCCTGCCTACTCCCATGTTTCTGATCCCCACTTATGACGTGGCCGCATAAGGAAGGGTTAGGATGTTGTTATATGTTTTTAAATAATTACTGTTTTAATCACTGCCGGTTTAATCTATTTTTAAGGGGTGGGAGGTTTGGAAACGGGTCATGGGATTGTTTTAATCTATGTTTTTTTACTTGTACCCCGCTCCGAGTGTATGTACAGAGGAGCGGGCTATAAATAAACTATTATTATTATTATTATTATTATTATTATTATTATTATAAGGCAATCCTAGCAAGGACCCAAAGCTAACTCATATAGGCCAAATAACTGCATGTTTCACCAGGACAACAAAAGCAGTAGTCATTAGATTCCCTGAACACCTTTCAGTATTCAGTGTAGTCACCTTAAATTGTAAACATGTCCTCTTCATCCCAGTACAATCCACTCACAGACTTCATTGGGACATGGTCTAGACCATGTTGCTCCTATTACTTCAAAAAAAACATTAGCATCCATTTGTCCCACACATACAATACTGTCTACTCTTTGTACTGGGCCAAATGAGTCTGCGCAATGTTTCTAATACATCTTGATTACCTTCCATAGTTATATCCTTCTCCGAATATAACCAGAATTGCTGCTATTATATTTGCAAAGTCAATAATGTTTCAAAAGCTCTTGATATCTATACAATTGCCTTAGTTGGCAGTTTCTTCCTTTTCTGGTAGCCAGGGTTGGCATTTTTTAGATTTATGCTAAACGAAAAACACCGCCAAGGATCATTGCCTTTGCACTGGTTACTGATTTTGCACAATAGCTGTCCCTGTTATTTCTAGAAGAATGGAAAGTATACACACCAATGGTGCAATATTGCCAGAAATTCTGAATCTATGCACTGTGTGTGTGTCTGTGTGATGCAGTGGAAATGTCAATTTAGGATGAAATATGTGCATTATTTACCTTTTATCAAACATTATCTTCCTTTACTAGTTTTAAGAACATAACATAGAGTCATAGAGTTGGAAGGGGACTCAAATGCTGTCAAGCCCAATCCCGGGCTCAATGCAAAATCTCCATCTAAAGCATCCCCAGCCAGTAGATGTCCAGCCTCTTTTTAAAGACATCCAGGGAAGGAGACCCCATCACTGGTTCCATTGCCAATTGCTTTTATTGTCAAGAGGTTCTTTCTAATGTTCAATGTTGGACGTAAAATAAATTGAATGCAAAACCAGGTAGACAGAGGTTTTATTATCTGCAATTATAAGGGCTACTTCAGTTTCAAAAAAGTGGTTCTGAACATTTTAGGAGAGTTTAGGGCTTTTTAAAAAGAAAAAAAGAAGCCACCATTACTGCCATTACCTTGCCTAAAAACTGAAAAATAGAAATAGCATGAATAAAAACAAAAACTAGAGTTGGGCAACATCTTTAAAGAGGACCAAGGGCCCTTTCACACTCCACATTTATAGCACTGTTATTCCACTTTAGTATCATAGTTAGATCCTATGGAAACCTGGAATGTTGCGTTTAGGGAGTTGCAATTCTCAGGCAGAGAGGTTCCGTGCTTTCCCAGAATATAAATCCTAGGATTCGTGCCATGGCAGTTAATGTGAAATCATATCACTATGATACGATAAGGGAAAGATGGCCCAGGGAAAGGACTGTGGAAAGATAGGAGAAAGATGGCACAGAGACAAGGAAAAAACTATAATAAAGATAGGACAGTAAGACAGTCCAAGAGGAAAGAATTGAATGGGGTTTTGGGAAGCTTATAGTGTTGTGACAAACCATTTTTTTTTCTTCTCGTTCATCGAGAACAGTTCTGCAGATCAAAGCAGATCTGTTTAGTCAGAGATCTTTTCCAGACCTATCTTTTCCATGAATGTGCCAGGTACTGAACCCAGGGCCTCCTGAATATAAACCATGCACTTGAGGCATTTGCTATTCAAAGTGATGCCTGGGAGATCCATGCTGGTCCAAAAGCCATGGCTACCAGTCAGCAGCTACTTTCCAAGAAAACATGCAAATGGAATAACAAAATATGGTACAAAAGTGAGGGCCAACTGTATGACCCTGGTTTATTGGGGTGGGAGAGAATTGTTGATCTGTCACATCTGGTGATTTGAGAAGCACTGCTCCGGGCTGTAGGCCTTCTCGTCCACCAAAACAAGCCTGTCCCCAAAACCTACCTGTCGTCACGCATTCGGGGGCTCAGGAATCGGGATGCATCGTCATCATGGCTGCTCTGTTGGCTGCTTTGTTGGCTGCTGTAGAAACAGATACGAGGGACTAGTGAATAGGTCTTCCAACAGCACTGGCTACCTCAGACTACAACAGACTAAAATTTATATTTATAAAACTTATACTTTTTCTAGGTGCTTTGGATGCTATTCTGTACCCTCAAGTGAATTCTGACATATGGCGACTCTAAGATGAAGTTACCATAGGGTTTTCTTGACAAGATCTGTTCAAGACTTAGGTGGATTCCACCTTCTCACCACAGGAGACACCCTCTCACTAACACTTTGCCTACTTTTGCCCCTTTAACACTATCCTTAAGTGCACAAGGGCTAGGGTTCCAAGTGTCTCCATAAACCAGTTTCAGCATTTTACGTTGTGTGTTCCCTCGTCTTTCTCGTTTCTGACAGTCAATTCAATCAGAGTCAACCACTGTAAATCAGACAGTAACTTTTGTTGAGAAATGTATAGAAATCAAGTATCTTATCTGAGTTAACTTCAAGCTCAGTAGGGTTACATGAAATTCGAACACTTGGAAGGCTTTTGCTACTCTTTATCCAATTCCCTTCAGCTAAACATACCCTTCTGAGTTAGCAACTCAACTACCCAACTCTTGTTACTAGAGTTTCTCCCCTCCTTGTTACTAGAACCATCAACCAGAGCAGCTACCCAAACTGAACTCTGCTTTTTAAAAACCCACTGGTAACTGAAACCAGAGAAAACAAAACTTCTGATAAGGGGGGGGGGGGGGGGGAGAGGACTATGCAATATTTTCAGATCATGGTTGACCATAACTGAAACTGTGGGAAGACTTTTTATATGACATCCTCAACTACAAAAAATGGTGTAAGATACAACTGCTTGTTCATCTTCATTGTACTCTTTCCATGTTTTTCTCAAAACCCATGTACATTGTGCTGCATTTTTATTATCGAAATAACCTCCCGGGGGACCTTCTCTGCCGCCGCTCCCAGGCTTTGGAATGACCTGCCGGATGAGATGCGTCTTATGATAGCTTTAAAAAAGCTTTAAAGGCGCATCTCTTCCGGCAGGCCTTCCCAGAAACACCCTAATTCCCAGCCCTGAAACTGGGTTATGTCTCCCTTTACCAGCTTTCAATACTTTAACCCACAAAGCTACAACTACAGGGCCCATAGAATGACTAGCTGCCTTTTATATTGTATGTTGTAATTGTTTTTCGGTTTTAACTTGATTTTGGTTTAATTTAATTTTAAGGGGTTGGGCTTTGGGCTATTGAAAATGTTTTATCTTGTTGCCTTTTTAATTATTGTATCCCGCTCCGATTGAGTGACAGAGGAGTGGGCTATAAATTTATTATTATTATTATTATTATTATTATTTATTGCAGTACTACTATTATTCTAGTGCCAGTGTTTGAGGAGACACACCTGATATTGTCATAGTCCAAGAGCTGTATTGGACTAGAACTCGGGGAGCCCAGGGTTCAAATCTTCACTCTCTCTCCTTCATAGGAAAGTTATGGCAAACCCCCTTTGAACAAATCAAGCCAAGAAAAACCCATGATAGGGTTGCCTTAGGGTCACCATAAGTTGAAAATGACTTGCAGGAACATAACAACCAAATATTATTGTAATTACTCACAAGGCACAAAAGCAACTGCCAAAGCAGCAATGGAAAATACTACAGAATTATAGTCCCAAAGGATCTTTCAAATCTCACTGAAAGATTGCCCTGGGTTTTACATATTGCCAGACTGATATTAATTGAACTGGATGAAACAAAGAAATGGTAGGATCTACCAGACCTCTACCAATCCTTCTACCAAGTACTGACTTGGGGATATGTTGTATCTGTGTGTATGAGAGAGAATACTGGTGCAACTGACAAGTAGCAGATTACTTTTGTTTACTTACTTTTTGTTCCGCAATAAAAATATTTTGCACCTTCTCAGTGCATATTACGATAAAATGTGGAAAACTTGGGGCAGGAGAAAAGAAATGCTTAAGTAAAGCAATGTATGTTACTCTACACACGGTTTGTTATGAGAAAACACAATATGGTTGACTAAGTGATTAAAATATTCTTCATTGTATTTGAATAGAATGTGATCCCATCACACAGAGGAGTTCAGGCTTTTTGTGTCGGGTGGCGGGGAGACTCCACAAACTCTGCCGAAAAGGCTTTTTATTTGAATGTGAATGTGCTCAGGACAGTGAAGACAATTAAACATCAACCGGACTTTGTGAAAATCCTCAGCAATTTGCATAATGCACTTCTGTGTAAACTAGCCCATCGTGAAAAAAAAGTGGAACTGTATGGAATTTTTCTTAGGAAATTGCACACTCTGTCCACAAGATGTCATAAGATGTTACAGCTTGCTTCTCAGCTGCCAATGTTTGCCAATACTTTAGGCATTAGAAATCGTTGCATGAGGCAAAGACCTCTTTGAAACCCTCTGGTTTTTCTCCTTCACCATTAACATAATATTTTATCGCTCTCAAGACCACCTGCCCATTTTTGTCCATTTCCTCCAATTGCTGTGATGGGCTGAGGTACAAAACAAAACAAACTCCTCACAAATGAATAGTTTGAACTTCTACATTTCCATGCTTTTCTCTGATTTATCCTTGGAATCAGTATGTACTGTATATACTCATGTATAAGTCTAGAAATTTAGGTCAAAAAATTGATCCAAAAAAACCTGAGTTGACTTATCGATGGGTCAAGGTAAGTACCGCATCTTAACTCCTATTTAAAATAAGGAACCATCCCCTGGTGAAAAGCAAGAGTATAATCTGTCCTGGAAGCACTGACAGCCTTTACTCTCTAATCCATCCACTCTTAAAAATAAGCACAAAGAGGTATGTCTGATGGACTTTTGGAAGTTATTTGAAATTGTTTTGCTTTGCTTCATCCTTTAGATCCTTTCCTATATGCCCCTAAATTTTACCCTTGACTTATCCATGGGTCATAGCAAAATCCATAATTTTGGACCCAAAACTTGCCCTCGATTTATACATGAGGTCACCTTATAGTTGAGTCTATACGGTATTCCAGTGGTGTCACTACAGTTGCCATCACCTATTGCAGTAGCTCATGGTGTCACTCCTCAACCGACCTCCCATACCACACCACGCCAAACCCTTAGTAATGTTTTGTGTACTGATGTTACTCATAAATCATAATCCCCATGTATCACTGAATGTAATGGAAATAGTTGTGACACAGACAGCTATCAAAATTAAATTTATACCATTAAATTATAACATCAGACACACAGCCTAAATGAATTTACATATACATAGTTCTGCGTGGTTAAAGTGAAAATTTGGTAAGATGTGATGTTTTTAAAGAATATTTTTAAAATTTAAATTGCTAAACCTGGGACCCCTTCGTTCTCCTCCCATTGAGCCTCACCCACTCACCATATAGATAGATAGATAGATAGATAGATAGATAGATAGATAGATAGTATAATACTCCTCAGTGTATTAAAGGGACACAGGCAAATGCCACAGCTCTTTTCTGCCAAAAGGCAGATGTTTTGGGAGCAGCAGTGTCACCCTCCTTAGAGTATCACTTGGTGCGATCCAGAGTCCTCACACACTCCTAGTGACACCCCTGATTCACATATTCACTTATAAAAAAGCAAATTTTTTATATTCATTTACTCGCAGACTTTATACTACTGAACCATGCCGATGTAAAGCTCTATATCTGCATGGCAAGTTTGACTTTGAGCACGAGGAAGATCTTGGAGTACGTCTGGCACACTCTCTCCTTACTATGATAGTCTAATAGGTTCCACACATTCAAAGCCCGTATACTTTTCTCAGATATCAGTTATATCAGCTATTAAGTAGCAACAGCAGTGAGGACTCTGCTGATCCAACTGCACCAAACATAATGAAATGGCCTTCATTTGTCCCATCACTACAGCACCCAAGTTACCATGAACAACTGCTGCCACCATAGTCACCATGTGTCTGAACACAACCACTCCAACAACACTAGTGTGGCATTCCTAAAGGCACGTGGGTATAACATAAGGATCATTTTTTAAACAGAAGATCAACACACAGTTAAAGATTACTTGGGTATATAGAAGATTACGGTTACAGAATCTCAAGACCTTGCTGAGTTTGTTACTTATTTAACTCCTCCAAATCCTAATTGACTCTAACATATCTCACTCTTTCCCTATCTCTTTAAAATCCTAGCGGAAGCTATCTATCCTAACTGACCAAAAACACTAACTCGCTTCGTTGTCTTTCACTCTGCTCCTTGTTGTTATATTTCTGCCGAACTCATATCTCTAAATGGCTCACCTTGTTATCTCTAACAAACTGTCATATACACTAGCTTTTTAAAAAATCAGTTCAAACACTCATCCAGTCACTGGAATACTGCAACATTCCAAGTTCACCCTCTTGCAAGAGATCACTTACTTTAAACATGTTAATCTACACATAATATATTATAAACACAACCATACTTTAATAAACACAACTGCAGCAAAATTAAAACATCACAAGGAGCACCACCTTCATACACTACTTGCAAGTTTTTTGGATGCATCTGATTTGGCACAGTGGAAAAGAGGATGATACGTCTCATAGTAGAAAAGAGGATGATACTCTCAACATTGTTGTTGTTGTTGCGTGCCTTCACATTGTTTCTGACTCATGGTGACCCTAAGACAAATGATTTTCTTTAGAAAGATTTCTTTAGAGGAGGTTTGCAATTGCCTTCCCCTGAGGCTGAAAGCATGCGACTTGCCCAAGGTCACCCAATGGGCTTCATGGGAGAATGAGGAATCAAACTCTGGTCTCCAGAGTCATATTCGAACACTCAAACCACTATGCTACTCTGCCTCAACACTACAGAAAGGAAAAGGCTGAGACAGTTTTGTACACAAGGCATAGTTGCAGGTAGACAGGGAATTGAAAGAAGCACACACTTGAGATCATGGCCAGAATCAAGTCTTCAAGTCATCTGTCAACTTATGGAAAACCCATATGGTTTTCTTTGGCAAATAGTACTCAGAGGTGATTTGCAAATGCCTTACTCTGATATACAGCCTACAGTTTCTGGTATTTACTGGCAGTCTCTCATCCAAGTACTAACAAGGGCTGACCCTGCATAGCTAGCTGACCCTAGATCAGATAAGATATGGTGCCTTCAAGATATTTGGATGCTACACTAGAGACATAGTGTGGCGTAACGATCTGAGTGTTGGACTACAACTCTGAGACAAGGATTTGAATCCCTGCTCAGCCATGGAAACCTACTAGATGACCTTGGGCAAGTCACACTCTCTCAGCTTCAGAGGAGGGCAATAGCAAACCTCCTCTGAACAAATTTTACCAAGAAAATCCCATGACAGTGCTCCCTTAGGGTCACCATAAGTCAGAAATGACTTGAAGGTACACAACACACACGAGAGAAAAAAAAACTGTTCCATAAACAGCTACATTTTCTTGGAGACTACATAAGTGTAGTCCCTACAGCAGTCAATTGTTTCACAAGCTCATGCAAGAAACCCACTCACTTTTGACTTAGTGGGTGGAGAGCTAGGGTCCTGATACCTATTGACAAAACCTTCGTTTATGTCCTTTTCATTTGTGCATTCAATGCAATGCACAAACAAGCAGATTAAAAATGATGCCTATGAACACCCCTGTCCCATCTTTTCCTTCCTGTTCACCTCCTGTTTCAGAAAAGCAGCTGATGCTCCTTCTTCCTCAGAGCCAGAGGCAAAAGTTGCTGCTTGAAACTGAGCCCCCTGAACAAATTGTTTTGAAGAAGGTGCAAGGAAGGATGCCCGCTTTTGATAGTAACCGCTGCATTGCAATTTAATCACTCTTCACTTCTGAATTTTAAATGTTCTCTCGAGGGCCTAGGAAGGAGTGTGATAATGAAAATGTTTTATATCTGATCTTCCTATCACTGAGATTTGCAGTACCAAGGGTAGATGCTTTATGAGTCCCAGAAGTCTAATAACACAAGTTCCTTTAGACTCCAGGCAGATAAAGCATATATGAGATGTTACGAGTTTAAAAGGGTTTTTGCAGCAGATACACAGGATGAGCAAACATCAGTCCTA
The DNA here is from genome assembly GCA_034509955.1 of Urosaurus nigricauda. Lineage (NCBI taxonomy): Eukaryota > Metazoa > Chordata > Lepidosauria > Squamata > Phrynosomatidae > Urosaurus > Urosaurus nigricauda. Next base: position 20,337,375 of record JAOEGL010000009.1, read on the forward strand.
TTTCTAAGGCTGTTTGTTGTCATCTCCATTCCCAAAAACAACTGACTCCAATGGTTTGGTCTATATGGTGTTCCACATTGTTTCCACTGGCCCAGAGCATTCCCTCTGGACATCAAACTCACAAGCACAAAACTCTGCTTCTTCACTATGGGCAAATCTTGTTATATGAATCAAATAAACTTACAAACAGGAAAATGTGTATGTCTCATAAATGATACTCTTCACCCACACAGCTTAGGCACCTTGAATGTCCATCCCAGCTGGGAAGTTTGGCCCCAGAAGAGATGCACTTCTGAAACAATACCAGGGAGACGTTCAGGCCCCATGGGCATGTGGGGTTTCGACCACCTAATGCAACGTGGTAAAGACAAAACAAACACAGCAAAGCCTGTATCCAAGTGGCCAAAGGCAAAGCAAAATGGAAACCAAAAGAGCAAGAACAGTTTGCCATGATGCAGGTGCAGACGCAGATGCAGCAGAAGATGGAAAAGAACTGGTGATTTCAGTGGGAAGCCCCCTTATATAGGTGCTGGAAGTGGACAGGGCTACTGCCAAGATGCTTACATAACATTCTAGAAAATTCTGAATTATGAGAGGTTATCCCATTAACAAAAAAAGCCAAGCAAAAAAAGCCAGCATACCACTTCCAGCTTGAATTTAGGATCTGGGATGCCCCCGGATGTTATCATATCTACATTGCCATCTATCTAGGCGGGATGCTGCCACCCAGATATCCCAGGTTGAAGCCTCACTCAGCCAGCACTTTTTTGAAGTCAGGAGCTTCCGATTTCAAGAATTGACCAGCTGAGCAAGACTTTGACCTGGGATGCATCTGGACGGTGGCATCCCACCTAGATAGGCGACAATTTATGCGCTCTGCACAGGATGACCCATTTGTGTGAGGCACTGAGACCATGAAAAAGAACCACAAAGATAGCCCACATTGGAATAAAACATGTCATAAATTTACAGCTGGAAATGGCTTGGCCCCAGCAAGAGGCCAGATCCAGGCATCCATAGACCTATCTGCCTACAGATGGACACTTACCTCATTTCCTCAAAGCTGAGAAGAATCAAGTTTCAAAATTTGGAAGAAGCGGACCTAGCAGAGGTTAGACTCTGACCAATGGGCTCACGATTTACTCTTGAACACTCAGCTTGGTGACGCATTTATCCAAATTCCGGCACTGAATATCTCTTCTTACGGTCACAATTCAATTGCAACCCATGTTCTGCACCTCATATAAGAAACTCACATACTTGGAGGGAAAGTCAGTAAAAATTAACCAACTTGATGTAACTATTAAACCTTCCAGTAACCATTTCTTTCAATCAGTCTTGCCATTCTCTTGAGTTGAGGGCAGTCAAGGATCACATGAGTAGCAAAGTTCACACAGCAGGTTGAGTGAAAGAATACTGTGCAGATCTTGCATTTGCACAGCAAGTATGACCTGTACAGAAGACATTTCCCTTTAGTGTGGTTTATACTTTCTTGGAGGTATTTAAAGGAAATAATTGAAATAATCCTCAACAAATGCAGCAGGTGACATTTTATCTGCATCAGTCCAGCGCAGTGCAGCGCAGTGGTTTGAGTGCTAGACTATGACTATGACAGTGTTCGAACCCCTGCTTGGCCATGTAAGCCCACTGGGTGACCTTGGGCAAGTCACACTCTCTCAGCCTCAGAGGATAACAATGGCAAAAATCCCTCTGAAGAAACTTGCCAAGAAAAGCCCTAAGATTTGCTTTAGGGTGGCCATACATTAGAAGCTCCTTGAAGGCACACAACAACAATAGCTATAGATCATGAAAAGACCTTAACTACTGTCCCTGTATTTCTTTCCAGAAAGCTAAAGTAAAGTAGGGTCAAGGCACTGAGGCTGATCATGTCAGGTCTCTAGACTAAGATAGACATTATTATTATTATTATTATTATTATTATTATTATTATTATTATTTTCCCGCCTTCCTCCAAGTACAGGGACTCAAGGTGACATTGGGCTCTCCTAGGCAGGAAGGTCTATAAAGGCCTTCCTATTTGGACTGGGATTCTGACTAAGCAACAGTTTTCCTGATTGTGCCAATTCAGTGTGCTAGGGTTCATCTATACCAACCAAAATACTCTGAGCTGCTTCTGGAGTATTCAGGTCCTGGAGCATCCCCAGATTCCCTCCATTTCTGCTCTGCACTCCAGAGAAAAGTTGAGCATCTGCCTACAACTCTGTCCCACTGTGCTGCCTACTGCTGCTTCCACTGGCACAGGTTGCTACCTCTGTGGTCAGAAACAAGGTGCCCAGTGCCCACCACATGGCTGAATGCCTTGTTGTAACCTTAGAGCAGTGCTTCCCAAACATCGTTTCTTGGGGCGTTTGGGACCTCAGCTCCCAGCAGTCTCAGCCAACTTAGCCAATGGTCTGGGATTCTGAGAGCTGAAGCCCAAAACACCTGGGGAAGACCAGAGTTTGGGAACCACTGCCTTAGAGGAAATGACTCATGCCAGGTGACACAATGGGACACGTATGCAAATAGCTGCCCTGCATTGTTACCGACTGCTCTGGATTTTCCTGCAAAATCTGAAGCAAAAAGTGAGGTTCCTTGCACTGGTTTACCCAGGGATTGGGTGGATTTGATGTGGTACTAACAGTATGTACTCAAACCAGGGTTTTGGTCCTGTGTTGTGTAGTCTGGTTCAGTTCTGACATCTTCTATCAGCCTGCAGCGCCAACTTGCAGACTGATGAATCCCCTCTGACAGCTGGCTTCCCCTCTTACATTGCCACTCCAGGAAAACTAGACATTATTTCAGTATACAGTTGAGCTGGAATCACTAAAGAAAAAACACATGCCCAAACTCTCTCTCCCTTTCTCTCAGACGCACACAAAACACCCACCCACACACCCTTCCTCACATTGCAAGCTGTTGGCACAATCATAGATACCAAGAAAATTGTGTAGTTTTAACTACTGGTGTTTTTACTGAAACTGGAAGAGCAAAGGCCAACTGCTTTATCACACTAGAGGCCAAACAGGATTTAAATGAGAGTTAAACAAGAGTTAAACAGGAAATGTCCTATGATAAACGATAAATGATATGTTTAACTCTCGTTTAATTCTCATTTAAATCCTGTTTGCCCCCTAGTGTGATAACACAAACTCTCAATATACTTAGCTGGGATATAATTTCACAGAGCCAAATTCCTTGAAGCATTTTAGTTTTATTTCTTTCTCTCCCCTTATACTTTGATCACACAGAATTCCTAAGTGGAATCATTTAAATGGAGTTAATGGATATAAATCCAGGTATACAGACATTACTTACTCCCTTCGCATGGCAATCCTTCACATGGGTGTGCGGGAGAAAACAAAAGGAATGATGACTACCACTGAGCCACAAAGAGAGCTCTTTTTTTTATGTGCAATTGAATTACAGATGCAACGATTTTATATTCATATCTGCTCACATTTGCAGGGAGTTTTTGAGTCTTCAAATCTGTAGGTAATTCTATTGTGTGAAATGTGCTATAAAAATGCTTCTTCTTCTTTAGCCTTGGGGTTATGTGATTTAAATGTGATATATAAGGGAGAGGGATTTAAAAAAAAAACATATTTGCTTCATGAGGACTGCTCCTATCAGACCACTGGAGTGAGCACTCTCTGGCTGCGTCGTCACTGCAGAATTAATGCAGTTTGGCACTGCTTTCACCGCCATGATTCAGTGTTATGGAATTCTGGGATTTGTAGTTTGGCGAGATATTTAGGCTTCTCTGTCAGAGAGCTCTAGTGCCACAACAAACTACAAACCCCAGGATTCCATAGGACAGAGAACAGTTAGTCTTCTGGCCTGTTGGTAGAGTCATATTGTGCTAAATAAAGACATGCTCTATGGAAATCAATTAAAAATGACCTCTGGCTTATTTGCAAGGTTGGGGCTAATTTTAAGAAAGCAAACAGCAAACGGGAATTTGACTTATCAGCTTATAGTTGTTCTGATCTTAAAGGCTATAAATAACGAAACAGTTGTTTAACAGCTGTTAAATAATGAAATAGCTTCTTTCTCTGCAGTGCTGAGAAACATTGCTCCCTTTCAGTTGTCTTGGAGTTTAATCCATTTGCCTTCATAAATAAAACCTCTACATTTCCCGCAAATGGCAGCATGCAGAGCCATGCTTAAATTTCTAGATGCTTTCAGATTTGCCATCTAGATTTGCCAAACAGATTCCAGTATTAGAATAAGTAACTTCCTCATGCCTGCATGCACTAATCCCTAGTTTGCATGCTACTCTCTAAGAGTTTAAGCAGAGCACATATCTGTGGCCGCTTGCTGTTTGTAGGGGCTTGATGTCTCCACGGTCTTCCTGCGTCTAGTGAATAATATTTCCTTTCCCCCTCACTTTATTCCATAAGACCAAGTATTTTATTATGCACTAGTAATTTGTATGCAAGGCTGCTTTGCAAAGAAGACTAAGGACTTCACCACATGAAAAGAAAAAGAAAACAAGGCAAAACACATCATGAAAATAGCCACTTTCTCCATGCCACTCTGCATGCCGTCGTAGCACTTCTGTTCTCTTCCCGAGGGTAAATCATCATCAAGGTGTTGCCTTTCGCCAAAGTAAAAGGAATGCTTTGAGGACTGTCTCCCTTTGGGAAGAAAACAGAAGCGCTACAACAGCATGTGGAGAGGCAATGAATATGCCACTACTCTCCCGATCCATTTTGCCATTCTTTTCTATTGATGCAGTCCTAAACTTGTTTCTTTTCCCGGCTAGACCTTCTGTATATGTGGTGGGGGTAGAGGACTGGTTCTTGTTCAGCTCTGCCTTGCCAATATGATTACTCTGATAGCTACACTGCTAACTCTTATATATCCCAACTTCCAGTCTTTATAAAGTCTCCATCACCATTCCTGATATCATTACTTTTTAAAGAACAACCAGCATTGTATAGTGGTTTGAGCCCTAGATGATAACAGAGTTCGATTCCCCGCTCGGCTGTAGAAACCCACTGGGTGACCCTGGGCAAGTCACATATTGTTCAGTCCCAGAAAACCCTGTGAGAAATGACTTGAAGACACACAACAACAACAACATTTCATTTACACAATGAATATAACAGTACACACAGAGAGATTGCTCTTCACATTGCTACGGTCAAATCTACACTGCAGAAATGATACAGTTTGACACCACTGTGGGCTCAAGAATAGCAATAGCAAGTACATTTCTATACTGCTTATCCGTGCACTTAAGCACTCCCTTAGTGGTTTGCAAAGTGTATGCTAAGCTAAACATTAGAAAGAAGCATTGGAAGGAGGCTAGACGCCAGCAAAAATAAGTCCAGCCAAACTCAGTGGAAATTCTCAGAAAAGCTATTCAGATTTGGGCCAGGTTCAGATGGACCAGAATACTTTGGGAGCAGCCCAGATTATTCTGACACTGGAATTGCCTCAGCATCCCGTTGTTACCTGGACACTCCATTGCGGCAAAGGGCAGTTCTTTGCATGTGCATCTTACTGTGCCTGTTGGCACCAGTGTCACTTGTGCACATCATTCACTCTGAGGCCAGAAAAAGGTACCCAGCATCAATCACGTTCTGACTTCAGAGTGAGGAATGCGCACCAGCAGTGCTGGCACTGGGTAGCACAGCAAGACACATTGTAAGCAACCACTTGACATCGTAATGGAGGGCTCCAGATTTTCCAAGAAGATTTAAGCAAAAGATAATTTTTTAAAAGTGTTAATATCTTGGGTTCATTGTTGTTCTATCCAGCTGTCATTATGGATAGGGCCAGGGATTGGGTCCTGCATTGTCCATACTCCTTTCCAAGATTATGGGGAGAGGACATTTTATTTGGCTCATGCAGAGAACCCCTTGGGCTCCTGCAGAGTTGTAGGAAGTAAGGGGAAACTTATTTACTCATACTTCCTTGGAAAATGAGATTCAAGACAGCACTGGAATGAGCATCACATCAGGTTATTTAGGGCCTCTCCAAGAGGTATATTGAGAAAAGATCCTCATCAACACATGTAGGCAGTTAGTTCAACATCTTTCTTGCTCAGTACACAGAGAAACATCAAAATTCACTTGGGGAACCTTAGACCAAGCACCGTCCCTCTGTCTAATCTACCTTAATGATTGTTCTGGTGATAAAAGGATAGCGTAGGAGGGAGCATGTGTAACTATATCATCTTTAGTTTCTTGGAGAAAGGCAAGATAGCAAGGCCATGAATAAGCAAACAACTTCTCTGCAAACGTCTTTCTAAGGCAATATGGAAGCTAGCCGGAAGATGGCACTAGAGAGCCTGATAAGAAGAAACATAAGAAACTGAATTGATATTGTCACTTGAATTTCAAAGAACAAGGTTGCTCGTTCTGGATTGGCCAATTAAAGGCATGAATCTGAGAAGCAAGGAGAGAGGTCAAGGATCTGATTCAAATGTCACACAAACACAGAGTCTGGTGCCAATTTGTATTAGATTAATGAAGGACCTCTCCCAGGGCTCTGCTTGTACATGAGTTTGACAAGACAGTTGTAGAATATAAGGCTGGATGCAAATGCCCTGTACTATACATATGATTGTTGTTATTGTTGCTGCTGTTGTTGTGTGCCTTCAAGTCATTTCACCTTTCCTAAGGTGAACCTATCAGGGAGGCAGGCCTTCCTTCCTTCCTCTCTCTCTCTCTCTTTGCAAGATTTGTTCAAAGGAGGTTTGCCATTGGCTTCCCCTGAGGCTGACTTGCCCAAGTGGGCTTCATGGCCAAGCTGGGAATCAAACACTGATCTCCAGAGTCATAGTCCAACACTCAAACCACTATGCCACACCGGCCCTCATACATATGGTTACCGGAAAGTTTATCTCATGCCCCAGTTTTACCTCTGGTTTATGTCGACTTCAAATAATTTGGCCATATTGATGTCAGTTATAACTACACTTAAGTGGCAAAACTAGCCACAGAAGTGTCTTCAGCTACTTCACTGAGTGAAATATTTTGCATTACGCATACACGTGAGTTTGAAAGTCTGTTCGCAACTGAGACATTCTGGTTGCTCCTGATAAACCTATACAGTGGCTTTGGATTTTTCTCCCAATGGATTTGGCACAATTAGTTATCTACATTTTTGGTATATAGTCATAAACTATAGAAAGTCACAAACAAGTGTCATAAACAATACAAAGTCGCAAACACACATTGAGCACAAACAATACAAAGTCACAAACACACGCATGACTTACTGTAAAAGGAATTATATCCAAATATGAGAAAATTAATTAGCTGTGATTCACCTACCGTGAGTGACTTCGCTAAGGGAGCACTACATCATGTAGTAAGAAGCAATTAGTTTTGCACAGTTATTATTCAGACGCTTATAACTAAGGTTGCCTGTTCTTTTCTTTCTTTTTTCCTTTCGTTTGACAGCATTTCATCGTACACACACAGCACAAATAAAGACAGAGAAAGAAAACAAACATTAACAAAAACACAGAGAAGACTTGGTGGAAAAACACGGGCTCCTTGATACTGAATGTCAAAATAATTTTCTCAGTACTGTTTTGTACTTCTGGTGGGCTGTGCTGGCAAACTCCCTCTGAACAAATCTTGTCAAGGCAAACCTGTGATAGGGTCGCCATAAGTTGGAAATGGCGTGAAGGCACACAGCAGCAACACAACCGTGTGCAAGATTCCTTTTGTGTAAATACAATGGCTAATTGCCAAGTATTTACAAAAGTGTTCTGCTTTCCCCCAATCATGTAGATGTTGAGTTTATTGCTCTGACTCAAAAAAACAAAAAAGGATGAACACAAATAGGTAAACTAAACTTGGAATATAGGGCCTGAATACACGGGCCAGCCCCATTGTGTCCTGCTCACAGATCTGGCCTGTTTCAACCCTTGGTCCACTGACCAGACACCTGCCTACTGACACACCTTGGAGTTGCCACCACCTTGCCCATCACTGCCATCACTATTCTATATGCAGTCCCTGCCATGGCCTGTGAATGTGGAAAAGGGTTGCCTGGCTTCACCCACATGGCCAGGTGCCCCTTTCCAACATCAGAGGCCATGACTGGGGCCTGCATGTAGAAAGGCAATGGCAGTGGCAGGTAAAGGGGCATGTGGCCATCTGGTTGACCAGCTGCTCTTTTTACACTAGGCTAAGGGCCAGGTGGATCTGGGTTGGACCAGACCTGCCAGACTTGTGTCCAGTCTGCCAATCCCAAGCTGTTGGCTTGCATCATCTAAACAGGACTGGGGGAACACAGACCCATGAGTACAGCCCCATAGTAGCAATATATAATACTTATAGTCACTGCAAATAAGAAATGAATATGAATACAAAAGGCAAAATTGAATGGATTACCACATTGGACTATCAAAATACAAAACTTAATAGCATATAAATACTAATTTCTCATACAAGTTCATTTTCCAAACTCAATGCATACCATAGTACCAAAAGGCTTGAAGTGGGCTTCTGTTGGCTACCTCAAGTCTGGTGGCTGCCAGCAGCATTTTAATTAGAGTTCTGTGCCTCGGGGTTTAGTTTTTCCTTCCATGATGGACAGAAGAACAGGCTCGCCATTGCAGTGAGCGCATGTGCTGCTGCTCAGTGATGTGAGGAGCCCAGGGAAAATCACAATTTCAACAGATGCCAATACTTTTGGTGTGAATCATTTTAACTGGTAGCAGATTTGTCATTTGTTTCTTGACGCAATGGATTGCATTTCTGATTTAAAATCTGCCAGTCTTTGGGGAGCTGAATCCCAAAGAGTTTGATGGATGTGTACTTGGACAAGCTGTTTGAGGTTTCCTGAAATGTCTTTATGGTCATCTTTAGGGGATGTTAAAACACAGGCGCTCACTGTGTTTGCAATTAATCTGCCGGCCTTGTCTGTCTGAAATCTGGTGAAGATTCCTTTTAGCATCAAGATGGCTTCCTCTATATTATTAAAAATCTGAGGATGTCATCTGCAGAAAGGTTAATGAAACATTTGTTTTTGCTTATTTGAATACCTTTTATACTGAGGTTTATACTTGAGTGTGTGCCTCTGTTCTGCAGTGATAAAGCCACAGGGAGGAGAGAACTGTTTACTTTCTCCACTTTTCTAAACAGCACAAGTAATTTAGCCAGAAGTTCAATTGCTACAGGATCAGGTTTTCTTAAAGAAGCTCCAACTCACCAGGCTACTATAATATTTGGTGAAGGCACTATTGTTGGTGCCTAGGAGTTTCTGTCTGAAGGTGACAAGGAAAGGGAACTTCTTTGCAATGGCACAGAATTATAGAATCATAGAATTGTAGAGCTGGAAGAGACTCCAAGGGCCATCCAGTCCAACCCCATTCTACTATGCAGGAACTCTCCATCAAAGCATCCCCGACATCCAGCCTCTGCTTAAAGACCTCCAAGGAAGGAGACTTCACTACTCTCTACACTCCACTCATCTACACCATGGGAGAACTTCTCTATGGTACCTTAGGCCTTAGTGTTGGTATGTTTTAGGTATTTATTGGAAAAGTGTAATTTTGCTTTTAACTGTTTGGAAATGATGTTGTCATTGTTCAAATGAGAGGTGGTCTAGAAATCCTGCTGCTAACTAAATGTAGCAAATTTACTGTGTAAATTTACAGCGCTGTATAAATAAAATTAATACTACTACTACTACTACTAATAATAATAATAGTAATAAATATATAGACTCACGTCTATACATACTGTAGGTAGACTGGTGGACTGATGTCCTTAATATGTTCACAACTGCTTCCACTTCATTGTATAATTGTAGAGTTAGCTGCTCCCAGACAGAAATCATTCAAAAGGCCCAATCTGGAGAGAATTTGTAGGTGATGTGGCCTTTTCAACCTGCCAAATATGCCTTAAGATCATCTAAGGACAAGATATTGACAACCTGGAGGAATTGCTACAACTTTCCTTCAGAGACAAGCTCACTCTTGTGCAGCTCACTACTTACTGAGCCTTGTATGGCTCAGCAGCCATGAATGGTAGTCTTGTAGGGATGGAAAAAATATTCATTCCTTGGTTAAGAAAGTAGTTCTCTGATGCCTGGGAAGCTGCAAAGCTCTTTGCATGTTGAGAAGTAGACTGGGCAACTCTAGGACAGTGTCTGCACTGGCCAGGATACTCCAGCGGCAGCTACCCTGCTTTCTCTTATTACCTGGTTGTCAGTTTCCACATCATGGTGGCTGTCTGCACAGGCATCCCACTGAACCAACTGGTGTGTTGTTCAATGTTGTCAGTCACTCACTTCTAAGATCAGAACGGAGTTCCCGGTGATAAGCACAAGGGTGGGTGCCTCATTTTGACCTCAGAACAAGCAACCCGACAGAAACTATTTTTAATACTGTATTGTTTGTAAAAGTGTGTGGGGTGGGAAGGTGAGGTGGGGAAGGATATAGCTGTACTATTTTCCATAGTGAGCAATTTTCTTCTTACATCTCTGTATGCTCAGAAAATCCTAAAAGGAGCATATTTTAATATCAGGGTGGTGGTGGTGGCCTCAAATGGCCTACGGGACCCCTTCCAACTCTATGATTCTATGATCCTGAACAAGCATAACCAGTGGTTATTTGTAACAACTAAGATGCATGAGTTGTTTGGGGCATTGCGTCCTGATTTTATTTTTGTTCATGGTGTACTTATTGCTATAGTCCATCCCCTTGTCCTTTTTTGATTATCTGACTGCCAAGGACATAACTTTGTAACGGTTTGGGAACCGCACAGTGCTATTCAGACAAACGTTTGACCTGAAGATTACTGCAGAAGTGCATAATATCATTCTCAGGGACAGAATTTGTTATCTTATGATACTGAAATTATCTGGGACTTTCAAGTACACACTGCACTCATGATCCCCCACCCCCAGTTGCCAAAATGGTACTTATGGAAAGTGACAGGCCGCTAGTCTGGAGCAAAAAAAGACCTTCTCCTAATGTTGTGGGAGGCATTCTGCTTTTTCACACACAAGGAGAGAATGCCTCTTCTAAGATGATAAGTACATCATGGCTTCTTCTTCTCTGATGGTTTAAAATTAAAATAACCTGAACTGTTCACTAGGGTAGGCGTCACCCGATGCACTAACTTATGGTGTCACCAGCTCACCTTGACCTCTTCCCATGCCACATTGTACAGAATCCTTTCCAATGTTTTGTGTACTAACATTACTTGTAAGTCTTATTTCCCATCCATCACTGAATGTCATGGCAATAGTTGTGACATACCATATATACTTGACTAAAAGTTGACTTCATCTGTCGAGGGCACGTTGTGGGGACAGAATTATGGATTTGGATATGATCCATGGGAAAGTCGAAGATAAAACTTAGAGGTGTGTAAAGAAGAATGTAAAGGACAAAGCACAGGAAAACAATACCAAAGAACTTACAAAATTCTAGCAGAAATAACTGTTTGTGCTCATACTGAAGGCTGGATTGATGAGAGAGGAGAAGGAGGTCTATGCTTCCAGTGCAGATTAAACTCTTGCATTTCACCAAAGGATGGTTTTTTAATGCGCATATAGATATATATATATGCATTGAAAAACTACTTTTTTGTGCTCATACTAAACATTGGCTGGATGAGAAGACAGTAGAAGGGGGTCAATGCTTCCAGGACAGATTAAACTCTTGCCTTTCACCAGGGGATGGTGTATGTATGTATGTATGTATGTATTTAAAAAGTACTTACATTGACCTGTGGATAAGTTGACTCAGGTTTTTTGGATCCATTTTGAAACCTAAATTTCTAGACTTATACATGAGTATATGCGGTAAACAACTAACAACATTAAAAAGGATACCTTTAAATAATAGTAGCATACACAAAGCTGAAATCTGTTTACAGGTACATAGTTTCATGCGGTTAAAGTGAAAATTTGGTAAGATTAAAAACCTGGAGCCTCTCCTTTCTCCTTCCACTGATTCTCACCCCACTCTCACCATCTCTTCAGTGTTTTCAAGGGAGGCAGGTGAATGGCACAGGCTGTATCTGCCAAAAGGCATATATTTGGGGAGCAGTCATGTCACCCCCACATAGGATATCACCTGGTGTGGTCCGCAGCCCCGACACTCCCCTAGTGATACCTGTTCACTATTACAGTAACCTGACAGTCTCTCAGGATTTGCTCCCTTCCCCATCGCAGGACCAGAGAAACTTGCATTTCTGAAGGCAGCAATAGCAGCAGAACAGATCACCATTCAAGACAGAAGGGACTGTATTGGAAAAGCGCAGTGTGTTTTGCTGTTACTACCGCTGGAAGAATGTGGAGCCACCACTCTAGGAACAGCCAAGGTGCCATGCTGACCTTGGTATGCTAATGCTCCCTAATCCACGCAGTCCCTCAGCCTTTTTCCAAACACCATTTCAAAAATGCAGTTGGACACAGTGGTGAAGTGTGACATGGGCACTGGTTAATAAATAAAAAACCATTAGTACAGCTCCAGAACCCTGGCATGCAGGCAGTTTTGAAGCCTCTGAAGGCAAGATGCTGAGAGAGGGAGGACATTGCCTTCATTCCCTGCTTGTGGGTTTTCTGAAAGCCCTTAACTAGAAGCAGTCAGAAAGAAGAAAGTTTCTGGGTCTGACACAACAAGGCAGTTCTTGGGTTCTTATATTATACACACCATTTCTTATCACATGCATAGTTTCGTACTTTGCATATATTTTACCTTATGTCCTCTTTTACACATCACCAGCCTTCTTGCCATGCATTGAACATGTTCAAATACTGACTTTGGTGTGTGCTTCTTTTCATATTTATTATCTGATAGTATATACTTATTGTTACAGGTGCTGAAGTCTGACATGTGCTGTATATAAAAATCTACACTTTGCTGTTTTGTAAGGCTATCATCTCTGAAGCAGATACAAAACAAATACATTATACAGAAGGGAGAAAGCAAAATAAATTAAACTGCGTACAATGTAAGTAATTGATTAATTGCTCAATTTCAAACTGTGAGATATCATTTGGACAGCTATCAAAGGAATCTATTTTTTCCTTCATTAAACAGAGAATATTGCCTGGTTTTACACACTAAGCTATTTTAATATCAATTATTTCCAAGTAAACCTAATGAGACTTGAACTGTTTGAACATGAGCAATTTCACTTGATACAAATACTAACCACTGTTAAATATTATGTGGAATTTTTTAAAAAGAAAAAGGCATGATAAATTAAACACATATATACAGACCACAAATGTCTCAACAACTTATGTACTTTACTCATCTTTCACTAAGTGCTTCATGCCTGCACTGTTGATTTCCAATTCAATATAAGCAATAGAGGCCTATATGAATCAACACTCCTATACACTGCCTCCAGTAACTTGGCAATGTGGTCTGTTGATACAGTAGCCTGGTCCAGTATTGCTTATTGATGTGTGTTGGTAACCAAATGCTCATTTTTCTTGTTGCCTTTGTCGACATTTTGCACAACACACACAGATGTTTCTCTCACTGGCGGCTGCCACACTGCAGAATTAATGTAGATTGACACTGCTTTAACTGCCATGGCTATGGGATTTGCAGCTTGTTGTATGGTCCCAGAGCTTTCTGAGAGAGAACGCTAAATATCTCACAAAACTACATTTCCCAGAATTCCATAGCACTGAGCCATGGCCATGAAAGGGGTGTCAAATGGCATTAATTCTGTTGTCAAGATGCAGCCACTCTATGGTTTGAATATAAGAGAAATGACATGGTAGAAGCTAGCCCATCATAACCAAAATCTTGCACACTTGCAAATAACCATTGTTCTCTAAACCTGTCCCTCATTTTCCTTTAGGGCTACAAGAAATAACAGTGTCCACTCTTTGTAATGAAGGACTGAGAGCATTATTGCATGAGAAAACAAAGCAGAAACAGAGCCAGAGAGTAGTGGCTTTTTCTGTGCCTTACCGCATGACGTTGTAGCTTCAGTTATCTTCCTGCAGGAGACGGTTGTAAAAGTGCATCTTTTGTCTAGCTGGAAAAATCCATTGCATAATAGACACCCTTTTACAACCCTCTCCTGTGGGAACAGAACTGAAGCACTACGATGCTATGTGGTAAGGCATGGAGAAAGCGTCTATTCTCTGTCTCAGTTTCCACTTTGTTTTATTAATCAATAAAGCTCTAGGGCAGTGGTTCTCAACCTTCCCAATGCCATGAACCTTTAAAACAGTTTCTCATGTTGTGGTGACCCCCAACCATAAAATTATGGTATCTCAGTTCCTAAGACCCCTAAGACTCCTGAGAAATATGTGTTTTCTAATGGTCTTAGGCGACCCCTGTGAAAGGGTCATTTGACCCCCAAAGGGTTTGCGACCCACAGGTTGAGAACTGCTACTCTAGGAAAACAGTGCCAAGAGGACATCAAATCTGCATCTCGCTTTATGTTGTTTAACCAGCAGAGGGACCCATAAACATAGTAGGACATGTGCCACCCTAAGTAAGAGGAAGGCCTCTGGTCCTGCTCTTTGAGGGTTTTCCTACAGGTAGCAGAAAGGGAAAGATGACCCACCTGCTCTCACTGAACTCCTTCTTCTCCCTGACATTCAACCACTTGCGAAGGAGGAAGCGCTTGCGTCGTGGAGAGGCGCTGGGCGTGGAGCAGTTTGACCAAGGGGTGTCCTCGTCACTCGAAGGGGTGATTTCGATGGAGGGAAGCTGTAGGAAGTCCTTATTAGAGGAGGGTGCAGTCTCTAGGCTCGGCTCTTGAACGTTCCTCGTGCGCCTCATCCTGAACCGCCTCCGGCGCAGGGTCGGGGTGGAGGAACTGGACCAGGCATGGGCACACTCCACCACTTGCGGCTCTGGGACCTGCAGTGCTGGGAGCTGGAGGGTCTCTGTCATCTTGGCAGCTGGCATCAGTTCCTGTGTCACTTTCCCTCCCACTTCCATTTACTCCAGCACTCTCACCCCCTCCCCAGCCGTCTCTCAGTGCAAGCCACACCAAGGAAGAATTAAAGTCCGCCTTACTCCCTTCGCACCCAGCTTGGCATCCTCCCTCCCTCTCCAGTAGGAAATCTCATGTTCCTCAGGTGGTTTCATTTAACAAGGAAGAGCCTCCAGGCCACAAACAGAGCCAGCTGCATGTTGCTCTTGGGTTTCTCTCCAAGTCCTTGAGCATTAAGAAAGAACTTTCTTCCCCATGGGTGGCTCCATCAAAAGCACCATCCAGTTTTGAATCCGGGACAAAGGCTGGGTTGCCAACCACCAGCTTGCCTTGCTTTTCCTTTGCTTTGCTGTGTGCTTCCAGAAGTCCTTGTGTAGTGGCTCAATGCTTCCTCTAGGGCTCAGCTGAAAAACTCTCATCTGTGTGCACTCTGTGTGGGAATCGAGGAGGAGCTGTGAGGAAGTCGGAGAAAAAGAAATTGGGGAGGGGGAGAAGAAAAAGACAGACAAAAAGCAAGGGACAGGAGGAAAGGAAGCACTGATATGTAATAAAATTGACAAAGAAGAAGAGATGAGAGGAAGAGATCCTCCCCACCTCCAGCAGCTGATAAGCTCAGGCAGCTGCTGTCAGTGTAACTATACTCTTAATTCAAGGGACAAGGTCTCTGTTACTGAATGTGCTCTTGCTCCACTCAGCCACAGAAAAGGCAACAGGGCAGAGAAGGTAATGAAAATAAATCTTTCACGCCAGGCAATTGGATGGACTTACCCACCATGTCACATTTTCAGGCTAAATGTCCCACCCTGCAGAGGGAGGAGGAGGAAGCAGATGACCTCCAGCCTTGGCTATAGTGAGTGGGTTTGTTTTCATGTACGCCTTTATTTCAAGTCACAGCAAGTGGAAGAAGGAAAGAGAGGGAGGAAAGAAAAACCAGGAGATTCCAAGGAGACACTATGGGCCAGAACTTCACTGTCATGATTGTTACCAAAGACAAATTTCAAATTGCCATTTGCCCCACCGCATGTCAGATCGGAAGTTTGCCAAGTTTTTCCTGCTACAAAACTCCAATATGGAAGTACCCGGTTGGGTAAAACATTTGAGAACTTGGGCCAGGAGAGTGTTGGTGACCCCACAAGACATTCTTAGTGGCTTCTCACACTTCCCTGCAGACATTTCCACTGGAAAAAAACAATAAGGAACCAAACAAGGAGTGACTTCTGGGTGCGGGGCTGCTTCCAAAATGACATGGTACAGAGCTTCAGGTTCAGAAAGACTCACAGATTGCATGCAGAGACACACAAACACATCAGAGAGAACAGTGAGAGGAGCCACATGGCAAAAGCCCAAAGTGTTAGAACCAGCACAAATGGGGAGAGATTCAACAATAACATAACCTCCAGATGAAGGTGAAAGAAAGAAACTCGAGTACAGTATACTGAAAAACAAGGCACCAATGACTGAGAAAAAGGGTATGGGTTTGTAGCTGCATTTGACTTCCCTTATAGCAGCTGCAGAATTGTGACCATGGATGGAGAGCTAACCAGAGAATCCCTTTGCCATGATGATCAACTTCAGGCAAATTCATCAGGAGACAAGTTGAACACACTAACTACTGTATATACTCATGTATAAGTCTAGAAATTTTAGTCAAAAATTGACCCCAAAAACCTATGTTGACTTATCCATGGGGCAATGTAAGTAGTGTACTTTAATTCTTATTTTAAAAGGAACCATCCCCTGTTGAAAGGAAAGAGCATAATCCATCCTGGGAGCACAGATACCCTTCTATTATCTCATCTATCCAGCCTTTAGTATAAGCACAAACAGTTATGCCTGCTGAAATTTTGTAAGTTTCAAAATTTGCATCGTTTCCCTTTGCTTCATCTTTTAGATCTCTTATTACATGTTGGTAAGTTTCGCCTTTGACGTATCCATGGGCCAGATCAACACCCATCATTTTGGCCCTAAAACGTGGCCTCAACTTATATATGAAGTCGACTTATAGTTGAGTATATATGGTATTCCTGAATCTGTCAGAATGATATTTCTCCCGCAAACTCAGATATGCCACATTTCATCTTTTACAAGGATTCATTAGCAATTTATTTTAAAGTGGGCAAATCTTGCTACTGACCCCCAACACATGCTGTCTAGCAGCTGATGGCCTTTTGCTCCTTGTAAATGTTCTTCTTTCTTTGCTAACTGCCACGCTCCAGTCAGCAGACACCTGTGTAACATTCACCCCACCTTCCGATCACAATCTATTAATGGAAAATTCATTATACTGCTAGCTAGAGAAGAAGCCAAGACCTTGTCAGAAAGGTCCCTAGAGTGCCATGGAGAAGGAGACAATGAAATCAGACTGATCATGTCAGGAAACCATATCTTCCAGAAAAGTCGACACTAAAGTAAGATGCAACCTCCTGCATGGAAGTTTGCCTTAGGGTTGCCAGAAGTCGGAAAGACATACACTACACAGTGTCCGAAAGATGGGAAAGAAATAGAATCAATACCTAAATAAATGTTAAATGGGTTTGAAATGGGTGGAGATGCAGTAAAGACAACCTTAGGAGTAAGTTTTTTTGTGGGGCTTTCGGGCTATATGGCCATATTCTAGAAGAGTTCCTTTCTGATGTTTCACCAGCATCTGTGGCTGGCATCTTCAGAGAAGATGCCAGCCACAGATGCTGGTGAAACGTCAGAAAGGAACTCATCTAGAACATGGCCACATAGCCCAAAAGCCCCACAAAAAACTATGGACTCCGGCCATGAAAGCCTTCAACTCCATTTAGGGGTAAGATGTAACATTTTTACTTTTACTGCAATGGTTGAGTGTGGAACAGGAACCCTGTGCTCAGAATTATGTGGCAAGGTAACTACCATGATGTTTAATCATGCAGTACTGGTGTTGTTTTCATCGCAATCACAAAATATCTGCATTTTTTAAAAAGGTGGGCTACTCAATCCACAAGTTACACAAGCAGCTCCTTGGCACCAAAGGTTTTCTAAGCAGATTTTATCATTACTAAGCAACGCCTACTTATGCCATAACATTCTGTGTCACTTTTTAATTTTGGATAGAGGACACTGGACACCTGTTTGATGCTCTTTGAAACACAGGAACTCTGTAACAGGAGAGACACAACAGTGTTCCTGACGGTAAGGTGTGAAAAATATTAGCTACAGAAAGCAGTTCTTGTTGTGCACGACAAAAATGATTGATGTCAATTTAAACATTAGTTTTTCTTCCATTTGTATATTGTGACCTAAATCAAACTACTGGCCCCAGCCAGAGTAGAATCACTGACGCCGTAAAAGGTATATAAGTGTATATTTTTGATATATATATATATATATATATATGCATTGATCAGATTATTTTGGCTGCATCCTCACTGCAGAAATAATCCAGTTTGACACCACTTTAACTGCCATAGTTCCATGCTATGGAATCCTGGGCTTTGTAGTTTGTTGTGGCACCAGAGCTCTCTAACAGAGAAGGCTAAATAATTATTATTATTATTATTTCTATTCCTCCTTTTCCTGATGGGAATCAAGGCGGATTACAGCAATATCCCATTAAACTACAAATCCCAGAATTCCACACCATGGTGCCACGGCAGTTTAAGTAGTGTCAAACTTCATTATCTCTGTAGTGTAGATGCAGCCTGAAACAAGAGCAGCTTTCCACCTCATGTGTAAAAAATGCCCTTATTTTCTTGCTTCATGTGAGCTTGTTTTGAGTCTTGTTCATTTCTTTCAAACAAAAAAGGTGGAAAATTGAGAACTACAGTATGTTTTTAAAAAAAAAAAAAAAAAAAAACACCTCTGTCGGCCATCAGTCTCAATTGCATTACAAAAAAATTGTCTTTCGGAGTATTAAAAAATTCATTTAATAGAATGTAATTTAAGCTTCCTTTCTTGAACTCTCTGTAACGAGGGACAAAGAAAAGAAACATCGAAAAATATGCCATCCATATATCTTACGAACAGTACATGTGTGTATCATTTTGGAGTCTGTAATAAATCAGACTCTCAGACAGCATCTTCTGCAACGTTTGTCACAATAACAGGTGTATTGCAATGCCTGTTATTAATGGATGGCATTTTCTTTCTGGAGTTCTCTATCAATCTAGCGTTTTCAGGACATGCAGAGAAGTGAGGAGAAGCGGCCTCCCTCTCATGTACTTAGATTTTTCACTCTCCCTTACTTGCATGGTACTTTTACCATGGGTCATAGCTCACAGCACACACCATTAATCACAAGGGAACCAACTTGCACGTACAAAAGGTCTTTGAGAAGCACATTTTTATTGCAATTGTGCGAAAGCATCTGCTCTGGTCACTCATGGCTGAGTTGCCACCCATCCAGAAAGTCAAACAGACAAACAAAATACCCACATGCATTGTATGGCTTTACATTTTTCCTACGAGACAAATCAAAGAAAGGAACAGGATTAACTGCTGCCAAAAGTCTGCAGTGTCCAGCAGCTCTCCCTAATCCCATGGCAAAATCCGGTACCATGTAAAAGATCTGTCAAGCTCAGAAGAACCCTTGATGGTATGTTAACACAATCCATTGCCATACAGAAAATGGAGTTGCCAGCTTTGAAGTGAAGCACACTGCCCAATGATACTGTTTGTAAGCTGCACAACAGTTTCTAGTACAGTCGGTCCTTGGTATCCACTGGAGTTTGGTTCCAGGGCTCCCTGTGGATACCAAAATCTATGGATGCTCCAGTCTCATTCAATTCAGTCATAGTAAAATATTGTCCCTTATATAAGATAGCAATATCAAGGTTTAGTTTTTTGTAGGGCTTTCGGGCTATGTGGCCATGTTCTAGAAGAGTTCCTTTCTGATGTTTCGCCAGCATCTGTGGCTGGCATCTTCAGAGATCTTGAGAAATGCCATCTTCACAGATGCCAGCCTCTGAAGATGCCAGCCACAGATGCGGGCGAAATGTCAGAAAGGAACTCTTCTTGAACATGGCTGCATAGCCCGAAAGCCCCCCAAAAAACTATGGATTCCGGCCATGAAAGCCTTCGACTCCACAATATCAAGGTTTGTTTTTTGGAGTATGTATCTCTTTGGAATATTTTCAAAGCATGGATGGTTGAATCCATGGATAAAGCATCTATAGATATGGAGGGCCAACTGCAGTTCTGATCTGAGTCCACTCTCCTTCTTTGCCTATCCAATCCCATTTGGTTTCCTGTCCTGCCTTGATACCTAGGAGTCTTCTACACAAGCTCCTTTCTTGCAGCTGTCATGCTACTAAAAATAAAATGGGGAACACACCCCTTACTCTCAGTTGCACAACTGGAGCTTCTGCACCCATCACCCTCTTTTTCTGACTCTCCCTTAACCCCAATTCCCTGCATACCCTTAAGGTTTTTTAAATTCACTTTTTCTGTCCAAGTCTGTGCCATTTCTGCTACCATGATTAAAGTCAATGGAAAGAAATTTAAAATAAAATAAAGGTAATAAAGGTAATCAGGAATAGTGAGGGAGAACAATGAGGAGAAGGGGACACTGACACCATGTGACTCACAATCACACAACTGCCTTGAGAGTGATGTTTTGCACCTGGGGACTTGCACACTTGCCAGGTCATTGATGGGTTTCCCCCGTAAATGAAAAGGGACTGAACGGGGACAGTGCAGCTATAAGTCAGAAGTGTTGTTGTGCAATGAGTATGATCAATGCTGCTTCTTTCCTGGTGTAATTGTGATTTAAAAGCATGTAGTAATGTCCCTAGTGAGCTTCCCTTTGGGCCACTGCAAAAGACTGACTTACTATAGGGTCCCCTCCCTTAGGTTTCTTTTTGCCCCCTGCTTATGGCAACTTTCATTTCTTTGCCCTGAGAAGTATTTATGGCTCTGCTTGTACATTCTGAGCAACCCAAAAGGAACTGTACACCCATCACTACCATACTAAGATTTCAGACTTTGTGAAAATATCTCAGAATACAGTACCACCGTTTACCTGTGTAAACAATATTCACTTGATGAAACGGTTACCACGTTAAGTTAGCATTGCTGTAAGCGAGCATGCCAGAACATGGGAAGGTTGTATTATTACAAAACATGGGAAAGAAAATAATCGCAAATATCATGTAAATAGTCCTCCTTTTGTTTTGAAGTGGGGTGTGCTTGCTTCTTTTGCAAATAACTGTGCCACATAGCAAAATTTCAGACACGATGTTATGCATGATGCCTTTAATGTGTTTAAAACAATAAAATAAATTCAGGTTGGCAAGGAAGTAAATTCCAATTTCCTTCCAAATTTCTCTTCTCCCCCCCCCCCCTCCCCATAATGAACCATATTTCCCACACAACAACCCTCGAAATGTCTCAGTTCATTTTCATCTCTAGAGCACTACAACATCTTGAGAAGCAGATGCTGGCAAAAGGCAGGGCTATGAATCAGTCCTAAATATCTTCCTTCAACTGAAGAAAAATCCCAATTGCTTGGGTGTTTTTCTGTAAAAGACAGGAAATGTGCCAAGTAAAGTGCGAAGTGTTGAATGCCATGTCCATAAGGGAGCTATCACTCTCATTTCCCCTCTGCACAAAGCTAATAAGTAGAAATGTTTAAAACTTGTTCTGGATACCCAGAAGTCACACAGCCAGGGAAAGAGTCGGTTCCCACCTCCAACGGGTAAACTCACTTTGTAATAAAGTATGCAGAAATTGCTTTCTAAATTCCACTTCTATCCATCATTGCTCTATAAGACACACAATCTCAGCAGAGGGGCCATTAGAGGAAAATTCAGAAATTAGATAAGCGGCTGGGGAGTAAATGTCATTTTCTCTTTCTGCTTTCCTTTCAAAGTGGGAAATGTTTTGCAGACAAGTGAAAAATCTCTCTCCTGGCTTGTTACACCTCTCGGAGACCTGCGTCTCATTCATTCATTCATTCTAAACAGAAGGAGACCGTCGAACAAGGAAGTGTGAACCACAATACAGAAACATGGAAATTTATTTCTGTTAGGGTGCCACCCCAATATACGGAATGGGATTACTAACTACATTCCAGTAACCCTCTGACAGTTTTCATCTTCCAAACTTATCACACGTCGTGACTTGATCCAGATAGACAATTCTAGTGTTGTCAAGTGAGTGGGCAGACTGAGGATTACTTAACACAGATCTAAATGCCTCATCTGTTAAGAGGTTATAGGTTTATGTCAGCATGTAAATTTAAGTATGACGTTGTTGTGTGCCTTCAAATCATTTCCGACTTACAGTGATCCTGAGGCAACCCCTAGAATGGGATTTTCTTGGTAAGAGCTGTTCAGAGGAGCTTTGCCATTGTCTTCCCTGAAGCTGAGAGTGAATGACTTGGTCAAAGTCACCCAGTGGGTTTCATGGCTGAGCTGGGAATCAAACTGTGATCTCCAGCTTCATAGTCAACATTCAAACCATTACACCACATGGGCTCTCATAATGCTTGCTTGTAAACCTACAGCGCTATATAAATAAAGGATGATGATGATGATGATGATGATGATGATGATGATAGACCAGAAGAATTGGAAAGAAAGAAAGAAAGAAAGAAAGAAAGAATCATGGAAGATACCTTATGAAGAAATATGTGGTTGCACTGGGAAGAGAATCATGAAATTTTTGTCTTCATCTCGAATCTGAAACCACACGTAGACTGTTACTTACATGTTACAGTCCTCACAATATAATGTCATCTCAATGCACAACTGAGATTTATTGTTTGAAATTCTTTAACACCCAATGTTCTATGCACATGTAAATCTTAACCACTTCCCTGATGCCAGTTGCTTTTAAAACATTTTGACAACATTTTGAGAACAATTCAAAGAAGTCCCTGCCTCTTGTAACCTCCTGTGTTCAAGAATTCCAATGTCTCACAGGTTGAGAAATTTTTCATAGATGGCTGAGATAGTGACATCTTTGCTTTCTGATGTACACAGACTTTGTTTCATGCACAAAATTAAAAATTAAAATTAAAAATTCTTTCAAGATTTGTGTATGAGGTGTATATGGAATGTAAATGAATTTTCATCTCTAGGGTCCCATTTCCAAGATATCTCACTATGTACGTATATGTAAATACAAATATTCCAAATTCCAAAATACTTTTGGTTCCAAGCATTTCAGATAAGGCAGACTCAACCTGTATTTTTAAGCATCTCAGAGATAAAATTAAGCATATATTATACCCATTCTATTAACATTCCTTATTGTCCACTTGCTTTCCCAGCTCCTCCACGAAAGAAACATAACTTTTAGTGCCAGGTCTCTCCAAAGAACACATTCAAAGACATACCAAAGGGTGTTTTGAGTATTATTGGTTTTATTCGCACTACAACACCCAGTGAGCACAAGAGTTTCCAGAAAAAAATTAACAGGAATCTTTTTTCACAGACATGACATTGTTTTAGACAACTCTCTTGTCATAAAAAGTACGGTTAAAAACAAAAGGAAACATTACTGATCAGAATTCATCTTACCCACACACATATTTTTTGGAAGGAATGACTAACACTCTTCAAAGTGCTAATAGTTAAATGCAGACGTGCTGTGATTTTTTCCCCCCAGACACATAATATTTTCTATATCATTTTGTTTCAATAGGCTAACGCAAGCCAAATTAATTACTCCTGATTAATATGCTCACTCTCAGTCTTGACAAAACAAGGTCATGGATTTTTAGAGGTTCCTCCATCAAGGACAAGTATGGTGTTATGTCTGGAGTCATTTACACAACTAGGCCTCTGTACTATGCTGTATCTCATTTCTCTGCCGTTGAGCTTAATATCTCAGAGTCCACCTCAAAGTTTACAAAAATATTCACCCAATGTTTCTCCCTCTCATTTCCCTCTCAAAAAACCACAGGACCCAAATCAGAGTGACAAAAAATGTATACCAGAGAATACTGAGCACTGCCAAAAATCATCTTTCATGCTCAGGTTAACTGGAGACTATTCAAGCAGCGCACTGGATTTCCCAAGTTACTGTATTAATGGCTTTTAAAATGCAAGCAGAGGAACAAATATTAGTCACAAAGAGAATTTCTGAAGAACGCTTCTTCAAACGTTTCTGCAGGACTACATTCTCTAGTGGCTTAGACAGTATAGATGCATTATATCTGCCCTGCATTTAAAATGTGGCTTCTCCCAGGCACATGAACTGTTCTGCCTGCTCCCTGCATAGTCACTCAGGTTTAGAAGGTGGTTGGCAGCCACGGCCACTTGTTTCCCCCGTTCCTTCGGGAAGATGGCATTCCAGAAAGTGTGAAAAAGAGATCACACAACCATGGATTGCCAAAATGCTTTTGTGGGGGAAAATACAATGAGAAGTGATGCTAAACTTCATGGTGGGGCAGCAGGCTGGTGTGATAAAGTCCTCAGTCCCATATGGCCAACAGTGGAGTGGCCTCTACCTGCATTGAGATTCCTCCAAACCAGCTGAACTACAACAGAAACAACGATGGGTCAAAAACCACTGGCCCTGTTGTACGGGGCGCCTTGTTGCAATATTGCTGGCCTTCATGATTCAAACTCTCTTCCAAGAATCAGTAAAAATGAAGATTGTGATCCTATCCATACTGACTGGGAAATAAATCCCACTGGGTTTAATAGGATTTGCTCCTGAACAAACTTCAACAGGATTACACTATGCATTTCTCCACATAGTCTACAGTGTCTTTAAGGACAATCCCTACTTGATACAACACAGATTTAGAGTTTGCATTTTTATGCCTTTTCCAGTATTTTGCCTCTTTTGCTCTCACTTCATAGCAAGGGCAACGCACTTCCTTCCATTTATCTCTGTGCTAACTTCTTATCTTGAGATATTAATCCAATACTCTGCCAGTGATTTCTCAGTATCTGGATGTTTCTTCCACCATGTAGTTTAATCATGGCAAAAAGGACCATTCATATTCTTGCTGGTACAGGCTGTCCTGAAACTAGATGCTTCTGAAAGGGGACAAGGGTTATGAGTAGGTGTTAACGGACTGAGCTGGCAGAGGAGAAAGAGATACAATCACTCGGGTGCACAGTGGGTTTTGTAGGGGCTGTGGTTTTCATTTCAGATTGGTAGATATTTTCTCTTCCTTTCTTCATAACACAGAAAAAGGTACAGAAGGTCATCTAGTGCAGAAAAACTCCACAGTGTGATTTTTGTCTTGGAGGCATATAGGGAGGTAATTAACGTCTGTGTGTGCTCAAGGGTAAGATATAAAATGGACATATTATCCTAATTGGTAACACTAGAATTTGCAAATACCTTATAGATAAACCTTTTATTCAGAGCACATCTCACCCCAGACTAAAGGAGGGCTACAGATGAACCTGCTACAGTGAAGAAGTTGTGGAGAGCTGCCAGACGGCTGTGGGTGGACATCATATTTCTGAATCATAGAATCATAGAACCATAGAGTTGGAAGAGACCACAAGGGCCATCCAGTCCAACCCCCTGCCATGCAGGAACTCCCCATCAAAGCATCCCCGACAGATGGCCATCCAGCCTCTGCTTAAAGACCTCCAAGGAAGGAGACTCCACTACACTCCGAGGGAGTGTGTTCCACTGTCGAATAGCCCTTACTGTCAGAAAGTTCCTCCTAATGTTGAGGTGGAATCTCTTTTCCTGCAGTTTGCATCCATTGTTCCGCGTTCTAGTCTCTGCAGCAGCAGAAAACAAGCTAGCTCCCTCCTCAATATGACATCCCTTCAAATATTTAAACAGGGAGATCATATCACCTCTTAACCTTCTCTTCTCCAGGCTAAACATCCCCAGCTCCCTAAGGTTTCCTCATAAGGCATGGTTTCCAGACCCTTAACCATGAATATGACTACTCTGATTATTTTAAGAAGGCTTCTTTGGAGACCTGGTGGCATCCTTGACAGGATGTTATAATCCAGTGAGGCATGATGACTGGATATTTGACCAAATTAATCCTTTGGTTTACAGATATGTAAAGTTGTGTTCTATTGATAAAAACAACTGGGGTGTTTGTAAGGCATGTAGATTTTACCTATACAGTGGACTCTTACCTTACAAGGGGGTTCTGTTCCACCACCACCACCCCTCAGCCAAAAAACATGTATGCTTGAGCCCCATTGAATATAATGGGGCTTGTGCTCACAGCGCAGCAGAGCGCGCACACCATGGGCACACGTGTCATTCATTCTTTTGCTGTGCAGTTTCATCGTAAGCTGAAAGCCACAAGCAGTGCACCTGTGTATGACATGGGCACACTGTATAATCCATATCAAATTAATTGATCAGTACATTAATTGATCAGTACATCAAAAACCGGGAAGCAAGAAATGTGGTCAGACCAGTTGAACTTGTGCAGCACAAGTTTCCAATATGCTTTTTTTAAAATCCTCCAGATGAGCGTGTCTTGCATGCATTTCTATCTGGGTGTCTTGCAATAAATGGATCGGACATGGAAGCTGTCTACAAAAAACAGGCTGCCTACCTATAACTATAGTTGTTCAAGTGGTCATCTATGCCTTTGTACAGTTCTCCAAGTAGTCATCTGTGCAGTGATCCTGTTGGGAATGTTCTACAGCTGAGGATCTCTTGACACAAATCTTTCTCCCTTCTTCTAATCACAGCTGTCTAAGACATCCAAAGTTATTCCTTCCTTTCAAAGTTCTCCAAGGTAATAGAAAGAAAAAGAGAGGAGTTAGAGTGGGTTGCATGAGGACACAGACAACCACTCAAAGAACCAGAGTTTCAGGTAAGCAGCCTCTTTGTCATCATCCTGGTCTCTATGCCTCACAAAAATGGGGGTTTAACAAGCTGACCACTGGAGGTAGGAAGCGAAACAAAGACAAAAACAAAAACCACTGTGCACCCAAAATGTGCATCAGCTCTGGCTCTCATGTCGAAACAGTAATGCTGAATAATAGTGGAAACTGAGACCATGTGACTGCCTTGCAAAGTTCTAGTATCGAGGCACCTCTAAGTAAGGTTACACAAGCTGTAACAGCTCTTGTCAAGTGTCTTCTGAGGCTATTTAGCAATAGTTTAGATCAACATGATCATCTCTACCACCTACGTACAAAGTCTTTGGGAAGGAACCTGTTGCCCCTTCGTAGAGCCACTGTAGCAAACAAAAAGTCTGCTGGAACATTGATACATTACATCTAGAAACCAAGAGCTCACCAGATGTCCAGAGATTGGAGAGATCATTCAAGGTAAAAAAAGAAAAAAAGAAAATGAAGAAAAAAGAAGAAGAAGAAGAAAAGAAGAGGAGTTCAGTAGAAAACAGGAAGCATTATATCTTGGTTGATGTAGAAATGGGACACAACCTTTGGAAGGAAGGTAACGTCCTTATCTCTAGAGAAGCAAAGGAAGGGTTCTTCATATTGCAAGGTACCCAATTCATTTGGTCTCCATCAGATATCATAGCCACCAGAAATATTGCACTTGTCCACTGAATCCAATGGTTGGAAGAGTTGAAAGATTAACTGGGAAAGAACCAGAGACACCGGCCATGGAGTGACTAGAGGTGAAACAGGTGGGAACAGATGAACTATGTCTCTAAGAAATCACATTCAGGTTAGTGGACAATTTGGCTGCTGGAGAGAAGGCAGGATGAGTGGCAACAACTGTGGCTAGGTAAACCTTCAATAAGGAAAAGGAGAAGTCTTGCTCACAAAAGTGCAAGAAAATGCAATATGGCTGATCTAAAACTGTTCTCAACCTTTTGCAAAGACACAAAAACTGTGCTACTTGTAGGCATAGGACTTCAGCACTGAGGCATTATGAGAAGCTTGAAGAACCATGGCTAGGCATGGGACCCAGTCCTTCAAGCCATCAGGCAGTTTGTTTTGATGTCATGGTGAAACACCCAGACAGAAGGTCCAAAGTCATAGGAGTTTATCATACGACGGAATTTGGGGGTATAATCCAATGGCAATCCGAACGCAATGATAGGGTTTCACGTTATTGAGTATGAGTGTATCTCACACAATTCTGGGCAAAAGAGAAGTAATTCCAAACGCAATCATAGGTTTTATGTTAATGCGTATAAGAGTATCTCATGCAATTTCAGGCAATGGGTGGGGGGTCATTTTTGGGAAATGGGAAGTCATTCTGAACGCATTCAAAACGCAATCAGATTTCATGTAAATTTGCTAAACTAGCGAATTTACGTGAATTCGAATTGGCTCCATTCGAAATTGGGAGAAATTCCTCCCGTGTGATAAACTCCTAAGGAAGTTTGATGTAACAACCTTGAGACAGATGGAGGAAAGTGGGAAATTAAGCTTGATATGGCCAGAGTGGAGCAACAAGGATTGCACTGGATCTGTCTCTCTGTAACTGGACCACCACTTTTGGAATAAGGGGGGCAGAAGTAACAGGTACAACAGATTGTCCGTCTACCTGAGGAGAAATTTGCCACCAGCTGCCCACTTACATTTGCTCTACAGCAATATTGATGAAATATTGTATTTGTAAGGGGAGCTTTCCCCATAGTAAGCTTTCTCCACATCAATAAGAGGAAAGGCTTCTCAAAAAAAGTGACCTCTCATGGTGAAGAGTGGAAGAACAACTGAGAATGCCCCAGAGTATTCTCCACACCAGATTAGAGTTCAGAAAAAAACAACTGGTTGGCTGCAGAGACCTCCTGGAAATTGTTTTCCAAAAAGGTAATATCTCCAAGCACATGAGCCAGGTAGACATTTAATTGGTTTCTCTTTTAAGAAGGAATGGAAGACTTTAGAATATCAGCTTCAGATATCACAAAGCTTCACCCACACAAACTAAAATATCTATTAATCAACTCTCAGAGCATTTAAGAACACAATCTGTGACCATTGGCACTTTGTATGGCATGGGGAAATCCAGCTCTGATGTTTGTTCTTGCAGGCCTTTCCTGCGCAAAGTGTGATTGTGAGAAATTGTACTAATTAAAGCAGCAGCAAAGCAGGGAAAATGATTATTTTGCATACACACCCTGCTCTTTGGAACAGCTGTACTTTTCTGAACGAGAAGCCAAACATCACTCATTATCAGACAGCAATGTGTGACTCAATTGAAAAGAATTGATCATCTTATAATTCAAAGTAAAGGCAGATGGGGAAAGGAGTTTGGGGACGATGGATGAAAACATAATTGGAAATTATGCAAGGATTATTGCATACTCCACTTCTCTGCAGACTTATCCACCGACGAATCTAATTCCGCACTGAGGAAAAATCATGCACATTGATACCATTTGCATATACATAGCAAATTTGCATAGCTCTGACCGCAACATTTTGCATTCTGCAAGGGAGTATTGATCTGGTGAAGAAGAGTAAAAGAAAAATTAGGACGCCTGAAGGAAAGCTTTGATGATAATTTTTACGGTTGTTATTTGCATTGAAATCATTTCTGACTTATGGAGACCCTAAAGCGAACTTACCATAGACTTTTCTGGAGCTGAGAGTGTGTGATTTACCCAAGGTCAGCCAGTGGGTTTCCATGGCTGAGCGGGGAATTGAACTCTAGTCTCCATATTTATAATTCAGTGCTCAAACCACATGCTGGCTCTCCTTGTTTTGTTAACAGATAGTTGTGTATTAATGTTAAGAACTCTTGTATAGAACTCTTATATATGTACTGCAGAAATAATATAGTTTGACACCACTTTAACTGCCATGGCTCAGTGCTATGGAATTCTGGGGTTTAAAGTTTGTTGTCGCACCAGAGATCTCGGACAGAGAAGGCTAAATAGCTCACAAAACTGCAGAATTCCATGGCACTGAGCCGTGGCAGTTAAAGTGGTGTCAAACTGGATTATTTTTGCAGAGTGGATGAAGCCTGAGACAATGAAAAAATTACAATAGTCAAAGAGTTCTCATACCTTGGTTCAAATAGCAGCCAAGAAATTAGAAGAAGGCTAGGATTGGGAAGGGCAGCTATGAAAAAAAAAACTGAACAAGATCATCAAGTGTGAAGACCTAACTTTGAACACTATAGTGAGGATAGTCCAAACCATCATATTCCACATCATGTATGGATATAAGACCTGGAGAGTAAAGAAAGCTGATAGGGGGCAAAAATCAAGTCATTTGAGATATGATGTTGGAGAAGAGTACTGAGCATACCACGGATGGCCAAGAAGACAAACAAATGAGTATTAACAGGCGAAGCCAGAACTCTGTCTAGAAGCCAAGATGATTAAACTGAAACTGTTGTATTTTGACCATACTATAGGAAAAATGAATCATTAGAAAAATCAATGGCCCGCGACAGATGGCCAGGAAGCGCCATCATGGGCCGATACTAGGGCTCAGGAGTGCCCACCAACCGCACACTCCTGAGCCCTAGTCTGTAATGGCAGCAGCATCATGGTGGCATCCCATCCACATGGGTGCTGCCATCTTTATGTAAGGGACACACAGTATACAAACATTGCTGCGTGTCTGTTACATCACTGGTGCACTAATGGCACACCCGTGACATGCGCCACACACCACAAAAAGAACCTGGTTTTTCCAGGTTCTTTTTACTCCGGAGGGACGCCACGCAGTTTGTTCCTCTGGAGTTCAAACGGGTGCCTCCATCCCACTGTTTTCTGGCAGTCTGTCTTGGCCCAATAATGCTAAGAAAGGTGGAAAGCAATAGAAAGAAAGAAAGACCACATGCCAAATGGTTAGACTTGATGAGGGAAGACACAGGTTTGGGACTTGCAGGACCTGAGCAGAGTGGTTGAGGATAGGGGGATTTGGAGATGTCTAATGCACAGGGTCACCATAAGTCAGGGTTAACTTGAGGGTAGCTAACAACAACAAAGCCAACTTGAGTATCATTACAGAGGAAAAGCAGTGGGAGGAGTGCCCTTCCCCGGGTATCACCCCTTTTCTGCAGTGTCTCCCCATGCAGTCCACACTCCTTGCACCCCATTAGTGATACCGCTGCTCTGAACATTGTGGTTACGTCCTCCTATTGCTCAGTGTCTCTGCTTGAGCTCTGTTTTTGTTCAAGGGGGGTGATGCACATGTTCCCAAGGTATTGACAGCACATCAAATGGCTGAATACATTAAGTAGTATGTGTCCATGGGGAGGGGATTATAAAGACTGAAGCAGCAGCCAAAAGTCAAAGATCCACATTTTCTTGCACTAACCGTGGCTGTGAATTTTAATTCCCAGGGATAACTTGCAAAGCCATCATCAATAATAAACAGTACAAGGCTTTTCAGAGGTTTAATGCATGTTTGAGCTCACCTCTTCCAGACAAGCCTGTTAACCAACTGTTTCCGAACCCATTTGCAGTCACCAGTCCTATGCAGAGCACCTGTTGTTCATTATTGTTCATTTTTTGCCAGTCCCTGCTTTCACACAGCAATCCGACAAAACAGAAAAGCTTGAAATTTAAGAACCACAAGAACCAAAAACAACAATGACCTCCCTTTAATGCAGCCCCACAGAAAACAGATGAGAGGTTTGTTTATATTGCAAAAATTCTGATGCAGAAATCAGTCTTTCATAGTCTAAGGAATATGTAAGGGTTTTAGAATGAATTATGCATCTGATGGTATTTATATATAGAACAGAACAGCTGAATAATTTAAGATTGCAATGTTTGCATTTCCTGTATTATAAGAGAAGAACATTTGCATCTTCATAACACTGTATGTGGCAATATACTGGTAGTGGTTGCTAGCAATACCTTGGAAATGTTCCAATAAATTTTTTTCTAGAGGTACACATTTAAGACTAATTCTAATTTTTAACATCTGGGAAATTTCTGTCACAATTTTGGCAGAGATATCAAATGCCATGCTACTGCAACTCCTTTTCCTTTTTACGGTATT
Source organism: Urosaurus nigricauda (assembly GCA_034509955.1). Lineage (NCBI taxonomy): Eukaryota > Metazoa > Chordata > Lepidosauria > Squamata > Phrynosomatidae > Urosaurus > Urosaurus nigricauda. The sequence goes on from JAOEGL010000009.1 coordinate 20,369,074, forward strand.
TTCAGGACTCAACACAAACTGGGTATGAACAGGACACAGTGGAAAGGGAGCCAAAGAAATCCTCAGCCTGGTACACTGCAGTGTGGCATTCATCCAATGTGAGTCTATTGCTCAGTGCCACTCTACTACAGACAGCTGTACCAACAGACAATGCTAGGTGGCAGCCAAAGGCAGCAATTTTTTAAGGGACAACACTTTCCTATAGCATCAGAAAGGGCTTTCTCTTCTCAGTTTCATCCTAATGTACACATTTCTGCTGCATCAGCAAAGATACTGATATCTGGAAAATATAGCTTTAGCAGCCTGATTTTTTTTTTTATGCAGAGAAAAACTGGTAGACTGAGCTTGGTCATTGACTGATGATACCAAGCAACATGCAAAAAGCATGCCAGTACTTTCTCCTCCATCATTTTGTTCACTTCAATCAAATATTCGCTGACAGCAAACCTGTTTCCACATTCTGTTTGTTTACCATTTCCCCAAATGGCCCAAAAAAAGAAGCATCCAGCTAGACAGCAAGTTTAGGTTCTGTTCCTCGCTTGCAAAAAAATTACCCAAAATCACATTAGGGAGGCACATGAACTATAGCAAAACAAAAGGATTATCTAGGGATTCATTCCCACACATGATCCTCTCAGTAGTATCTCTTTGTGGGAAAGTCTGGCAAGTTCTAATTCAAATGCAAACAGTGCACACACAATGGCTTGCAACCAGGGAAAGACAGATATAATGCGTGAGGAAGATAACCACATTACCTTTTATAGACACACAGGGGCACGATAAACTTTGAATTACTTTGTTAGTGGTCCAACCCATGAGAGGAGAAACATGTAGCCTGCAAAATGGAGTAATGCACCAGGTCTTAAACTAACGTGCCTCAAGATTAAGTCTAACAAATCCCTTTCTCAGTCTTATCACTTCCACCTAACAGACAACGAACTCCTTCACATTTTGCTTTTGTGACAGTTGTGTATCACTGCTGTCAGCTGAGCACTGGTACTAGAACCGCTTCTGAATTTGCAATTCTAACCGTTCTCCCTTCACAAAATACAGTCTACCAGCTGTATGTGTCGGCCCTCCTATTTTTGCTGACTGTCTGGGACAGCAATGTGCCGGTAGTGTCATGAAGCATCTGGCAGGCCACCATACATGGTTGGTAGACTTTGTTTGGCATGGCAGATCACATATTGCGTAAACCCACATGAGAAGTCACAATCATATAAACAAGCACATCTGGATCTTGTGCAACAAGACAGCAGCAGTAATTCGACACATGTTTCAGTATGAGCTAACAATCGCAAAAGCCTCTTACTCGCATGAACAGTTTCACCACTGAGCATGATAAATTAGAAGGAAAAGTTGGTGTCAGCAAAAGGTCTCCTCAAATTTCCATTTACATGTAACCTTTTTGATCCATTGTAGTCAGAGGCAAAAAGCAAACTCTTAAATCCTAAGAGGTTTAGGTGATAACAGCTATCTCGCACATCACACTGTGAGCAGATAGGTTTTGCAAAAATAAGAAGCCAAAGATATCTTGAGTATTGCTTAGTAATCGGGTTTTTCAATGTATTTACAGACAACTTGCTTCAACAATTAATAATATAGACCATTTGATTAGTAAATTAAATACTGATTGGCTTATTCTCAATTCTAAAATTTGTTGGAACACATAGAGAAGCCCAATATTACATAATAAACTGTTTATATGAAAGTAAAATAAAAAGGCTATTTATATCAATCAACTGGCATTGGATCCATAATAACAGACCTTTTGAGGGAGAAAAGAAATTAAACTTTTTTGTAAACTATTTGTCTTGAGGGAAATTGTTTTTTATTCCTGCATTCACCTATCAGCATGAACCTGATCATATTTACCCATTGCCTTCACAAACTAACTGAAGGAAATTGAAGTGTAAGAAAAGTTGGTACTGAAACCTAATGGTAAATTCACACAGCTGGACACCAGCTTCCCAGCTCATGAGAAATATTAAACCATGAGAAACATGAGAGAAATGTTAATAGACTCACTGGCATTTCTGGCCCCACAATGTTCCTGATGGGAGAAAACGGCATCAATCCCAGACTGATCAGATCAAAGAATGACATACTACAAGTCAGCAACTGAACATAATCATATCATTTGAACCAGCCCTATGCCACAGATGTGCAGTCAAAGTCAGACAGTCTTTTCAACATCTAACCAACTTATTATATAATGCCAGTACTGGAAATTCATGTTCCCATCATTTAATGAAAGCAGGCTATTGATAGCATCAATTTATCAACATAACCATTTTTGGAAAGGCATAGTCATTTTCCTTGCCTACCTAAGATACCCCATGGTCAGTGCGTAGATGTTCAGAGTGAGCCACCCCTGATATCTATCACACTCCCCATTCCACACTTTCCCATCTGGAGAATTCCCATCTCCAGTCATAAATTGTTATGCATATTGCTAAATGAACCTTGGCCTTCCCTTGCTGTACACAACAAAGTTAGACTCATAGGAACACAGAGTTGGAAGAGACCACAAGGGTCATCCAGTCCAACCCCTTGCCATGCAGGAACACGCCAATAAAGCACTTAGGACTAAAACATTCTCTGCTCAACGGCAAATCCCAAGGCACATAATAGAAGCCCAACTTCTACGCAGTCCTGCATCTGCACAGATCTTGTGATGACCAAGGCAACCGTTAGGTTCCCCATCCCCACCATGCACCTCTTGTGTTCTGCATTTAATTCAAGGATCTCCCCCAAGAAGTAAATAGCTCAGCACTTACGGGGTTAAATGAACAGCCGAAAGCATGGGCAGTCTTCTGTGGCTGTCTTCATCGGGGAAGCCTCTAAAGCACAGCATTGGATTCATCCCATTCCCCTTTTAAAGCTACAGTGAATAATCAAAAGGGAGATGCACGGATAGCACTTATCTGTGGATTGTGGGGGGGAAAGGTGGGCGAACTAAGGAAATCACCAGACTGGAGATCTTCTTCCTCTTTTTTTTTTAAAGGAAAAATAAAGGAACAGGTAAAAATCTTCTTATGTGGTTTTTCCTATCCACCCCTTTCATGCCCCTCAACAAAGCACTTGATGTCAAAGCAACAGGAAGAGAAAGCAGCCAGACTACACAAACTCTGCAGCTCAAAGGCAGCTCACATTAATAAAACTGTCCCTAATCTGTCTGGAAACTGCAGCAATTCACAGCTCACTGCGGTGTTTCAGGAGGCAAAAGGGAGACTCCAAGCAGCAGCAAATGCTGCAGTAGTAGCTGCAGCTGCAGCCAGCAGAACCGGAAGAAAATTAGGAACATCTATCTCAGGCCTGCACGGAAATGCACAGATGCTAGGACCACACTGCCATTCTAACAGGTGGCCTTCATTTTAAAGGGGCCAGAGCATCACAGAGCGAGTTCCGTCATTCGCACATCATTTATTCCTATGAATGTGAGGGATGTCATACTGAGGATAGAGCAAGTTTGTTTTCTGCTGCTCCAGAGTCTAGGACATGGACCGATGGAGTCAAACCACAGGAAAAGGGATTCAACCTGAACATTGGGAAGATCGTCCTGATGGTAAAAGCTGTTTGACAGTGGAATATGCTGCTTTGGGGTATGGTGGAGTCTCCTTCTTTTGAGGTTTTTAAACAGAGGCTGGCTGGCCATCCATTGGCAGTGGTTTAATTGTGTATTCCTGCATGGCACAGTGTTGGACTGGACGGCCCTTGTAGTCTCTTCCAAACCTATGAGACAATAATAAAATATTATAATAGTGCTGAGGATATGATGGATGGCCAAGGATGATAAACAAATAGGTCCTAAAGCAGGTCGGGCCTGACTGTCCCTGAAAGCTGACTAAACTGAGACTGTCATACTTTGGCCTCATTACAAGAAAGCAGGACTAGAAAAAAATAATAAGAAGAATCATAGAATCGTAGAGCTGGAAGAGACCACAAGGGTCATCCAATCCAACCCCATTCTGCCATGCAGGAACTCTCAAATCAAAGCATCCCCGACAGATGGCCATCCAGTCTCTGCTTAAAGACGTCTAAGGAAGGAGACTCCACCACACATCAAGGGAGTGTGTTCCACTGTCAAACAGCCCTTACTGTCAGGAAGTTCCTCCTAATGTTGAGGTGGAATCTCTTTTCCTCCAGTTTGCATCCATTGTTCCGCGTTCTAGTCTCTGCAGCAGCAGAAAACAAGCTTGCTCCCTCCTCCATATGGCATCCCTACAAATATTTGAACAGGGCTATCATATCACCTCTTAACCTTCTCTTCTCCAGGCTAAACATCCCCAGTTCCCTACGACGTTCCTCATAGGGCATGGTTTCCAGACCCTTCACCTAGTTGCCCTCCTTTGGACATGCTCCAGTTTCCCAACATTCTTTTTAAATTGTGGTGCCCAGAACTGGACACAGTATTCCAGGTGGGGCCTGACCAAAGATGAATAGAGTGGCCTTATTATTTCCCTTGATCTAGACACTATACTTCTATTAAGGAAATGTAGAGGGCAATAGGAAGAGAGGAAGACCACATGTCAAGTGGGTTGACTCAGACAAGGAGATCATGATCCTAAGCAAACTAATAAATGACAGAAGAGCATGGAGGTATCTCATTCATGGGGTTGCCATGAGTCGAAGCTAACGCATAGGCTGCTAACAATTACAACATGATAACAGGCACGCTATCTCAATCCTCCCAGAAGCAAACAGCAGGAAGAAACTAAACTAGACTGGTGTGACTAGCATGTCAACTGAAGGTAATAGTAGGATGAAAGAGACATGAAATGGAAAGTATGACTGAATGAGGTGTGTGTCTGAATACAACTGTATTTCTAATACATTATATTAGGATGAGCAATATGTGCTCTTTTAGATGTTGGATTAAAACTTGCCTCAGCCTTATGCAGCACTGGAGTTTATCACATGGGAGGAATTTCTCCCAATTTCGAATTGAGCCAGTTCGAATTCATGTAAATTCGGTAGTTTAGCAAATTTACGTGAAATCTAATTGCATTCGGAATGCATTCAGAATGACTTCCCATTTCCCGAAAATGACCCCCCGTTGCCCAAAATTGTGTGAGATACTCTTATACGCATTAACGTAAAACCTATGATTGCATTCAGAATGATTTCCCTTTTGCCCGAAATTGCGTGAGATACACTCATACGCAATTACGTGAAACCCCATGATTGCGTTCGGATTGCCATTGCATTATACCCCCAAATTCCGTTGTACGATAAACTCCATTGTCAATCATAGAAGATGAGACTGCAAGTACAACACGGAGTTGCTTACTCACAAGCAGCCTACCCTGATCTAAGCCATTGCCATTTTGATTAAAAGGCAGCAATGGGCCAGTATCCATAGATCTTCATCTCTATAATCTAGGAACAATTCTTTAGGATAGAGTTGGAATCTCTATCAAATTTCTCACAGTCTGTGATTTACAATTCATATATCCTCCTTTCCCAGCATTGACATATATAGATTTGCACAGGCTTATAACATAAAACCACACAATTTTGCTTTTGCTTACTAAAAAATGCCTCGGCCCAGAAATAATAGCAATCACGTATATCACTTTATATACCACTCCCCCTTCAGTCTTGCCTCTGCATGTTTTTCACAGCAGCCAAACAATCAGAAATTTATATTTTTCCTGGGACTAGAGTTAATACTATTTTTTCTTAATGGAGGGAGTGGCCACTATGCTCTAAATTTTAAAGGACCACAGTGTAGGACAGTTTCTGTAAGCTGAATCCATCAAAACCTACCACAATACAGAATCCAGCTGAACAGAGGACCCACATCATAATATCTCAAACCCAAAGGCTACTCAGACCTAGTACTATTAGTAATTGGCTCCTCAGCTGCCTTCTTTTAGGAAGGTCGAGGGACAGACCTATATAAGCAGGCTGTGTGAGGGAATAGCCATAAAAATGCAAAACATGTGGTTATATAAAGGAGGTGACAAGTCCAGTTTTAATAATGGTAGTTGGGAGAAAAGTCAAGAGGAAGGATGTTGTTTAAACCCAAGATGAGTATATAACCATATGAGTGGTGGTGGCAGTATTGGAATCTGGTGTGGGAACCAGAAAGGAGATGTGATGAACTGGCCAAGAGAGCCCTTATGAGCCTAGGTGTAATGTAATGCACTAGGAAATCATTGTCTCTGTTCAACCCACTATTGATAGTTTGGAATTTGTGGATATGTCCCGGTTCTGTTATTTCTCTTTCCAATTTTCCTTTGTAGGTTTTTTGGTTCAAGGACCACTGATCGGATGTCCAGTTCAGGCCCCCTGCCATCAAGCTGGCCCCATCCACAAAGCAATATATAAACAAAACGTATTTATATCCGCACATAACACAAGAAGGCATAGCTTCAAAATACCGCTCTGGAGTATCTGGGAATCCTTCTGAATAACCAGACCCAATCAACCATCTGTGCTGACAAGCAGCACTCCTAAGCGACATGTGCTTGTATATCCATGTGTGTACGGCAAAACACAACATCCACCCACAAGCTTCTGGCAATGTTTGCTCAGTCAGTGTTCATGTGCAAATATATTAATCATTCCATTTCCTTGTGAAAAAAGAACACAAAGCTGTTCTGAACCTAGATCCTGAAGGAATGCTAATTTCAGTGCTCTGTCAATGTCCTGAAAAAGCGGGACATGCCTCGCCACCACTTGATTTCCAGGCACACTGATCAATCACAGCTCTTATTGGTGTCACAGTGAACTAGAAGAAACATGTCCCTTGAATAAAAAGACCCCATCTATTTGGGTCAGGATTTGTCAAGCATTGTTGCGGCCAGCTTGCTAGACAATTATGTCACATCCCTGAATGCACAGGGATGCTGTCAAGCTCTAGGTTCACTGGGAAGCATAGGTTTTTTGCCACTGAAATTCAAATTTCACTACTTGGATCCACACCACAGGACACTTACATTTCAAATGTAAGCTGAGGCCGTAACATTTTATATTTTAAGTGCAGCTTTAGTTGCCCCCAAATCTGAAAAGTGTGTGACTTGAGCACAATGATGAAAAATGGAAAAGAGGGGGGCATAGTTTACTGAATCTGCCCTTGTGCCTCCCCACCATATGCTTTGCGAACCAAGTCTATCAGATGGCTCCCCATCCCCATGCTCCAGAAAGAAAGATATGCTAGAGTGAAAGTACTAGTTTCCAGTCCCAAGTAATCTGGAACGCAAAATTCCAAGGTGTTCTTCGTGTTGTATTTTGGCACAATGGTTGGTTTAGTGTTCTTTAGCTTTACTCTAAATGTGAATATTAGCAGTTTGTTATCTGCGTCACAATCTGTTCTTGGTCGTACTTTTGCAGAGAGAATGGTGCTTCCTTATTTTCTGTTTCCAATTGTGTAATCTATTTGTAAAACGCTGTGTAATTATCTGAGTAAAAATATCCCATCCCTTTCCACTTTAGCTTGTCCACCCATGTTTGTACATTCCATTTTTTGTTTCACTATGTCTACTTTCCCCTGATTCGTGCTTCTCATATTCCATGTTCCTATAATATGTGGGGTGCAGCTTCAAATGTTCTTTTCACCTCTGAGCAAAGATCCATTTGGCTTAGGTCTAGTTGCATTCATTAGCCACAACACTACTAATGGTTGTCCTCTGCTCTATCCCTGTAGCTTACTGAGTATCATCCAACCTTGGAGTGTCATAGAACCACGGAATCATAGAGCTGGAAGGGACCCCAAGGGCCATCCAGTCCAATTCTCTGCCAAGAAGGAAGACACAACAAAGCACAATCATCTTCTGGCACTGTCTCTTGTTTCATTATGGATTGTCTCATCATAAGGTTTCCATACAAGCCATTGTATTCCCTATTACCATGAATGGATGCGAGAGCTGGACAGTGAAGAAAGTGGGTAGGAAGAAAAATCAATTCATTTGAGATGTGGTGCTGGAGAAGAGTGCTAAGGATCCCGTCGATGGCCCAAAATACAAACAAGACAAAAGACAAGCAAATAGGTCCTGGCGCAGATCAACCCAGAGACCTTCTTGGAAGCCAAGGTGACAAAACTTCCAACACATCATGAGAAGGGATTACTAACTGAGAAAAACAACAACAGTAATGCTGGGAAATGTGGAGGGAAGTAGAAAGAGAGGAAGGCCACATGCTGGATGGATGGACTCTACTAAGGAGATCATAGAATCATAGAATCACAGAGTTGGAAGAGACCACAAGGGCCATCCAGTCCAACCCGCTACCATGCAGGAACTCCCAAACAAAGCATACCCAACAGATAGCCATCCAGCCTCTGTTTAAAGACCTCTAAGGAAGCAGACTCCACTACGCTCCGAGGGAGTGTGTTCCACTGTCAAACAGCCCTTACTGTCAGGACGTTCCTCCTAAAGTTGAGGTGGAATCTCTTCTCCTGGAGCTTGCATCCATTGTTCCGGGTCCTGTTCTCTGGAGTAGCAGAAAACAAGCTTGCTCCCTCCTCAATATGACATCCCTTAAAAGATTTAAACAAGGCTATCATATCACCTCTTAACCTTCTCTTCTCCAGGCTAAACATCCCCAGCTCCCTAAGTCGTTCCTCATAGGGCATTCCTCAATGGAGATCATAGGCACGAGTTTACTGGATCTAAGCAGAACAGTGGAGGACTGGGAATCTTGGAGATGATTCATCCACAGAGTTGCCATGGATTGAGATTGACTTAAGGTCAGATCGCAACAACGACAACAACAACAAGATTTTCATAATAAAAGGTCTTCAAAAGAAGGTTTGTCAGTGCAGTACTAACATGTGTTAGGTATGGAGCTACTGCCATCATACCTAAAAGATCCTTGCCAGTATCACCCTCTACTACTACTACTGCCCAGCTGTTGGGTACATTTAGTTTGTCTCCTCAAATAAAACCTATCTGACATAGGAGATCCTACTAGCAGTACTAAGCACTGCTGACATCAACATACCTTCTTGCCTCATAGGAGCAAGTAATCCCATCATAGTGGAAAGGTAGTGCCATGATGAGCTAATACTGTCTTATTTAGCGCTCCGGCTTTTAAAACGCTCATTTAAGGAATTATTTTTAGTCTTTTTAAACTAATGTTTTCATCGGATTTATTTGTTTATATCCATTGTTTTAAATAACATTTTTGTCTATTTTGCATCACCCCAGGAGACCTGGGAAGAAGAGTCAATAATTAAAAGTTTTCAATAAATAATGAGCAATTAAATTTCTATGTACAACCGGAATGGAAACAGTAGCCCAGCTTCCCTTCGCAGTGGGTCCTGTTTATCTTCCCACTTCATATGCTTAGGAGTTGCAAGAAGTTAATCCTGCTTACTGGGGAAATGTTACAGAGAAAAGAGTCTGGGCTTTTTGAAAGCATATTAAAAGTAGTCTCGTCTCTTTTTCTTGAAAACGCTTGAAACCAATTTATTTAAAAAGTACTAGCACCTGCCTGCCTGCCTGCCAGCATTAGCGATGTTCTGCTCTTAAAAATCTGATCAGGCTTCTTCCACCCAATATTCCATAAACATAAAGGGAAGAAGGGTCATGTTTTGATGCTGGCAGAACTTTGGTCTATCTAGAGCTTTGGTTTCTCAGAAAGATGGGCATAAAGATAGCTCAGGAAGAAGCTGTAACAGTTGTACAGACACTCCTCCTAACTCGCGAATCTGAGATCCGCAACCTCGAAAATCCACGGAGGGGCGACCTCCACTATTTTCAATGGGGTGCACACCCGGTGGGTGCGCCCCATTCAAGCCTATGGGGTTTGAATATTCACCAGCCTCCATTTTCACTGGTGGGTCCAGAATGGATCCCCCACAAAAGCAGGGGGCCAACTGTATTTCTTCTTTAGAAATATATTGTTCATAATATAAGGATGGGTTGTCCCTGTGACCTCTTCCTTAAACTAATTCCTCGCCAATATACACCCAACCTTTCCAGCCCTTCATTGTTTCTTCTGCCTTCTTACCTTCTGACTAGTTGCTTATCTTCCTACTTATTTGGCGAAAAACAAAAGGTTAGATATTCAAATAGACTGTAAAGCCTAAATCCAATTGTTAGTCCCCCTGAATGAATGGGAACTTGGTAAGTTAATACTTATGTTAGTTCAGACAATTGAGTGGATCTACTCTAGTTGAAACTGACAACTGAGTTGAACATCAAAGATATTGTTACTTACTTAAAGCCTATTTTTCTACCCAACAGTTCTGCTCAATCCAAAATTTGCAAGGTCTGTATTTATTAAAGAGGTCAATACTCTGTTTTCCCAGTAGCCAAAAAAGAAAAAAAGAAAGAACAAATAAAGGAACAAAAAGTAGAAATAAATATAAGCTAAAATAAATAAATGAAATCTAAAAGAATAAATGGAAAGGGGTAAGTAAAAAGTAAAAAAAAAAGTTGCCTGAAAAGCATAAAAGGAAAACCCTCATTTACAAGATAAGAGCCGATGCAAAAGCACATACGCAATGGATGCAAACTGCAGGAAAAAAGATCCCACTTCAACATTAGGAGGAACTTCCTGACAGTAAAAACTGTTTAACAGTGGAACACACTCCCTCGGTGTGTGGTGGAGTCACCTTCTTTGGGGGTCTTTAAGCAGAGGCTGGATGGCCATATGTCAATGGGGAGCTTTGACTGGGAGTTCCTGCATGGCAGAAATGGGGTTGGACTGGATGGCCCTTGGGGTCTCTTCCAACTCTATGATTCTATGAGTCAGAAACATGGTAACAAGAGTTTAAAGAGCACACATTCTGCAGATTGAGGGAGGGAAGGGTCAGGATCACAGCTTCTCCACCCCGAAGTTTTATTCCAAAGGACAGCTTCTCTGCACAAGGTATGGATCTCATAGAACAACTGCTTAGATATTTGGAAACCACCAATTAAATCTGACGTCGCATATTTCACAGAATTGATGTTTTTGTATCTTTGGTGGGGCTTCTTTGTCAATCCAAAATTACCAGTCAACCCATCTTGGACATATTCCAGAACTAATCCCGAGAGGAAGCCTCGGCAATGCATCTCCCGAAAAATCACAGGGCTTCCACAGAGCAATCCTCACGTGCTTAAGATATCTCAATCCGTTCCTCTGCAGTTGTTTCCATGGGAACCTCATAAATTCTGCCTATAGGGAGAAGTTAGAGGGAGAAATTTCCGAAGGTATGGATGGGATGGCTCCATGGAAACCAGCCCTTACTGTCAAGAGGAGGTGGAGGAAAAGGGTTTGTGTAGGAAGACATTGGGAGGATAATTATCTTGATGTCTGAAATTAGTGCCACAGACACCGGGGTTGGTTGTCACTCAAGGAAAACAGCCACGGCTTCACAAAAGGCTTCAAAAGACGCCGGGGGATAGATGTGATCCCAAGGATCCAATGATTACTGATGGTTCAAAACTCCCGCAGAGGCAGGAACACTGTTTAACAATATACCTGTAGAGGAGTACCTCTAGTTGAAGCTAACTGAATTTAATGATATTGTTAGTAGGAAGCCTTTTCTCTGCCCAACCGTTCTGCTCAACCCAAATTACTGGTTACGTTTGTGAAGTGTTAATCGTAAAAAAAAAATTAAGTGCAACAGGGTGAAAATTCAACTGTTTATGGAGTAAGCCGCAGAAAAGAAAGGGCTGCTGAGTGTACAATCTCCAGGCATGTGAAAACAAGAGACTTCTCTTCCTTTGCCACCAGAGCCTTCTGCTTCCATCAGATGCCATGATGCCAACCTGTTGTGAAGCTACCCTGAGATGAACTGCATGTAGAGTTTACAGTTTGTCTACACCAGTGAGTCCCAAACGTTGGTCTTCCAGCTCCCAGAATTTTTGACTGTTGGTCAAGTTGACTGGAGAGCTGAAGTCCAAAACAGCTGGAGGACCACAGTTTGGGAACCTCTGGTCTCCATGACTGAAGGTCAAACTGAATGTGATCCAGCCTCATGCAATTAGAAGGAATTCGGGCTTTTTGCAGGAAGTGTGTGAAAACTCCGCAAACTCTGCTGAAAAAGGGATTTGTGGGTTTTACTGGAGCATTCACAATACTATCCGCATGGATGTGCATTATCAAACGTGTGGTTGTCCGTTTACTTCGCATGGTGGTGCATTTTCAGCAGAGGGAGGATAGATAGATGCAAACAGTTGCAAATTTGTGCTGGGAAGTGAAGATAATTAAGCATCAATGCAAATGTGAGAAAATCCACATCAATGTGCATAATATGTTAAACTACCCTTTAGCAAAAGTTACTTTTTTGGACTGTGACTCCCAAGGTTCCCAGCCAGTGTGGCCACTGAATATACTAACAGACGATACTGGGAGTTCTTGTACATGAAAATAATATCGCCAGACTTTGACCACATGCTATTCTGTATGAAGAACAGAAGATGCTGGACAAATGTTTTTTTGAGATGATAGAGTGGTCTTACATTATCTTAAAACAAGTATCTTTCCCTATATTCCTTCTGAAGCTCACCTTTTTTATATATCTCTATGAACTTAATTTTAGTTTAAGGGGAGCCCAGTGGCTGCAAAAGAGACCCCTGAGTGAAGCCAAAAGAGAAAAGGCCGGCTATTGAGTCTTTCCCTTCCACACTGAATAGTCAGAATCCAGTCCCGATATACATGTGACAATAATGGAAATAGTTTTGCGTCACACACTGCTTTTGTGCTTTTTAAAGGAGTTCATTCCATATATTTTTCTTCTACCTTTGCTGCTTATGTTAGACAGCACTTCAATTGCAGAGGGGTTTAAAGGCACAAATTAATAACCCACAATGCACGGACATCACTAAAATCAAAGTATTACTATCAGTATCTGCAAAAATATACATACAAACCAACGTTAGTACAAAAATCTGCTTAGAAAAGGGCCTTTCAGTGCCAGTCTGAGGATAACCAGTTCATGCAGATATTCAGGCCAATAATGTTAAAGGTTTAGATGGTTGTTGCTGCTGTGTGCCTTCAAGTCATTTTAGGCATATGGCCCAGCCTTAAGGGAAACCTATCATGAGGTTTTCTTGGCAAGATTTGTTTAGAGGTGGTTTGCCATTGCCTTTGCCTGAGGCTGAGAGAGTGTGACTTGCCCAAAGTCACCCCACGGGTTTCATGGCCAAGCCGAGAATCAAACCCTGGTCTAGCACTCAAACCACGATTTAGAAGCAAGCCCTAAAATATGTCTTTGGATTCCGAGTGTTGCATAACTTGTTACTAGCTATGAAGATGAAGCATAGTTTTCAACACACTTTTCATCTGCAGACGCCTTTAATCTCTATCTCCTGCTGGGTTTGTATATTAAATATGGAGGAAACAGTTATAAATGAGGTGTGATTCAATAGCTCTACAGGGTGCGACAATTAAAACATTTTATCTTCCTCTACAAGTGGCATTAATCTTCAAGACAGAAAAAAACGAATGATTTCATCATGAAATTAATCTTATCGTTGATACCATGATTTACAAGAGATACAGGAAGAATTTATCTGGTAAGATGAAACAAACAGGACAGGCTGCTTTCACACTTTATGTAGCAGAGGAGTGGGATTTAGGCACCAAGATTTAAAAACGGAATACTTAGTTTTAGGCAAATCTTTGAGCATTGCACACGTTTTCTCATATCCATTAGCTAGCAGCCATCAATTAATAAAGACTAAACACTATCACTCCTTTTTAAAAGCAAACATCCTCTACTGAACAATATTTTTTTTTCTTGAAACTTATTATACAAGAGAGCAGCTCTTCTGTACAAAAATCATACTTGATGGATATGTACTATATAAAATGTTGGCAATTATCTTTTTTAGGCAAAATAAATAGTGACCCAGTTCCATACACAGATGCTTTTTATGCCTTCATTCCTTCGTTTAGTTTAATTCATAACCCACCTTTCCCTTGACATCGGACCCAAAGCAGCTTACAACAATTTAACACACAGCTGAGTTAAAATCTTTTGTACAAAAATTAAAGGAAATTAAGCAAACAATTCTATTTAAGAAACACATGGTTAAAACAGTTAGAATCATAGAATCGGAAGAGACCCCAAGGGCCATCCAGTCCAACCCGATTCTGCCGTGCAGGAACTCACAATCAAAGCACTACTGACAGATGGCCATCTAGCCTCTGTTTAAAAACCTCTGAAGAAGCAGATTCACATTTTTAAACCATAATGGAAAAGATTAAAACGCAGTGGACCATATTAAAAAAGCCCATCAGCCACATGATTTAAGAACCAAAGTCCTGGCTAAACAAATGGACGAGGACCATCTTCTGAGTTCAACTCTTCAAGAAGGGCTCTAACCACTCTACAACCATGCCATGAAGTCGCAAACTGGAGAGGCAGTCTAGAATGATATCATGGTCAATGGCATCAGAACCCTCTGAAAAGTGCAAGAGAACCATCAATGCACACTTCCTTGGCCTTGTTCCTGGCATAGGAACTTTATTAAAACATCAAAAGTTGTCTCCATCCCATAGTCAGGCCTGGAGCCAGAGTGGAATGACTGGAATGGATCTAGATACTAAGATCCAAAACAAACTGCAAAAATAATTCTGAGAACTGTAGTTTTGTGAGATATTTACCCTTCTCTATCAGAGAGCTCTGATTCCACAAGAAACTACAAAACCCAGGGAGTTTATCACATGAAGGGAATTGGAAGTATAATTCAATGGCAATCTGAATGTAATCATTGGGTTTCATGTGATTGCGTGAAAGCTGATCACACACATTTTTGGGCAAAGGGAAGTCCTTCCGAACGCAATCATTGGGTTTCGCGTGATTGCGTGAGAAACTATCACACGCAATTTCGGGCACTGGGAAGCAATTTCAGGCAGTTCTGAACACAATGCAGTGTCAATACGCAATCACGTAAATTCGCTGAATTAGTGAATTTACTCAATTCTGAACTGGCCTCACTTCCATTTCTTTCAAAATTGAGAAAAATTCCTCCCGTGTGATAAACTCCCTGGATTCTCTGACAATGAGCCAGGACTATTAAAGCGGTCTCAAACTGGATTATTTCTGCAGTGTGTTTTGAACCCAAGTCTCATCAAGAAACCAGGAGGCTACACCCACTAGAACTGAAAGTTTGTAGTAAACTATACCTCAGTTAATGAAGCAGATTACTTCTTTAACAGAAACATTGGATGCCAGAGCAAAAATAACATGAAAAAATAGGGACGAGATCCCACATCACACAAAAAGAGAAGCAAACTTTTTATTCAGATAAATAAATAAAGGTAGGCCGAAGTAAAAAATGATGCAATTCGATTGGGTATGCCTGACATGAATAAACCAAAACATTGCATCTCCTCTAGAAACTGCTTCAAGGCTTCTTCTAAAAAGCATCCAGAGATGTTTTCTCTCCCCAGTCTCCACTTTTCGAATAATTTCCATTCTTCTGGTCAAACTTATTGATCTTTGCTTGCTTTTTTTAAAACAAACTGGGAGGGAACTGGTGAGGGTTACCAACTTTCTTCTTTCCTCTCTTTTTCTGTTCACACACACGCAACATGCCTGTTGTAAGCAGACACACATGGCTACCATTGGATCAGCCAGCGTCAAACCTTGCTCTTGCCCCACTCAAGCTTTATTTAGTTGTTTACTACAAACATAACTCTGCAACCCAAAGTTTGTGTTTCCCCAAAGCTGATGCTACTTAAAAATTCTAGCAGGACAGTTGCATAGTGCAGGACCTAGAGATTCCTAGAGAAAGACCTTCTCTGGACATTTGTAGGTCCTCCAGCATGATTCGATGGTCAACTTCCACCTCATGTTGACCATACAGTTGTGCTGAAGGATCTAGAGATCCCCACTGGAGTGTCCTTTCAGGTTAAATAAAATGTGTTTTGATTTTTATTTGTGGTGTTCCCATTTTCACAGGGGTCCTGTGCCCATATCCCCACAGTTGGAGACAGAAGGGCTGATGAAACTTATCCATATGACAGCCACACTTAATTCGAATCCAAAATATGCCACAGTCACTCACTAGACCAAGCAGGGCATAGAGGTTTGAGCGTTGGACCACAGCTTTGGAGACAAGGGGTTGATTCCCGTTTGGTCATGAAACCCACTAGGTGACCTTGGGCAAGTCACATTCTCTCAGCCTCAGGGCTAGGCGAAAGTAAAACCTCCTCCAAACAAGTCTTGCCATGGAAACCCCATGATAGCTTCACTTTAGGGTCACCATAAGTCAGAAACGACTTGAGGGCACACCAAACACACACCACTCGTGGAGCAATTCATGTTCCTGACTAATCCCAATGCTGTGCATTGACACTGCTTCCATCTTTGCACTGGAGCCATAAACCAAATGGGGAGAGACTTGAGAACATTTCATTATAATTTCTGAACTGCTGTAGCAGTCAGGCAATCCATGTGGTATGGAAAATGACTGCATTAGCTGTTGAAAAGAAATGGCAAGCCCCCACAGACCTATTTTGTGTTAGCCTTTGTGACGAATTGCTCAGAACAGCCGCTTCCTGTGGTGGCCAGACATCAGGCTGACTCTCGATAGCTGATTTCCCAGAACAGTTGTAGGCGGCTTTTCTGAGGCCATGTGTGTTCTCCACATCTTGTGGCTGCTCATTTCCAGTAGGCAATATTTCACGCTGCAAGTGGCAGGCTCAACTTCACTCTTTCTAAGGCCTTTTATTTAAGCACGCACATATGGGCTTATGTTCCAAACAAAGCTGACACCTGCAACGTGCATAACAGTGTCTCTACATTGGCAAAAGCACAGATAACAACACAGTCAGTTTGGCTGGTAAGCCTACCTGTTTACACTTGCAAACTATGCCTCCTCCAGGAAGGAATGGTTAGTCATTTATACAGAGCGGGCCACAAAGTGACTGCTACATCATCAATAGGAGGGTTGCTGAAATTCCTAAACCTTACTTTAATATTTTAACTAGACATGCCAGGAATGAAAAACTAAGGGGCTGTGCCTCTCTAACAAAATTTACAGCCAGATTTAAAACAAACAAACAACTTCATTTATATACCGCCTCATACTGCCTAAGGATTGTGTAAGCGGTTTACAACTGTAAGCTACTTGCCCCCAACCATCTGGGTACTCATTTTAGCGAACTCGGAAGGATGCAAGCCTGAGTGGAGCTTGAGCCCTTTTCCTGGTCTTGAACTCGACACCCTATGGTTTTGAGTGAGTGGCTGCAGTACAGGCATTTAACCACTGTGCCACCAGGGCTCTGCTCACCACGGCCCCAATCTTGCCTTTCCAGGGCACGAAAAAGAGTCTCAAAAAGCGGCTCCTTGGCTCTGTGCAGACTGGCCTTAAAGGCCAGGTTGGGGGCAGAGTCGGGGCATACTATCCATACGATGCATGCCCCGACACCATGTGCCACACAGCACTCCTCTGGTGCTGTGTCCGCATGACGCAGCACCGAAGGAGCATCATAAAGCCACAGCACCATGGCTATCGTGCCCTTTCCAGGGCTCAAAAAGGAGCTTTTTGTGGCTCCTTTTCATGCCCTGGAAAGGCCAGATTGGGTCTGTGGTGTGCGGTTGCTGAGGCCCCGATCTGGCTGTAAAAAGGGCAGCTAGAGGCTACTCCTTCAGGGCTGTCTGCACAGCCCACTTTTTGCACCTTGGAAAGGGTGCAATAGCTACAGCATCATGACTTTACAGTGCTGCTGCAGTGCTGCATTGTGCGGACGCAGTGCCATGCAGTGCAGTGCACGGCATCACTCCACCCTCAGCCTGGCCTTTAAGGCTGGTCTGTACAGGGCCTAAGTTTTCCCAAAACCTGTACATGTGCTGCACAAATGAGCATCTGTTCAGGTATTTGATGCAAACCACAAGTTGTTGTGTGCCTCCAATCCATTTCCAATTTATGGCTACTCTAAGGCGAGCCTATCCTGGGGTTTTCTTGACAAGATTTGTTCAGAGGGAGCTTGCCATTGCCTCTCCATGAGGCTGAGAGAGTGTGACTTGTCCAACAGTTTTTATGCTCCAGGAATCGATCCCTGATCTCCAGAGTCATACTCAAACCATTGCACCATGCTGTCTCTCAATCATAAATCATTGGTTAACCCACTAAATAAAAAGTTTAATAAAAGCACAAATCCATTCAAAATGGTATTGCCATTCACACTGAACCATTCCTGCACTTTAAGCCAGTCTTTCTCATTTTCTTTATTATCTATTTATGCATTTTAAATTCTATCCACAGGCAGGCGGTTAAATGACTGCCATTTTTACAGCTTCCATTAATTCTCTAATTTAAGTTGATATGCTTCCTTTTCAACAGACTCTTTCCTTGAGCATGAAAGGCTTGATAATCTCATATGCCAGCTTTGAATATGAAACCATTCTTTCAAATATAAATTTAGCATATTCTTTTCTAATTTAGCAATCGGCTGGACAAACGCAAACAGCGATTCAATGCAGATCAGAAAACACAGAAACACAAGAGAGACAATCACAACGGTATATGCATATGGGATGACATTTTGGAAGCAGCAGAATTTGGTTCTTAGAAAAGGTCTGTAGATGCCAAAAAAAAGTTACATACCAATACACGGACAGTACTTTGGACATTTTTCTCAATGCTAGCAGCATTAGTTGCATTCATCATAAATAGGTCCACTCCAAGTAAAACTATTAACATGGATTTCTTACATTGCTGCGAATATATATTTTCTGTTGTCCTCCTATAGTTCCTGTCCAGAAACTAAAAACATACCAAAAGCCTTTTCAGTTTCTGGACCTCAAGGTCATAATGATGGTAAGGAGAAAGAACCGCTCGTAAGTTGCATCTGCAGTGCAGAAATAATCCAGTTTGACATGACTTTAACAGCCCTGCCTCAATGCTATGGAATTCGGGGAACTGTCGTTTCATGAGACGTTTAGCTTTCTCTGCCTGGTGCCACAACAAACTACAAATTTTAGGCATTGCACCATGGCAGTTAAAGTGGTGTAAAACTGGATTATTTCTGCGGTGTGGATGCAGCCTTATATGAACATTCCCACTACTGCAAAAGACTGAAGCAAACCAAGCTTTCCCAATGTTTCCTCTATACCAGTGGTTCTCGCAGGACCCCCAGGAAGGATGTGAGAGTTGCTCTTCTCCCCAAACATTTTCTATCCTGGAGGAAAAGAGAAAGTCAAGGATGGTGCTTGGAGGGAGGAGAGCTATTTCCTTAAAAATATGTTAAATTATGAATATATATGAATGTCTGAATGAAAATACACACGCTCAATATTTTTATGCATATACTATGTCGAGTAACGTGGGCATGACATCTAGATGTAAAAGGGGTCATAAGGGTGAAATGTTTGGGAACCACTGCTCTATACCTCTGCAAAGGATGTTTCTATATTTCTATATTTATTTATTTATTAAGATTTTTTTTCCAGATACAATAAAGGTTACAGATTTTTAAATGAAAAGTGGAAAGGAAATAAAAAAAGAAAAAGAGCAAGTAAAGATGAGAGAGGGGGGGGGAGGGAAGGAAAAAATGACTCCCAATAGTCTTTTTGGCAGTTATAGATATAAATATAATATAGCATGAATCTCATATAGCAGCCAATACATTACTTCTCCTTCTAAAATATCATAACACTTCTTCTAATAACCAACTCCTAACAATTCTCAGATCCCATAATTATTAAAGTCGTTTCATTTTTATATGAAAAAGTCAACCAGGGGTTTCCAGTCTTTTTAGCAATTTTTCCTGGGCTGTTTTTATATTTAAAGGACACTCCTAAGCATGTTCGCTCAAGCAGGAAACATATGGCGCTCCCAGTTTTGGGGTCTGCTGGGATTTGCAGTCTAACAGAATCTGGATGAAATGATCTTCAACAATAGTTCTGACGTCTTAGTTCTCCAGCGAGAAAATAAATATCCCAGGAATAATGGCAGCTCTATGGGCTGTATCACTGGTTTTGTAGTAATAGTATTTGTATATTTGTATACAGTGGGTCCTTGGTATCTGCTGGGGTTTGGTTCCAAGACCTCCTGTGGATACCAAAATCTGTGGGTACTCATCCCTTTATAAGCAATGGCATAGTAAGATGGTTTTCCTTATAACAACTGCAAAATCAACATTTGCTTTTTGGAATGTATATATTTTAAAGATATTTTCAAACCGTGGATTTAAGCAGAGGCCGGATGGCCATCTGTCGGGGATGCTTTGACTGGGAGTTCCTGCATGGCAGGGGGGTTGGACTGGATGGCCCTTGTGACCTCTTCCAACTCTATGATTCTATGTTTGGATCCGTGGATAAACAAATCTGTGGCTATTGAGTGCTGACTGTCTGTACTAAGTGATAACTAGGAGCTTTATCATACCATGCTCATATAGTTCAAGATCAAATTTTAGAGAAATGGCCAAAAATTTCCATCCAAACACTTCAAGGATCATCACCGAAACCCTTTCCAGAGTGAAGTATGCCACAAACATTCAGATTAGTAGAGGAGCGTTTCACACTTAGACCACAGCACCAGTACATAGGAAGTTGTAATGGTAGCTGATATTGAGTCACATCCCTACCATTTCCAGCCCAGTATTGTCATCTCTGATTTGGCGTGCCTCTCCAAAGTTTCTCCTGCTGTCTCAAGGTGGGTCTACACTTGCCTAGGGTGACCAGACATCCTGCTTTTCCCAGATATGTCCTACATTTCAACCTGCTGTCCCAAAATGTCTTCCAAAACTGAGCATGGTGGATTATTTACTTTCAGTGGATGTGTCCAAAATGTTACAACAAGGTAACAGATATGCCCAGTGGTATCTAAGGACAGATGGAAGAAGATCTGGAAGAGATCTGTGGGAGCATTTCTTTCTGAATTCCATACCCTCTTTGATGGGAATTTGCATCCTTTTCATTGAAATTCTAGGAGGAGATGAGCCCTCCAAGTCTCCGGAACAAGTGTGATCTTTAAAGATCTTCCTAATAGGAACTTTTCGTCTGCCGTGGTGTCACTAGGTTGGTCAGTCATAATAATTCGTGGTGTCATCTCAAACCAGCACAGATTTTAATTTAGTCCCTCCGCTAAATATTAGAGAACTTGGAGCTGTGTGGGGAAGCAACCATTTCATAACATTGGTGTCAGGATGTGGATCTCATTGCCAATTAATGAAAGTAATTGGCAATGAGACTTGCATTATAGTCGTTTGTTGATTATTAATGTTTTATGTTTTATGCAGACTTGAAACTGAGAGAAAAGACACACTTTCCTCCTGACTCTGCCACTGATTCCCTGGGGTCCCTTTCCACAAAATAATGGCTATTCATTTGATCTTTATGAGTGCTTAGTCCACATTTACTTCTGATTGAAGTTGAGGCCATCTGCTTGCTTGGCAGGCCATGAAAAAAGAACCACAGAGAGCTTAAGATCATATAATGCAATTATCAGTGCTATTTTCTCAAGCTGTGAAAGACATGGAATCAAATTAGACTAAACAAGCTGGAATGAGTGACCGTCTATAATCAATCAATCTTTATTTATGGTCTTTGACCAAAGATATCTCAGACTTGGATATATATTGATAAAACAATTGTCTATCTCACATAGAAATTAAGTCAGCACATTGGGAAGAAGGACCATGTAAAATCATGGCCAGAGCCCAGCCTGAGGGTCAGAGGCTGTCCTATGTTGATGCCTTTCCAATATTTTTCTCAACTTAGACATGCAGGGAAAAAATGTCCTTGTATTATGTAAAATGTCCTTGTATTATGTTTTAATGGATCTCAAAGGAAGTATCTTTTTGTATTGCGGATTATTTCCTGGACTTTAACATGCTTTGTCTCCTAGTGCCCACATGGTCAGAAGGAATGGCCTCTGCCTCCTTCCATACCATCCTAACTCAGAACAACACTAACAACATCTTGACAAAATGCAGGCCTAACATTGTCTTCTTTCTTTCTTTCTTTCTTTCTTTCTTTCTTTCTCCTGCATGATTTTAACACCTTTGCTTAATAAAGCTTTATCAGTGGAGCTTTGAAAGTTGGCAACATGTATTTGAGTATTTTACTTGGCTCCAATAAAAGCATCACTGTGGTTCACTGTGCTGATATCTGAGTACTAATAAAAATACATAAATGGATAAAAAAGTATCTGTGGTCAGGACCATATTGAAAAGCTTGCGATAAAAGGTTCCTGCTCCAAAAACCAAACAAATCAACCAAACTGTGTACGTTTTCCCAGTAAGCTGGTAACCCTTATTAGAACCGGTAATCGTTCAGCAGATTAAAGGACACTTGATAACCATACTTGACATTTGCAAAACATTTTCAGCTATTCAAAGTGCTTCAACTATTTAGAGGCCTTAAAAATGGGATGGTGGGCTTCTAAATTTTGGACTACAGCTCCCGTAACCTCTTCAACTGGCCAAATTGGCTCGATCATCTGGAAGGCCAAAATAACAACAATAAATATCTAAGGCGAAACAGATTTCTTTTCCCTGATCTTCCAGGGGCAGAGACCAAAAGAAAGAGAGAGCAAGACATTTGCCTAATCCTGCATAGCATATTCACCAATGCAGAGACAAGATTCAAAACAGGAGCTTCATCCACACCGCAGAAATAATCCAGGTGGATGCCACTTTAACTTCCACATCATTATCACACTAGGGTCGATTCCAGAACCATCCCACAATTATTCCATTGCCAATAATGGGATATTCATTGCAAATAATGGGATAATTGTGGGATGGTTCTGGAATTGACCCTAGTGTGATAATCAAATGATGTGGAATTTTGAAATTTGTAATTTTATGGCGCAGCAGAGCTCTCCGGCAAAGAAATTTCTACCTCTGACAAAACTACAAATCCCAGCATTTCATAGCATTGAGCCACGGCAGCTGAAGCGGTGTCAAACTGCACTATATCAGCAGTGCAGGTGCAACCCGGGACTTCTACTAAAAGGCTGGTTTTGGGCTTGAGCAACTGAATATGACTTTTCCTATGTGGTATTGTTAGATTCTGTCCTGTCTCTCCATCTCCTTTTTAAATATGTACCTGGAGCTGATTTTGTGAAATGATATGGCATGGGATACTTTGGTGAAGGTACCTCAAAAGGCTCTTTGACTACCACTAAAGAGTTTATCAGACCACGGAAATTGGAAGTATAATCTAAGGGCAATCCGAATGCAATCATGGGGTTTCACATTATTGCGTATTAAATCATCTCACGCAATTTCGGGCAAAAGGGAAGTCAATTCAAATGCAATCATGGGTTTAACATTATTGCGAATTAAAGCATCTCACGCAATTTCGGGCAATGGGTGGTCATTTTTGGCTAATACGAAGTCATTCCAAACACAATGGGATTTCACGTGAATTCGCTTAGACTAGCAAATTCACGTGAATTCGAATTGACTTCTATCGAAGTAAAGAGAAATTCCTCCCATCTGATAAACTCCTAAGAGAGATGAATCTCAATTTTTTCATTGGTTGGGGAAATCAAATTCTTTTGCAACCCAATCCTGATCCCCATCGCCACCAAGCATCAAAGTGCCACTTTGTGACTAACATCAAGCCTAAATGTGAAAGTGCCACCTTATGGACATTTTAGATACTGCTTTGGAAATAAATGCTACAGTTTCTATTTGTCTTCACCTAAAAGGGACAGATGGAGACAAATAACCATAGCATTTATTTCCAAGTAGTGTTTAAAATGTCCATAAAAAGCAACAGATGAAAGTCAGTGTGGCACATTGGTTTGAGAGTTGGGCTACCACTCTGGAGACCAGGGTTCAATTCCTCCTTTGGTCATGAAATCCATTGGGTGACCTGGGGCAAGTCACATGCTCTCAGCCTCAGAGGAAGGCAATGGCAAACCTCCTCCGAACCACGACAGGTTCAGAAATCATTTCAAGGCACACAACAACAACAAAGCAAAAGCTAGAATTAATTTTCTGCTAAACTGATCAGCTGATGCCTGCTAATTTAAGTTGTGCAATCTGAATCTGAATAAATTATCTCAGCAATTAATGATCATTTTGCCTTCTTCACAGTGCATTTAATTCTACAAGAGTTGCGAACGACTCATTTGCTGGTAGCAGAATTTACAACTTTCATCTTGATTTGTAAAATTTGTTTTTTAACTTAGGACTCTTTCACATGGGAGGAATTTCTTCTCACTTCGAATGGAGCCAATGCGAATTCAGGTGAATTTGCTAGTTTAGAGAATTCACAAGAATCCCCATTGTGTCCAGAGTGCGTTCGGAGTAACGTTCCATTACCCGAAAATGACCCCCCTTTGCCCGAAATTGCGTGCGAAGCTTTAATTCGCAATAATGTGAAACCCACGATTGCGTTCGGAATGACTTCCCTTTTGCCCGAAATTGTGTGCGAAGATTTAATTCGCAATAACGTGAAACCCCAGGATTGCATTTGGATTGCCCTTGGATTATACTTCCAATTTCCCACGTCTGAAAGTGTCAACAATCTACACTGCAGAAGTAAAGCAGTTTGGCACCACTTTAATTGTCAGGACTCTAGCCTACAAAATACTGGGATTTGCAGTTTGGTGAGGCACCAGGGCTTTCTTAGAAACAAGGCTGAATACCTCACCAAACTACAAACCCCAGGATTCCACAGGATGGAGCCATGACAGTTAAAAGTGGTGCCAAACTGTTTTGTTTCAGCAGTGTGGATACACCCTTGGTCAATTTCATCCTTCCTAACTGCCTTACAGAGTCACATTATTCATCTAGCCAAGCATTTATTGCTCAGACTGGCATTGGCCTTCAGTATTTTATATAAGAGTAATTCCTTGCTTTTTTTACCTGAAATGTCTCTTTATTTGGAAATGTCAGGAAATGAATCTGGGCTTTAATCCACTAAAGCATGTGCTCTGTCCACTTTCCTATGGATCCCGCTGGTTTTGTTGAAGCGGGGATGGAAAGCAACGGCACTCAACAAATGAATTTATTTAATCAGGAAAATAATTCTGTCTATGCTGGTTAAAAGGAAAGGATCAACAAAGAGATTCTAAAACTGCTTGTTATTCAAAAGGCCACTTTAACTGTATTAACAGGAAAACGTACATCGGATGCTCATGCATCCCATAGCAGCATGGTTTGGGTGTGAAAAAGCAAATGTGGAAAGTTGCCATAAGAAAGGCCAAGCTGAAAGTTAGGGAAGGAAAATGTATTTCAACACAGAAAAAAAAAGGGTGACGAATAACGCATATAGCTGGCATTTCTACTGACAGTTCATTTTCCCCCAGTTAATTTATATGCCTGCGCTAAATTTTTCATATACTCTTTAAGCCTCATTAAAAGGGGGAAAAATGTGTTCTCCGTTTCAATTTATCCAATCTGAAACTTGAAATTTAGTGTAAGCTGAGTAGGCAGCTTCCATTTATAGTTGCCCTCTTTTTCATATCATGGGAAACTGAAGATAATGATACACCTAAGCTACTATTGATACCTGACATGCCAAATAAATAAGTGATCTCCACACACTCCCACGAAATGTCTGCATATCATCAGTGCCTTTCTCTTATTCTCACCCATTCCTCTCCATCTGAATGTCTATCTCTTCTTGGAGACTTCGCTATATTCACTTGCTGCAGTGACTATACTTGATCCATTCATTAATTTATTGACAATATCTGTTTATTGCCGCTCAAGCCTCTTGCTGAACAGGGATGGAGCCAGCCTAACTTCCCAAGGGAGGGTGATCCACAACTAAGAGGATACAACAGAGAAAGATCTGTCTTGTGTATTTATGATCTTCAGCTCTCAGGGTGGTAGGACAAGCAACAGAGCCTCCATTGAATTCTCAGTAGCCTTCTGTCTAGAGACATAGATCGGGAGAATCCCTGTTATGATAAACAGATATCTTCCATCACTCTAGGAATATTTCTTTTAAGGATGTGCTAGGAATATTCTATAGTGGGCTTTTGGTGTCTTCTGGGGTTTGGTTCCAGGACACCTTGTAGATACCCAAATCCATGGATTCTCAAATCCCATTAAATAAAATAACATGGTCACATAGCCTGAAAGCTCCACAAAAAACTATAGTTTGTAAGCAGTTTGGGTTAATATTTGCCATGTGTTCAAACCTAGCAAAACTAGCTGACTTGAGGATCCAAAATCCTGCTGAGCAAGCTCCTTAGGCTGCATCCGCACTGCAGAAATAACCCAGTTTGACACCACTTTAACTGCCGTGGCTCATTGCTACGGACTTCTGGGAATTGTGGTTTTGTGAGATATTTACCCATTAGAGCTCTGGTGCCACAAGAAGCTCGAAAACCCAGAACTCCATAGCATCGAACCATGCCGGTTAAAGTGGTGTCGAATTGGATTATGTCTGCAGTGCATATGCAGCCCAAGTCTTGAGCTACTGCAGATTGCCTTGAACTGTTATCCATCTTCCAAGCTTCCTCCTGGCTCCCAGCTCTCAGACTTTCCCTGCAACAGAGGCTGAAGAATGATTTGCATTTTATAGAAATCTGTTTATCTTATGGAGGGCAACCAACGTGGACAGATTTCTTTAAAGGTTTGTTTAAATTCAGTCTTGCCAACTGTATCCTGTTACAGTGGAAGAATATGCCCAGCCATTTAAATGAGAGACAGCCTGGAGATAAAGTAGCACCCTATCTGCTGTGGCACCAGCTTAATCTTAGCTGTGACCATTTATGACATAAGGATGTCAAAACAAAGATGGGGAAGGCAAGGTCATCTCCATAGTCTAAACTATCATTTCTCTTAGTCCTCTTACATACCTTCCCTTCTGTTTCCTCCTGGATTGTTTCTTCAATACAACTGACTGCATCTGCATTGAAAAATTAAT
This sequence comes from Urosaurus nigricauda, assembly GCA_034509955.1. Lineage (NCBI taxonomy): Eukaryota > Metazoa > Chordata > Lepidosauria > Squamata > Phrynosomatidae > Urosaurus > Urosaurus nigricauda. The sequence goes on from JAOEGL010000009.1 coordinate 20,395,808, forward strand.
GCAAAATGACATAACTTTAAATATTTGTGGCTCAGTGTTATGCAATTCTGGGAACTGGAGTTGGTTGTGGCACCAGAGCTCTTTGACAGAAAAGGCTGATAAAAACTACAAATCCCAGGGTTCCATAGCATCGGGCCATGGCAGTTAGAGTGGTGTCAAACTGCATTATTTCTGCAGCACAGATGCAACCATTGTCATTCCATCTCCTGTACCCTGGTCCCATAAAACAGAAGATTGAAGATGGCAATGTTTTCCTGCTCAAAACAAGTAAAAGATATTTTGCAAATTCCGTTTGTTATAGTAATGGCACAGTGGTTTGAGTGTTGGACTATGACTCTGGAGGCCAGGGTTTCAAATCCCAGCTCAGCCTCCTGGGTGATCATGGACAAGTCACACTCTCTCAGCCTCAGAGGATGGCAACGGCAAGCCGCCTCTGAAGAAACTTGCCAAGAAGGCCCCTTGATAGGTTGGCCTTGGGATTGCCATAAGACAGAAAAGTCTTGAAGATGCACAACAACAACAAGGCAGATTCAGATGCAGAAATCTGGTTGTTTTCTGCTGATCCAGAGTGGATGATAGCATAAATAACATCATAAAGCAGACAAGGGAGACAGCAACAATTGAAAAAATTGCAACAACTCCCTTGAGAAAGATTCCCAAATGTCACTGAATCCACGCTGGGCAATATCAAGGCCGAGCCGTTTCTTGTAAAACCTCCTTTCCCAATTTCCCTACTCTTTCATGAAAGAACGCTCAGCTTAGCAGGTTAGCGTAACCTCTTATTAAGATCATCATTTAGTCAAACATTTCACTGAAGAGTTGCGCGTAAATTGGAAATTTGTGCCTCCAGCATTTTAAAAGTCTAGTAAGAGCTGCCCGCTCGCTTCTTTTGCTGTACTCCAAAATATTGTCCTTCTGTTCCTCCCACTATGTTTACTTGACAGGAAAAGCAGATCAATAAAGAAAGGGGACATTAAATGTGGAAGCAATAACCGAGCAGATAGCCGGCTTTGAATGGCTTTCTCTGTGGATCCTAGCATACAAGATCTGTACAGATTGATTAATTTTTAATTCTGAAGGCGGCTGTCTAAAACAGGTCAGGGATGGGTTTTTTCACCCTTCATTTCCTGGATGCCCACACTGACACTAAATAAAGAAAAGCTAATAAAACAAGTTTCACAAGCAAAGCCATCTAATAAAAGCTCACATCGGTCTGGAGAGGTACCAGGGACGGCAGAGAAAAAGAGTTCAGTAATGAAGTTGAAAAGGAACGTTTTTGGCTTAGGCTGCATCTTCACAATGAAACAATGCAGTTTGACACGGCTTTAACTGCCATGGCTCAGTGCTATGGAATCCTGGGATTTCTAGTTCGTTGGGGGTACCGGAGCTCTCCAAGAAAGGAGGCTAAATAATTTGCAAAACTACAAGTCCCAGATTTCCATAGCATTGACCCATGACAGTTCAAGGAGTGCGTCAAATTGGATTATTTCGGTTAAAAATGTTACAGAGCCTCAGCATCTGATGGCAAGCTATCTCCTATCAGTGGAGCTGCAGATTTACCCCTTTGTAAAAGCTGAGTTATGAGAGTTGATCATTGGTGGCGAACTTGCAAACAAGCCAGTAAAATGTTGGTTAGACGACACAACTTTTAGGTGGATTTGTAATTGGTTGACCAACTAATCCCAAAAGGTATTCAACAGTGTCTCTTCCTCATCTTGGAGAGCAGTGACCAGTAGGGTACCTCAGGGTTCTCTCCTGGCCCCAGTGTTATTCAACATCTTTATCGGTGACTTAGATGATGGAATAGAGGACATGCTTATCAAATTTGCAAATGACACCAAATTAGGAGGAATGGCTAATACACCAGAGGACAGGATCAGAATTCAAATTGACCTTAACAGCTTAGAAAGCTGGGCCAAAATGGACAAAATAAATTTCAGCACATAGATGTGTTGGATACTCCACTTGGGCTTTAAAAGTGACATGCACAGACTTAGGATGGGGACACCTGGCTTGAAGGCAATACATGCAAAAGGGATTTAGGAGTCTTATAGGACCACAGGATGAGCATGAGTCAACAATGTGATGTGGCAGCGAGTAAAGCCAATGTGATTCTAGGCTGCATCAATACAAGGATAGTGTCTAGAGGTGGGGAGGTAATAGTACCACTCTATTCTGCTTTGGTCAGACCTCACCTGGAATATTGTGTCCAGTTCTGGGCACCACAATTCAAGATGGACGTGGACATGCTGGAGTGTGTCCAGAGGAGGGCGACCAAAATAGTGAAAGGTCTGGAAACCATCAGGCCCTATGAGGAACAGCTTAGGGAGCGGAGCGTGTTTAGCCTGGAGAAGAGACGGTTAAGGGGTTACATGATAGATCTGTTCAAGCATTTGAAAGGATGTCATACTGAAGATGGAGCAAGTTTGCTTTCTGCTGCTCCAGAGACTAGGACGTGGAGCAATGGATTCAAGCTACAGGAAAGGAGATCCCACCTCAACATTAGGAAGAACCTCCTGATGGTAAGAGCTGTTCCGCATTGGAATACATTGGCTGGTGAGGAAAGGTGAGGTGGTTACAATGAAATGAAAATCCCCACCTCCCTGTACATCTGCCCAGCATTTCTGCTCAGAAATCCAGCCTGTCATAGCAAGCGGATTGTTCCTTTAGGACCGTGCTTGTTAAAAGTGGAAAGAGGGCAGTGAAGTTGTCTCCGCTAGTGGGCCTCTGGTCTTTCCAGCATGCTGCATGTCACAACCATGAGCGTCACACCAAGAGGAGAGACGACAGCCTGCTCTTTTACATTAGCTTCTCCTTTCCATTCGTAAAGAGAGAGGAAGATGGTCACAGTCACTCCCAGGTGCAAACACCTTAATGGATTTTAAATATGAATTTTATATTGATGTATTGTTCTATGTATTGCAATATACATATTGCATAGACCTCTTAATATGTGTATTTTATGCAGATTAATATTTTTTTTATAATGATTGTGTTTTAACTGTCGTAACCCACCTCGAGCAATGAGGAGAGGCAGGTAAGAAATAAAATAAAATTACTATTACTCTTAGATTGTACACCATGGGCAGGTCTACTTTTATCTATTATATTGTTTGTATGTACAACACTGTGTAAATCTAAACAGCACTATAAAAATAGAGATGATTATTATTATTATTATTATTATTATTATTATTTCAAACACTAGCACTTCAAAATTGCTTTTTTTGCACACATCAGGTACAAAGCCAGCATGGTATAGTGTTTTGGGCATTGGACTATGCCTCAGGAGATTGGGGTTCAAATCCCTGCTCAGCCATGGAAACCTGCTGGCTGACCTTGGACAAGTCACACTCTCTCAGCCTCAGAGGAAAGTAATGGCAAACTCCATCCTCTGAACAAATCTTGCCAAGAAACCTGTGTGATATGTTTGCCTAATTGGTGCCATAAATCAGAAACAATTTGAAGGCACACAACAACAAAGGTACAAAGAAGGACAAATTTGGAAGCACGGACAATAGATGGTCAAAAAAGGGAAATTGCACACTCCTAGTCACCAATTAACATGGAACTCTAATTTTCATGGGACACAATACAGAAAGATGGTCCTCCACAGAAACCCTGTCGAAATCACCAGGAACTACACAAGAACGTTAGGCAGTTATGGAACAGAGAGTTGAATAATCACCCCACAAACATTTTTACCTTGCACAGGTAAAGAACTGAAACCATGACTTCAGGGGACAGAGAAATGGACATAGAGACAGATGGACACATAGACAGACTATCAATCAATCAATCAAAATATTTATTTATAATCTCTCAGCTCACCAGGGCTACCAGAGCAACGAACAGCAGATCAAAGTAGATTCCAAAAACAAATCAAAACAATATATTTTTTTAAAAAAATGTGATCTTAGCTAAAAGGCCGAGAAGCGATGTTAATCGATAATGTTAGCATTATTTCAATCTATTTAAATACGGATGAATCACTTTTTTCTTTAACAATTTTTATTCCTGAAGGACTGATAATCTTTTTCTTGCCATATCAAGTATTTTTGATAAATGGATAGATATTTTGTCTGTAAGCAACTAAAGGTTGGTCTAAAGTCATATTTTAGAACATTGTTAAATTCCCTTATAACTACGGTAGGTGCACAACGGTGGGCCTCTTTTTAGATGGTCATTTTAAATATTTGTATGTGTATTTGTCTGCATCTCCAGTTTATAATGTATTTACACATCTATTCTGTTACTATTGTAAGCTTTGATTATTTTATTTTCCTGTGCTGGCTTTATGCCGTAATAAATTCTGTTCTGTTCAAAAAACATGCAGACTAGTAAAACAAATCGGAAGCTGTTTTTGACTTTATGGATCAAAGGCCACACAAAACATTGTGGTTTGGGTTGCCCAATGGAAACTAAAAATAAATGGCTCCAGGTTAAACAAGTGGATTTCACCCTTTCATTCTGTGGATGCTCGGGCTTCAGCTCCTGGAAGCCTCATACAGCATACTGTATATACTCGACTATAAGTCGATCTCATGTATAAGTCGAGGGCAAGTTTTGGGGCATATAGGAAAGGAACTAAAGGATGAAGCAAAGCAAAACAATGTCAAATAACTTCCAAAAAGTCCATCAGACATAATTCTTTGTGCTTATTCTTAAGAGTGGATGGATGAGAGACTAAAGGGGGTCAGTGCTTCCAGGACAGATTATACTCTTGCTTTTCACCAGGGGATGGTTCCTTCTTTTAAATAAGAGTTAAGATGCAATACTTACATTGACCCATGGATAAGTCGACTCAGGTTTTTTGACCTAAATTTCTAGACTTATACATGAGTATATAGAGTAACTTTCTCAAAGTTTGAGAAAGTCTTTGAGGCTCCAGAGGTTTTCAGCCAACTTAGGCTTGACTCATAGTTGTACAAGTCCTGGGACAGCAGAAGTGCTTTGCAAGCTTTCATAAGAGCAAGCTTGGCAACAGAATTTGTACTATTGCCTTCCAAGGAGGTTTTAAAGTAGAGACTGGGGGAAAAACTTAGCAGGCGTGACTTACAGCAAGAAGCTTTGTGAATCCGTTCGAGCTGAACAGGTTGTGTGTAATATTTGCTGGAAATCCTTGCAACCTCCAGTATATAATGATTCATTGCAAATATGGTGATAGAATCACAATGAAGACATACAGCGTGGTTTCAGATTGCTCAGAGGCAAAATGGAAATCAGAAGAGCACTTGTACAGTGTGGGATGAGCATGACTGTGATGCATTCAGAGCGAGGATAAGTGTTCAAAGGTGCAGAACAGAGGTGGAGCAAGGACAATCATAAAACAAGGTTTCTTGGTAACAAATGAAGTGCGCACCCTGCTGTCACTTTTGTGTGGGTGAAATGATTACACACCTCATTGTGTTTGCAGCAATAACTTCAAGCCAAAGCGCTGTGAGCCAAGGGCTGAAGGGCATGGCGTTTATCTTAGGCATCAGGAGATTAGAAATGCTAGCCTGAAATAAAGACCCATATGACAGTGTGTGACTCTGCGTCTACAGGTAGCAGTCTTGCAAGTAAACCCACAAAACTATACTAGCCCATGTACATTTTCTTTCCCCCAAGAGAAGAAATAAATACAGCTGTCGTGAACCATCTGTATTGGGCAAAAATGGTCTCACGTTGTTGTGTGCCTTCAAGTCATTTCCAACTGAAGGTGATCCATTGTGGTTGTTGTTGTTGTTGTGTGCCTTCAAGTCATTTCCAGCTTATGGTAACCCTAAGGTGAATCTATCACGGAGTTTTATTGGCAAGATTTGTTCCGCGGAGGTTTGCCATTGCCTTCGCCTGAGGCTGAGAGTATGTGTCTTGCCAAAGGTTACCCAGTAGGTTTCATGGCTAATCCGCGAATTGAAGCTTGGTCTCCAGAGTCACTGCTTTATCACACTAGGGGGCAAACAGGATTTAAACAAGAGTTACACAGGAAACACCCTGTGATAAACTCCTGTTTAACTCTTGTTTAAATCCTGTTTGCCCCCTAGTGTGATAAAGCAGATAGTCAGACACTCAAACCACAATTATGGGTTTTTCTTGGGGTAGGGGATGCCCATGCCTTCCTCTGAGATTGAAAGTGTGTGACTTGCTCATGGTCACCTAATGGGTTTCCCGTTCAAACCCTGGTTTGTCCAGTTGTAGTCCAACACTCAACCCACTACATCACTCTGGTTCTCTGATGTACAGAATGCCATTCTAATGTATACTAAATAATATATGCAGAAGTACTGGCACACAATTAACTGGTGGTGTTGCTCTGTTGGCAGTTCACTGAGTCTGGTAAAAAAAAACAAAGACAGTAACAATAATGCACATGTAATCCATGTCATTAACAAGTGGTCATTCCTCTATCTATGTCTGGAAAGTGATGGATGTAGCTCAAACGGTGTGTATTGCTTCTCACACCAACAAGAGAACGGGGCATTACATGCTTACCACGAAGGTCCATTCTGAGTTGGTTGGGAGGCCAGATCCATACAGTATGGGTTACATACATCACTGCCAAGAAACCCAGGAGGCACAAAAAACCCTCTATCCCTACTCTGTGTGTTTGTGTGTGTGTGAAATTAAATTTATTTGCAAGAATCAGCGGGAATACAAAGAGAGGTTTGCTGAGTGTAATGAAATTTGTTTTATGGACCTCAATACAAAAGAGCAGAATCAGGTGTAATCTTTGATTTTCCAAATCAAATAACCTATCCCCCTAGAAAAGACTGAAGCAGTAATTCAATGTACAGACCTAGCTGCACCCATCAGAAAGGAAGCCAAGTAGCCTGTCTACTTGGTTGTCACATATTTTCTGTAAAATAAAATATATTTTTTTTTAAAAAAAGGATGTAATTGTGCAGTATTTTTTTAGGTCCGTATATTGCTGTGGTGTATACCTCCTCCTTGGTATCTCTTTCCTTCAGTTTAAGTTTTACTCCTGCTTCTGTCATTATTTACTAAGGGTCCAAACATGGCAAAATAAAGCTGCTTTAGGCCACTTTGGAAGTGTGCTGTTTAAATGACACATGTGTCCTAAGAGGCCAGAAGCTAAGGCCTGGAGCGCAGCTTTGGCGCAACTTCTGGCCTCTTAAGAGGCATGTGTCATTTAAACAGCATACCTCCAAAGTTACCTGAAGCTGCTTTACTTTGGCCTGTCTGTTTGGGCCCTAAGTAGCCTTAGCAAGGCAATAAGGTCTGCACTTTTTAGAGACCAGTTCAGCATACTACAGGACAGGATGGCAAATGTTTTGCAGCTCAACAACCACATCCTTTGCTCTATAACTCTCTGGGGCCTGGCTGTCAGACAAAGATGTGGCTAAAGTGAAAATTCGATGAATGTCTTGTCTTGGCCACACTCAGATACCTCACATGCACCTTCCTCTTCTCCTTTCCCTTTCTGACACTCTTTTTCTATCCACTTTTCCCTTTCATTCCATCTTTCCATGCTCTCCCTTCCCACTGAACTGACATAGCCCCCAGGTTCCTTACTCAGCATCTCATCACCTTACTCATAGAGTTGGAAGAAACCCAAGGGTCATCCAGTCCAACCTCCTTCCATGTGGGAACACACAATCAAAGCCCTCCCGATAGATGATCATCCAGCCTCTGTTTAAATACCTCCAAAGGAAGAGACTCCATCACACTCTGAAGCAGTGTCTTCCACTGTCAAACAGCTCTGTCAGGAAGTTTTTCCTAATGTTTAGGTTGAATCTATATTCCTGGAGGTTAAATCCATTGCCCCATTAGTATCTGGGGTAACAAAAAACAAGCTTGCCGCATCTTCGATATGACATCCTTTCAAATATTTAAATGTCGCTATCATGCCCCCCATTAACTTTCTCTTCTCCAGGCTCAACATGCCCAGCAAACTAAGCCACTCTTCATAGGGCATGGTTTCCAAACCTTTCACCATTTTGGTCGCCTTCCTCTGGACATGCTCCAGCTTCTCAATATCCTTTCTGGGTATTATCCCAGGTGAGATCAGACCAAAGCAGAATCGAGCGGCGCTGTGACTTCCTTTGATCCTGCTTTGCCCAGATCTCTCCATTTTCCTTTTTATTCACCAGGAAAGAACTTACCTTTTCTCCATGCCAATGGAGAAAGGGACCCAATCTGGTTTCTTTCTCTATCCACGAGTCATTACAGAAAATGGGACATACAGGGGCCTGGACTAGTAGTAGAGGTTATAGGGTAAATGAGGTAAACTAGCCTATCTGTGGGTTATATTCTCATGTATACCTGTTTTATCCCTGGCTGCAGAGCATGTGCCCACTCCGTTCAGTACAGGGCTGGATGATGTCCTCCTACCTGTGGCATCTTCTCAGATAAATGCAATAAATGGAAACAGGACCTTTGTGCTTACAGGTAAAACGTGTTCCCTCGAGAACATCCAGTCTTTGCTTGCACTGCCTTTTTTATCACTCGCATGCTAATTATCATGACTTGCCCCCAGCTGAACCCTTAGAAGCTGGGAACAGACTGATCTGATCAGCAAATGCTAATAAAGAGGTAAAATATGTTTCCAGCTTGTGGAAGAAATCAACTGTCTTCAAACAGAATCATGTTCATCAGGCAATACGTTCTTAAAAATATTATCAGTGTTGAATTTGCCTCCGTACTTCAGAAAGGAGGGAACAACATAATGCATTTTCCAAAAGATTGAGTATATTCAGTAATATCAGTACAGTGCACTGTTCAATTTGCAAGATATTTTTTTACCCAGCTCCAGCTGAATCAGTAACCAAAAGGGAATAAGGGAAACCACACTGACATCCATTACTGAATTGATTAAAACATTGTATTTCAACCAAGAACATCAATTTGTACAGATCTGTAAACTTCAGCTGCACCTGTTCCTTAACAAAAGCTACTCACCATGCACCAAGGATGAGCACAGATTCACTGTCAAATGTTTATCTAGTGAATTTCGCTCCCTCCACCACAACCCTTGCGTGGAAGAAAACTGTACAGATTTCACCCAAGATTTGTTGGGTACAATTTGTGGTTTGCCTTTTTATCAAAAAAAAAAAAAAAAACAGAAAAACCCCAAGTGGATAAGTTTAATTGATACCAGATGAGACTCAGCAGAAAGACTATAGAAGGCATGATGTGTGGGTACAACCAAAGTCTGTAGGACTCAAGAGAACTATTTCATCTCCTGAAAAAGTGCATCTTGATTTACACTGATGAAAGATTTCAGTAGAAACTGCTTACAGGTTTGCAGAGTTCTCAGAAATTACGCTCTTGGTTCCTTTTTTCACTGAAATGTATGTGTAATGTGGCACTGAGTACAGCTTACCCCAAAAACATCTGCAGATAGTTTTCTCTGTGTAGCCAAAGAGGCATCCTCAAACAGAAGCTCATTACACAAGCTAGTGGTGAATACAAAAACAATTTTTTCCTCTGATATCCAGTTACAGATCCACTTCTCATGCTCAAAAGTAACCTCAAGCTACCCATGTGGAGTTATTTTGGCAATTTTTGTTAACATTTTCAGCCCAGAAGGGAGACAAGTGAAAACTGGCATCCTCAGAAAGTCTACTTTGAGTCTAGATATTTGACTGTTCTGTCCAGACTCTGTGGCATTTGCCTAAACATACAGAATAAATTTCGACTGCCTTTATAACAAACCTGAGATTAGAAGATTGGGGTTGTCGTTTTTGCTCCAATATCATTCTATCCTGTTCAAGATATAACATGTTAAGGCACCCATTTGATAGGACAGACATTAAATGCAAACCCTGTGTGCCGTGTTCTGCTGTCTGGAAATACAAAAGAGATGTTAAATAAAGATATGGAAAGCTTGGTTACTCCAGTCAGCGCCTTAGTGGGAAGAAGGGTTTTGCATCACACATGCAACATTAAATGCCAGGATGTTTGCTTTCTGGTTGTTTTGCTGAAGACCATATTTTTTACTTTACCCATTTTCTACACAACTGGATTATTTTTTTAAAGTGTATAAAAAGTCCAGACATCCTATACCATTTTCTTTTTTTGCAGAAAACCCATTTTCTACAAAACCATCAACCCACTCTATTATAAGCAAACGTGTAAAAAGTCCAGACATCCTACACACAATCTTTGCAGTGAGTCCATGTTAATAGTTTTACCATCCCTTTCTGGCAACAACTTCAGATGCTTGGAACAGAATGAAGCATACTCATTAGAACAACCACATGCAATAAGTTTCCTATCAAAATGATCCAAACATTTTCTCAATTTAGCAGTAAGTTGGATATCTGGTTTCGGGGCAGGGGAGCCATCAGTGCTTTTACACCAAACTGGTGCAAGGCCCTTGGGGAATGAGACCCGGATTGCTTCGCTGAAGACGGGAAGGCTTACCTTGTGTGACTCGGAAAGGTGCTCATTCATCCAGACAAGCTGGGGAACCCCTGTCAAAAATCTTACGAAGGGGGAATTCCTTGCAACAGCATCTCTCCCTGAGTTAAATCCCAGCCATGTGTGCGGAGGCGAGGATCACCATCTGGATAAAAACAGGAGGTCTGTGAAAGAAAGAAAGATCTCTGTACATAGCGAGACACCAGATCCCCAAATGTCTAGGCTCAAACCACCGGCTGCTGGTGGACAGAACAGTGAACCGTTTTCTTACATCCAGTAACAGATCCACCTTTCACTGCCAGGAACATCCTCTGCCTGCACAAGAGCTCTTCACTTGTTAACCCTCAGATAACTGAAGGAGACCAAGCAGCGGCATGGGTTTCTTCTTTTCTGGATGCGTCTCGTTTCTCCAGCCTACATTTTCAATTCATCTCCCTTAATATCCTCTTCCCAGGATGCTGCAGCTTTTAGTAATTTATTCTAAAGGGAGGGGGGGGGAAACAATAACAGAGATTTAAAGGAGTTGTGACAGAGAACACAGGCAGCCGGGCTGAACAAATGTACCAAGCTGTGGCTGATAAGGTCTGACTGGAAAGCTATTATTAGAAAGGTGCAGGATAATGAAACCAAATCCTCATTTTTTGCATCTGCAGGCTGGAGTTGGGAGGCGAGGATGTGGCTGTCTCCAATTATGGAGTGGGGTCAATGCTTTTGTGGATTTAGGACAGATTCTTCTGGGAACAGTCAATGCTGTTCCAACTGCCAATGGAGCATGAGGGCTCAGGTGTTTATTCATCTCAGCATGTGACTGGCATCAGGGTGGGGTGGCACTGACTATATCGCAAGGCCACATGCAAAGCAAGGCTCGCTCCTCTCTCATTCTGTTGTCCTTTTAAGCCGCAGCTTGGCTTTTGTATAAGGAGATCTGGCCACCCAGTAAAACAGAGAGAGAATCCTCTTCAGACACCTGATGGCTTCTATATCTGAAGCAAAGCAGGTCAGAGCCAGTCTAGTACTTGGACGGAAGAACCCCTGACACCTCCATGCACATGGCTCTGGCTCCTGTGAATAATGGATTTTGCACAATAATAATAATAATAATAATAATAATAATTTTATCCTGCCCTTCTGCACAACAAAATTTGGGGTGGCATACGACATTAAAATGTACATTCCATAATATAACCCCCTAAGCCCTCGCCCCTTAAAATGCCATTAAACCAAGTACAATTTAAAACATACTTAAAACTCTAACAATAATAATAACAACAATAATTTTGCTTCTAATCCAAATAATGGCACAAGAACCAACAATGTGTAGAGCAAAGGATTCCTGTAGCGTTTGTTTTAAAAAGAACAAGAATCATAGAATCATAGAATCATTGAGTTGGAAGAGACCACAAGGGCCATCCAGTCCAACCCCCTGCCATGCAGGACCTCCAAATCAAAGCATCCCCGACAGATGGCCATCCAGCCTCTGCTTAAAGACCTCCAAGGAAGGAGACTCCACTACGCTCCGAGGGAGTGTGTTCCACTGTCGAACAGCCCTTACTGTCAGGAAGTTCTTCCTAATGTTGAGGTGGAATCTCTTTTCCTGCAATTTATATCCATTGTTCCGCGTTCTAATCTCTGCAGCAGCAGAAAACAAGCTTGCTCCCTCCTCAATATGACATCCCTTCAAATATTTAAACAGGGCTATCATATCACCTCTTAACCTTCTCTTCTCCAGGCTAAACATCCCCAGTTCCCTAAGTCGTTCCTCATAGGGCATGGTTTCCAGACCCTTCACCATCTTAGTTGCCCTCCTTTGGACCCGCTCCAGTTTCTCCACATCCTTTTTGAATTGTGGTGCCCAGAACTGGACACAGTATTCCAGGTGGGGCCTGACCAAAGCAGAATAGAGTGGCACCATTACTTCCCTTGACCTAGACACTATACTTCTATTGATGCAGCCTAAAATTGCATTGGCCTTTTTAGCTGCTGCATCGCACTGTTGACTCATGTTCAGTCCATGGTCTACTTGGACTCCTAGATCCCTTTCACATGTGGTCTCATTCAGCCAGGTGTCCCCCATTTTATATCTGTGCATTTCATTTTTCCTCCCTAAGTGCAGAACCTTACATTTCTCTGTGTTGAATTTCATCTTGTTAGCATTGGCCCAGCTTTCTAGTATATTCAGGTCATTTTGAATTTTGATCCTGTCCTCTGGGGTATTAGCTACTCCTCCTAGTTTAGTGTCATCTGCAAATTTGATAAGTATGCCCCCAATTCTGTCATCCAAATCATTAATAAAGATGTTGAACAGCACTGGGCCCAGGACAGAGCCCTGTGGGACCCCACTGGTCACTTCTCTCCAGGATGAAAAGGAGCCATTGTTGAGCACCCTTTGAGTTCGGCCAGTCAACCAATTACAAATCCATGTAACAGTTAACTTGTCTATCCCACATTTTTCAAGCTTGTTTGCAAGAATGTCATGGGGAACCTTGTCAAAGGCCTTACTGAAATCGAGGTAAACTATATCCACAGCATTCCCTTCATCTACCAAGCTGGTAATTTTATCAAAAAAAGAGATCAGGTTCGTTTGGCATGACTTCTTTCTCTGAAACCCGTGTTGGCTTTTTGTGATTATGGCATTGGCTTCTAAATGTTCGCAGACTCTCTGCTTAATGATCTGCTCTAGAATCTTTCCTGGAATTGATGTCAGACTAACTGGACGATAATTGCTGGGATCCTCTTTTTTTCCCTTTTTGAAGATGGGGACAACGTTTGCCCTCCTCCAGTCTGCTGGGACTTCTCCTGTTCTCCAGGAGTTCTCAAAGATTATTGCCAATGGCTCCGATATTACCTTTGCCAGTTCTTTTAATACCCTTGGATGTAGTTCATCTGGTCCTGGAGATTTGTATTCATTTAGGTTAACCAGGTATTCCTGTACTGTCTCTTTACTTATTCTGTGCTGAAATTCCCCCACTCTGTCCCCTTCTTCACTGTCCTCAGGTTGAGCACCTTTTGCCTTTTCTGAGAAGACTGAAGCAAAGAAGGTGTTGAGTAATTCTGCCTTTTCTTTGTTCCCTGTTAGTATTTTGCCATCTTCTGCACGCAGTGGTCCTACCATTTCCTTCTTCTTCCTTTTGCTGCGGACATATCCAAAAAAGCCCTTTTTATTGTTCCTTTTGTTCCTTCATCTCAACATGTCTATGCCAGTTTTTTGCCTACACCAACTTCCTTCATCACATATAATACACAACCATTAATTTTTCCAGTAAAATCTTTTTTTAAAAAAAAAATATCTGATGTACTGTTTTCCATAAATATTCTTTTCTGAGAGACAGCTTCATGTAGTGGTTTGAACACTGAATTATGATTCTGGAGATCAGGGTTCAGTTTATCCAGTCAAATATGAAAACCTGCTGGGTGACTTTGGCAAGTCACACACTCTCAGCCTCAGAAAACCCCTTGATAGGTTCACCTTAGGGTCTCCATAACTCAGAAATGACTTGAAGGCACACAACAACAATATGTTTTGTTCAAGCGAATCATTCCAAAATAGTGTTATGGGAAATTAGGACTCATGACCAATGAACAAGTAGATTTATCTTTTAGTCTTTTGTGCTGCTAGCCCCCAACTCTGTCTTAAGACATTAAATAATCATTTCTGAAGGAGTCGCTAACTCCACCCTTTGCCTAAAGGACACCCAACATCCAGAAAGCTTTTTTGGCACTGTATTATACCATCTTAATCCCTCCTTCCCTGTAGGGAAAACAGAACAAGATCTATTCTCTTGTACTATAGGAATCATCACACGTATGAGTTGGATGAGTATCTCAAAATTAATGATGTGGTTATTTATTTTCAGCTAAAATGACACTGGATCTCCAGCTGCTACAAGTAAATATAGCCTAGTTCAACAGAAATTTTCTTTCTCTTCCATGAGACATACTAGTGAAAAGCCACGTCTTGCCTCCCTGCCCACATCATTGCAAGCTTTTCAAAACAGCCTGCCTTTTCTGCTGCATTTATAAATATGTCTCTTCTACAAAACCACGCTCTGTTCTTCAGCTCCAGTGCCATCTTGGAACAAAAAATCTCCTCACATTCAGTCCGTAATATTTGCCTCCAAAAACCCAGACTGAAAGCACCACATGTCAACTTTGGCTGCAGAAGAAAGATCACTGACTCGATAGTTGTTTAGCTGGTGGCGGACTATTACACAGAAAAGGCAGACTGTATTGCTTTATTGGCAAAATATTCCAAAATGCATGCCACAGATTGTATATCCATTTTCAAAGTCTGCCACCATGTCACTCATTCACCAAAAAGGCTGTGAAATTGTGCCATTAAAAATATATATATATATATATATATATATATATAGTGTATGTATATATATATATTGATGGGTGTCAATCAGTAAATTCCAGAAATCCTTTTTCTGTGCTAAGCACACATTCTCAGCTGAAATAATCCAGTATTAACACAAAGCATGTCAATTTGCTTATTCTGAATAAAGTTGATCAGTTCCTAAGCTGTCATGAGCGCAGCCCTTAAAACAATACTTACATTGCAGAAGGTGTTATGTTTCATGGTTTTTGAACCTCAAGGTAGACATAAGGATTGACTCCCATCTGGGTCAGGACAGAGTTACATCAAGAGTTCTGGGTTTCTTTATGCTTCAAGGTGTGTTCAAAAGGATAAAGAAGAACTGATCTTCGCGGGAGAGTTTTCTTCAAAGATCCCTCCCTTCTCTACATCATATACAGAAAAACCTCAAAGAAAATACAAGTTATTTTTAAAAGTTGGAAAGGGGGGGAGGGACATTATGGTTTCATCTTTGTCCTGGCTCTGGACATTTACAGTGGTTTGAAAAATACAAAGCGTGCAATAGTAAGAAGCACATAATAAAATAAACACGAGATGTTCAATAGGCAGTAGAATTTAATCATGCTAAGCCATGATTCAGTCAAAAGATAAGAGCCGATGAGTTCAATCATTCATCACCAGAGATCAATCATTCATCACGAGAGATCATTTCTATTCAATGCAAGGCAGAGGCCCTTATTTGATTCAATTCTACTAAATCCAGTTGTTATTCTGAACTACAGCAGACCTACTCAATCAATAGCATGTATGTAAATGTTGGTTTACCAAGTTCCCATTGGTTCAATGAGTCGGTGCAAGTAAGGACAAGCTGTTTAGGCTACAGTGTTTAGGACTCTAACAACAGAGTAAAGTTGGATGAAGGGGCAATCACTTTTATTGGGACAACATGGAGAAAAAAGGTTGTCTTGATAGCGTGCATCTGACTAAGAACAATGGCTTTCATCCACTTGGAGCAGCATTGCGGCAACACCAACAATTTATACTAAGGGGCCATTCATGCCCATTAAGTGGCACTCAGAGTTGCTGCTTCTCTATGAGTATTGTGCCACTTACGCACGCATAAAAGGAAGATGCACCTCTCCAAACACTCAGGAAGACGAAGTGAAGATATGCTGAGGAAATGTGATGGACGGTGTTTACGCTGGGTTCGGAGAACTGTGTCTCTCTCCCCCGTTTATCCGATAGGAGGCAAATCATGACATCAATATAAAGTGCAAACTGGCTGTAAATGGCCTTCCTACTACCAGTTGTGAGAAGGTCTTCTAAGGAGTTTATCACACGAAGGGAATTGGAAGTATAATCCAATGGCAATCTGAATGCAATCGTGGGGTTTCGCGTGATTGCATGAAAGCTGATCACACACATTTTCGGGCAAAGGGGAAATCCTTCTGAACGCATTCATGGGGTTTCATGTTATTGCGTGAGAAACTATCACACGCAATTTCGGGCACTGGGAGGCAATTTTGGGCAATTCAGAACGCAATGCAGCGTCAATACGCAATTACGCAAATTCGCTGAACTAACAAATTTACTCAGTTCCGAACTGGCCTCACTTCCATTTCTTTCGAAATTGAGAGAAATTCCTCCCGTGTGATAAACTCCATAGTCGGCTTCTTAAATGGAAAACAAAAGGAGTCGAGGCCCAAAGAAATATACAGGACTCCAAAAATGTATGCAGCCTCTTAGCTTGTATCTAGACGTTATGGCTACTGCCAGATAAATAAAATAGTGATCAATGGGCCAATTAGGATTAAATATAAATCAGTCATCTTTTTAATATGCCATTTTCTCTGTCCAGTTGACAACCATCCTAGGATAAATGTATTTGTGGCCCTTTTTAAAGGCTTTTTATCACACTCATATATCATCTGTCATTCTCAGAGGTGAATCTTCACCACGGATAGCTTTTTCCCCCCTAATGGATAACTGAAGCTACTGAATGTACATTGCAGTGCACATGGGAACCATGGGATTTTTAAAAATAAATCTGCTCTAACAGAACTGGGCCCTCTCTGATACATTTCTGCTGAGAAATTGCAAACGGGTTGAGAGAGAGGTTGCTTAACAAGAGACTCCCAAAACGACTGCCATCGCCAGTCTTAAATTTGCCCGGTGAAGGCAAACAAGTTGAGTTCAAAATAGCCTAAGAAGGAGGATGCAAAGAACACAACAGCACTGGGAGGAGAAAAAGCAAAATGTGCCTGGAACCGTGCATTTTGCAAAAACGTTCTAGGCCAGCTTCTCCGAAAGCCACATTTAGAAGGGCAGGAATGATCCTATGAAAACAGTGTGGTATAATGGTTTGAGAGTTGGACTATGACTCTGGAGACCAGGGTTCGGATCCCTGCTTGGTCATGGAAATCCACTGGGTAGCCTTGGGCAAGTCACCTTCTTTCAGCCTCAAAGGAAGGCAGAAAGAAAAACCCCTATGAACAAATCTTGCCAAGAAGTAATAGGTTTAACTTTAGTGTCTTCATAAGTCAGAAACAACTTGAAGGCACACAACAACAACAACAACAGCAACAACAACAACAGAAGGCTATAGGAAATTATTACATAACAGGGTGAGAGATACGGTTTGGTCAGTAGGGTATTATGTGAGTCTCGAAATCATTGTTTTCCATGAGCCCCACTAATTCTGATCAGAGACCTGTTTTTGTGGATGTTTATAATTGTCTGAGACTGAAATATATAATTGATGTTATATTTGGTATTTGTACTTCGTGAATGCAAACAAGATCAATACATAATTAATAATATCTTTTTTCCCCTTGCCGCAGCTACGGCAAGATAGCTTCTTGGCAGAATGTCAGAGCGAGACTTTTAGTTCAGCTTCTTGCTGTTATTATCCACAATCAACATACCATCTCTTTGGAAGAAATACACAACCACTTAGCATACTAATTGTCATATCACTTTCTCCCAAAGATGGTGCCATATAATGAAACAAGAAACCAAACAGATGACTGCTCCAGAAGAGCACATTGTCCTCTGCAAAGGAAAACAATGCATTGTATTCTTTTAATAGCAACCTATTTTCATATTGTAATAATTTAATCTCTTTTTAATGCACCTTTTTTTCTATGTTTTTTAATTGTATTGTTCTTTTGATATTGTTGAGACACTCTGAGCCCCAGTTCTAGGAAAAGAAAGGGATACAAATAAACAAATAAACAAATAAATAAATATTATTATTACCGTGTTTCCCCGAAAATAAGACAGTGTCTTGTATTAATTTTTGCTCCCAAAGATGTGCTGGGTCTTATTTTCTTATTTTTCCATGAATAAAAATTCACATTTATTGTTGAACAAAAAGAAGAACATTTATTATATACTGTATATATATTTATATACAAAAACTTTGCTAGGCCTTATTTTCAGGGGAGGCCTTATATTTAGCAATTCAGCAAAACCTTTACTAGGTCTTATTTTTTGGGGATGTCATATTTTCAGGGAAACAGGGTATTATTATTATTATTATCATCATCATCATCATCATCATCATCATCTTGAATAGCAACATCAGTTTTCCTCCCACCTCTCATCTAAGGGGATAGCAGGTAAAGGAGGCAATATATAGTACAACCCCCTGTATCCACAAAATTGGTACACATGGTTTTACTTACCTATGACCAAAAAATATATTCCATCTCGGCATTTTCTAGGCACTCCAGTGTGATTTTATAGTATGCTTCTGATGGAAGTTAATAATAATAATAATAATAATAATAATAATACTTTTTATTTCTTACCCGCCCCTCTGTCAAAACAATCGGGTACAGCAAGATTTAAAAGCCGTTACACAATGTCTAGCTCCTCCAGCAGGACTCTCTGGTCACCTTCTTCCAGCAGTCATTCATTTCAAAAGGGTTCGCTATTATCCGCAGTTTTATGCTTCCAGGATAAGTCCGGGAACGTATCCCTCGCAGGTACGTGGGTCATACTATATTCATTCCTTATATTATGTAAGAAACATTATGACCACAAAAGTGTGCTCAGATATAAAGGAACGCCTGCTCATTCTATCAGGGCTATGACTGGAAGATTTGCTTTGATTCTGGCATACCCTTATTATGGCATCAGCCATACAGAGAATTTAAGCAAAACATAGCTTTGTTATAGACAGCAGACAAGAACAAATGCAGACTGTGCAGAATTACCCAGTGCCAGACAAAATGGAAATTTGGATCAGAAAGCTTCAACCCTTTGCACTTTATTACTTATTTTAACCTCTGTCTCTCTTTTTTTCCCCTTGCAGTATAAGTAAATTTAAAAAGCATTTGAGAAGAAAATCAGAAGGGAGATCACGGTGAAGTTTTCACGTTTTCCTTGGCAGAGAGAGAAAAAGCCATTGAGGAACGGTGATGTCTCTCCTTTGCAACTTTCCTCCGCTGAGGCAGCTGAAGAGCTAAAAATAAAGGCAAAAACAGCAGGATGGATGGACTGAGGAAATTCTTCCCTTGGAACCGGAGCTGATTGACAGCTACAGCAAAAACACCAAGGTTTCTGAAATGTCTCAAGTGACAAGTTGCATACAGGAACCACACATTCGTGACGGAAGTCATCTTGGCCATGACAGACTGCGGTCCAAACAGTAAGTAGAGATCTCGTGCCCATGGAAAGAGCGTTCACTACAACTTCACCTTGTCAAAGGACCCCACAAAAATCACACATTTCTTTCAACACCTCTTCTAAACACATTTTTCTCCAGGCAATGATTCATCCATCCTCATTTTTACAGTTAAATGTCACTCGCAAGCAAGGGACAAACTCCACATGGCTGGGGGACCTGAAGAATTGCTGGGATATAAATTGATTTCCACAGATTTCCTTTTCTTTTCACTTCTTCTCTTGTGAAACCTTTTCATATCTGGAACCCAGAACCACAGTTATTTTCAAACATTGCCTATGAACAGTGCTTTCTCCCAGAGACAGAACATATCGGTTGTGTGCAATAAGAAATTATAACAATTAGCCAAATCTGGAAAAAAACCCTCAAAATAATTGTTCTTTGTTACAGTCATATGATCCATTCCAGATAAAATACAGAACACAAATAGCAGCAAAAATCCAATTTATCCAGTTTAGCTAATGTAACAGCATCCAAATAGTACAATTATGGATTAGGTCCTGGAGAATAATGGCAAGTAACTGGGGCACTATCCTCATTGTGAAGCTAAGCTTATGGCCTCTGCTATTTCTTTGTGTCTCTTTACCTGGATCAGTTCCTTGGGTCTCAGATCTGAGCCATGTACCAAAGTAGAGGACCTCCCGTTTGATGCCAAATGCTTCTTCTATAATTGGACCGATGACAAACTAAGCAGATATTACAAGCTTCATTTAACTACCAAAAGATTGGAGTGACTCCTGCTGCCTTGACTGAAAAGCTTTAGTGGTCCAAACCAATTCAGATGCCAGAGACTTGGTCCGTCTCTGGTTGCTCCTCTTGGCACTCTTCTGAAACCCTCCTCCTCACCAACACTTGCAGTTCATCCAGGTACTGGGTGCCCAGTTGGAGCTCATCTGGATACTGGGGTGGACATGGAAATTTCACCATTGCCTTCAGAACCTGAGTCAAAACTCAAGAAATGAAAAGAATGCTGATGGGGAAAGAAGAGGATGAATCCACAAGAAATAAAGGAAAGAGATAAAATAGAATCTCAGAAGAACACTCTGCAAAAGCACAGAGAAGTCACATTGTACTCCTGACTCTACAGCAGAAGAAAAGGAACCGAAGCAGAGTCGAGGGATGCTGACCGATGCGATCCCACACATGTTGGGCATGAGGCTGCCTCTACACTGGAGAAACAAAGCAGCTTGACTTTAAGTGCTGTAGCTCCATCCTATGGGATCCTGGGATTTGTAGTTTTATAAGGTCATTAGCTTTCTCTGCCAAAACGTGCCGGCGCCTTACAAAACTCCAGATCCCAGGACTCTGTAGGATGGAGCTGTGAAATTAAAGTGGTGTCATTATTTGTACAGTGTAGATGCACCCTAAGGGATCATCCCCAAACCTGCTCTGCTTGAACTATAGAGTTCTCCGAGAGACTCTGTACAAGTGCCAATCAGACCCATTTATGAGTTTCCAGATGGTCATGGAGAAGAACAGCGGGTTTTAAACAGAAATCGGAGTTTCCTTATAAAGTTCTTAGGGTTCCTCAATGAGATGATGATTAATGGCATGAAAACTTACCAGCATGACTGTGTCTGTTCTTCTCTAACAAAGTGCAGCCACAAGTGAAACACTGGAGATCTTCTAGGCTACTTAAGTAGTCAGTTCATGTCTGAAAGCAGCTCAGCAGTACCTGATTAAAATATGGCAAACAATTTTAATTAAGGCAAATTTTATGCAGTGAGGCTGAATTATGGGAACCATCAGTTCATTTTATTTTGGTTCTGGGGTGTTAATGTAATGTGGAATATACATTTCTAAGACGTATCTGTGCATTGTCTACAGGCAAAAGGGCAAAAAGTGTGCCTGCTAGAGCATATGTTTCTGGGATCGTTGTAACAATCAAGTAAATTAGCAGAATACAAAAGTACCTGGCACTTAAATAAGAGAAAGGGCCATTTCATATTTATTCGGAAAGGGAGAATGAATGAATGAATTTTTGCAGAAGAACTTGGTCCCAACAAACAGTATGACTTTATGTAATAAATAAGCATTGGGAAATAAGACAAATCCAGTGGGATTTCAGGTTGACCCCCATCACAGCATACTTTACAAAGAACTGGGTGTTTCCAAGAGTTATTGACACAGGAATTCCTGCTACCACCAATTTGTGTGTGCGCGTTGTGTGCCGTCAAGATATTTCTGACTTATAGTGACTGTACACTAAACCTAATGGGGTTTTCTTGGCAAGATTTGTTCAGGGGAGGTTTGCCAGTGCCTTTCTCGAGGCTGAGAGCATGCAACTTGCCCAAAGTGACCCAGTGGGCTTCCTGGTTGAAAAGAGAATGGAACCTCAGTCTCCAGAGTCATAGTCCAACACTCGAACTACTATACCATGCTGGCTCTCATCTTTTTTAAAATGAAAAGTCTTCCATTCTTATAATACAGTGGGCCCTTTTTATCCACTGGGGTTTGGTTCCAGGACCCTCCGTGGATAACAAAATCCGTGTATGCTCAAGTACCATTAAATGTAATGGCACAACAAAATGGTGTCCCATATGTAAAATGGAAAACCAAGGTTTGCTATTTGGAATTTAGACTTTTGGGGAATATTTTCAAGCCGTGTATGCTCAAATCCGTGGATAAAAAATCTGTAGATAAGGAGGGCCAACTGTATGAAGATTTTGAGCCAGGCTTACTTAAGATGACCAAATAAATGCTAATATATCACACAGAGAGTTTCCCAATTGTTTTATTAAAAAAGGGGGACAAATAACACACTAGGCAAGGTTGATCTGGCATGGGTGCTAACCCTTTCTGGATAACCATCTAAAAGTAAAGCCAAGCTGCCGGTTTGGCCACCGAATAGCCTATCAATGTCCCTTCTGTGTCCAGTTACAAAGGCTGCACCAGGATAACATGAGCCCCAACCATCTATATAATAGTTCATGGATTGAGCCAATGAGGCTAATGAAATCATACAACTGCAGCTTTCTCAGTCATTTTAAATACTCGCCTCAACTTTGTGATCCTGTGAAACCTAGGGTGCACCTACACTGTAGAAATAATGACTCCACTTTAACTGCCATGGCTCCATCCTACAGAATCCTGGGGTTTGGCGTTTTGTGAGGCACTAGTACATTTTGGCAGAGAAGGCTAATGACCTTATAAAACTACAGATCCCAGGATTCCATAGGATGGAGCTACAGAACCTAAAGTGGGGGGAAATTGCTTTATTTCTGCAGTGTAGAGGCAGCCTTATACCCAGCATGTGTGGGATCACAATCTAAATATTTTAGAAGGTGATTATGGATTCCTTAGAACCAAGAGAGATGCTTCTAAGACTGAAGGAGGAGTGATGATCTGTAAGTCCAAGCTCTCTTGCGGTTGTCTTTCCTACGTGGGTTTACTTAATATATCTTATATTACCCCAATCTATCATCTGCTTCGACTGAACATTGAGAAAGTGTAAAAGGGCAGCAATTACGGACTTTCTGCTTTAACTGTTGTAATTTCCTCCAAGAGTTCTAAAACACCAAGTAAAACTATACTTTAAAAATATGAATTATATAATAAATCTTGCCAACTGCACCACCTGCTGGACCATCATAAAATCTCTCAACTGACTGCTGAAGAAATGTATCTGTTGCATGCTGCCCATTGGCATCACTAGGGTTGGCATTATCCGGTGGAGTTAATCATGGTGTCACCCCATCCATTGACCTCCTCCTATGCCACAACGTACCAAATCCTTAGTAATGTTTTTTGTACTATTGTTACTCGGAAATTGTAAATTTTGTATATCACTGAATGTAATGGCAATAGTTGTGGCTTAAACAAGAAACAAAATTAAAATTATACCTATAAATTCAAATATCATATGCACAGCCTAAATATATTAACACGTACAGTTGGCACTCCCTATCCACAGAGCTTTTCATCCATGGATTCAAGCATCCATGGCTTGAAAATATTTTTAAAAAGTATAAATTCAAAATAGCAAACCTTGATTTTCCATTTTATATAAGGGACACTATTTTGCTATGCCATTATATCTAAAGGGACCTTAGCATCCACGGATTTTGGTGTCCGTGGGAGATTTTGGAACCAAACACCAGTGGAGAACAAGGACCCACTGTACATTGGTTCATGTGGCTAAAGTGAAAATCTGGCAAAAGTTTATTTTAAAAAAACCTGGGACCTCGTCTTTTTCTTTACACTGTGTCTTGCCCCATTCACACCATCTCTTCAGCATTTTAAAGGCTATTTCTTTCAAAATGCAGATCTCTGGAAAGAAGTGGTGTCACCCCCTTTTAAGGTGTCACCCGATGTGGTTTGAACCCCTTGCACTCCCTTAGTGACATCTTTGACTGCAATTTCTCCAAGATCAGAGGAGTTGAGGCATGGGTATAATATCCACTGGGGTTTGGTTTCAGGATCCCCATGGATAACAAAATCCATGGATGCTCAAGTCCCATTATATACAATGGCATAGCAAAATGGTGTCCCTTATATAAAATGGAATACCAAGGTTTGCATCAATTCATGTATAAAAAAAATCTGTGGATAAGTAGAGCTGACTGTATTAGCTGGGAATTCATGTGCATCTCACCATTATCTCCCATTTCACAAGCATATAATGTGTATTGAGGATCACAGATCATGTGTTCCTGCTGTACATTGTTATCTCTCCTTCCTTTCCACGGATCCCTCTTTCCACAGGTAAAGAATCTACTAAGATTAGAAGTATGAATACAGTAGACCCTTCCTTATCCACAGATTTCTTATCCACAGATTTGTGTATACACGTCTTGAAAATATGAATTCCAAATAGCAAAGTATAAATTCCAAATAGCAAACCTTGATTTTCCATTTTATATATGGGACACCATTTTGTTGTGCCATTATATTTAACAGGACTTCAGCATCCACAGATTTTGTTATCCACGGAGGGTCCTGGAACCAAACCCCAGCGGATAACAAGGGCCCACTGTATAAACTCCTGAACTAATCCAGAATTGCAGAGTATGTATTCTTGAAATGTAATCTTTGGCATTCAGATGCAGAAATTGAACTTCCACTTTGAAGTCATCTCTATTCGGACTCATGATTGAGGCCAAAATAAATATTTTCTTCTCCTTAGAACTATGCGGGGAGGAAATGAATAAATTTTCTGACACTGGAAATCATTCTTTCCCTTTGAAAAAGGCTTGAACACTCAAGTGGCAGAAAGTTATGAAAGTAAGAGACATTGTACTTATTATTGTACGCACCAAAAAGCAGGAAGATCTTCCAAATTCTTAGCAACACCTATATATAATTTTCATGTTGTGAACATTTACATACAGTTTTCATATTTTGAACATAAACATCTAAATATATCCCCATCGGGATTGCACTGGAAGCAACTTTTGAGTGTTCATCTGAAATAAAGTGAAATGCAGACTATGAAATATATTACAGCATGAACTTGGGAGACCTGAGAACAAATTTTCACCTACCTGTAGACCCAATACTATCTATATAAGCTACAAATACACAGCTATTACTATTACTATTACTGGTGAACGGTCAGCAATTAAAACAGCAAAGGCTGTGTCTACACTTCAGAATTAATACAGCGTGACACTGCTTTAAATGTCCTAGATCAATGCTATCCAATTCTGGAATTTGCATTAAGAAACTATGGACTGATACTGTAAGAAGTGAAAATGAGAGACATTGTAGAAATAGTGCATGTAGAAGTTGAGTCTCCCTTATCCAAAATTCCAGAATCTTAAATACTCCAAAATCCCAAATTGTCCGCATGGATGGTTGAGGCAGTGACACCTTTGCTTTCTGTTGGTTTAGTGTAAACAGACTTTGTTTCATGCACAAAATTATTAAAAAGTATATTGTGTATAAAATGACCTTCAGGCTACGTACCTAAGGTGTACATGAGACATAAATGAATTTCATGTTTAGACTTGGGTCCTATCTCATTATATATATGCAAATATTCCAAAAATTAAAAAAGCCAAAAGCCAAAACACTTCTGGTCCTCAGCATTTTGGATAAGGGAGACTCAACCTGCATATAAATTTATATTTATACTAATTATACATATGCGTTAGAATTATACACTGCACCCGCATGGTGTAGTGGTTTGAGCACTGGGGTACAACTCTTGAGATCAGAGTTCGATTCCCTGCTCACCCATGGAAACTCACTAGGACCTTATCAGACGTCAGAAATTGGAAGTATAATCTAATGGCAATCCGAATGCAATCATGGGGTTTCACGTTACTGCGAATTAAAGTATCAATTTCAGGCAAAAGGGAAGTCATTCCGAATGCAATAATGGCTTTTACGTTATCGCGAATTAAAGCATCTCATGCAATTTCAGTCAATGGGGAGTCATTTTTGGGTAATGGGAAGTCATTCTGAACACATTCCGAACACAATAGGAATTCATGTGAATTTGCTAAATTAGCAAATTCATGGGAATTCGAATTGGCTCCAATTGGCTCCATTCGCAACAAAGAGAAATTCCTCCCATCTGATAAACTGGTAGGTGATGTTGGTTGAGTCACATACTCTCGACCCCAAAAAACCTCATGATAGGTTTGCCTGGGGTCACCATAAGCTGGAAGCAACTTGGAGGCACACAACAACACAAGTTAGAAATACTTCATACGTTGAGTTTAGGAAAAGAAGAATTGATGATTCACACAGAAGTCACAGGTCTTCCAATTTTCTGTCTTCAGATTTCCAAATGTTTTACATCTGGTTTGCTTCTTGAAGGAATAACATCACAGCTACAAGAGGTTTCAATACATGTGAACACCCGTAACATATAGTGAAGTTCATCTTTGAGCCATAGCCTCCAGAGGGCGATCTAGCTCATGCTTTAACTATTAAAGTTGTTCCAAAATTGTTTAGAATCTAGCCTATCCAAACCTTGCTTATCCAAACAGCCTCACATCTTCTTGATCTAAAAAAAGACTATTCACATATTCTTTAGCCTCTGATTTCAAAATGAGGGGTGGGAGAGAGAGAGAGAGAGAGGCTAGTATCATTCTGCAAGAGTTATTACACGAGAAGTACTGTACAAAAAAATAACTAACAGAAGAATTAGTAGAGTAACACTGGGAAGGTCATGGAACAACGGATGGAGTTGGTCTGTTCAGGACCTCAGCACCAAATCGGAAAATCATAAGTCTTTTGAGATAGTTCGTTGGACAGAGAGAGTCAACTGAATTATTCTGAAGCCACATTCAGATGTTACAAGCCAAAACTATAAAATAAAAAAGTAATTTTTAATACTGCTGAAGAATACTGTCTGATTTATGGTTTGTTTAACATAATGTTACTCTCGCAACAAGCCAGAGTCTGTAAATTAGTATCATTCTAAGTATCAGCCTGATATGTATTGTCCTAACACTATGAGAGTAAAGTTTTTACAGAGGAATATAACTCATTTCAGTTTATCAGACGGGAGGAATTTCTCCTTATTTCAGATGGAGTCAATTGGAGCCAATTCGAATTCACGTGAATTCGCTAGTACAGTATAGCAAATTCACGTGAATTCCCATTGCATTCGGAATGCATTCAGAATGATTTCCCATTGCCTGAAAATGAACCCCCCCCCCATTGCCCGAAATTGCTTGAGATGCTTTAACACGAAATAACGTAAAACCCATGATTGTGTTCGGAATGACTTCCCTTTTGCCCAAAATTGCATGAGATACTTTAATACGCAATAATGTGAAACCCCATGATTGCGTTTGGATTGCCATTAGATTATACTTCCAATTTCCATCCTCTGATAAACTCCATTGTTATAGGAGTTATAAGGAGCTAGTGTGGGGAGGTGGTTTAATCATTGGACTATGACTCTGGAGACCAGGGTTCAAATCCCCCACTCCACCATGGAAACCCACTGCATGACCTTGAATGAGTCACACACTCTCAGCCCCTGAAAACCCCATGACAGGTTTCCCTTAGAGTCGTCATAAGTCAGAAATTACTTGAAGGCACTCAACAACAATAGCTCATTGCATATTATTTGCACTCATTATCCTTGGCATCACTAAACAGAACTAGGAAACAGTCCAGTCTGGAATTCTGGAGAGAGTCTTTCATCATCTTGATTTTGAAAGAAGGAATGATATTTGGAGAAAGTGGTTGGCTTTGATGTTTAGGAGAAGACTTCCTGAATAGACTAGAAAGCTGGGCCACTGCTAACAAAATAAATTCAACACAGAGAAATGTAAGGTCCTCCACTTAGGGTGGAAAAATGAAATGCACAGATATAGGATGGGGGACATCTGGCTGAATGAAACTACGTGTGAAAGGGATCTAGGAGTCCAAGTAGACCATAGGTTGAACATGAGTCAACAGTGCGATGCAGCAGCTAAAAAGGCCAATGCAATTTTAGGCTGCATCAATAGAAGTATAGTGTCTAGATCAAGGGAAGTTATAGTGCCACTCTATTCTGCTTTGGTCAGGCCCCACCTGGAATACTGTGTCCAGTTCTGGGCACCACAATTCAAAAAGGATGTGGAGAAACTGGAGCGGGTTCAAAGGAGGGCAACTAAGATGGTGAAGGGTCTGGAAACCATGCCCTATGAGGAACGCCTTAGGGAACTGGGAATGTTTAGCCTGGAGAAGAGAAGGTTAAGAGGTGATATGATAGCCCTGTTTAAATATTTGAAGGGATGTCATATTGAGGAGGGAGCAAGCTTGTTTTCTGCTGCTCCAGAGACTAGGAAGCGGAACAATAGATGCAAACTGCAGGAAAAGAGACTCCAAATAAACATTAAGAGGAACTTCCTGACATTAAGGGCTGTTCGATAGTGGAACACACTCCCTCAGAGTGTGGTGGAGTCTCCTTCCTTAGAGGTCTTTAAGCAGAGGCTGGATGGCCCATATCTGTCAATGGGGATGCTTTGATGGAGAGTTCCTGCATGGCAGGGGTTGGACTGGATGGCCCTTGTGGTCTCTTCCAACTCTATGATTCTATGATTCCATGACTCTATGATTCAACCAGAAATTATGCAAAGTACAACAAGCCCCCAAAAGAGGGAGCTGGTATGATTCATTTAATGTCCTGTTTTATATTTCTAATCCATTTGAACTTACTTGAATATCTTGGAGTTTTATGATTGCAATGCCTTGCGTGCATGTGAGTGTGTGTATGAGTGTAGCCTTTAAAAAGTGCCAGACTTGTAAATACTGCCAGAAGGGAAATTTGAAGGAGTAATGAAGTTTGAGTACATTTTAAGCTGGAGTGTGAGTGTGTGCCTTCAAGTCAGTTGTTGATTTATGGTGATCCCTTTAATTTCATAGGGTTTTCTTAGGCAAGGAATACTCAGAAGTGGTTTGCTAGTTCTTTTCTCTAAAATAAAGCTTATGGCACCTGGCATTTGTTGGCAATCTCCCATCCATGTGCTAACCAGGGCTGACCCTACTTAACTTCCAAAATCAGAAAGGATCTGGTGCCTTTAGGGTCTATAAATATAACAGCGTATCAGTAGGCACACAACAACAACAACAATCACTTCAGGGCATATTTGCACATTTAAATCCATTTAATAGTTATTCCCTTGCACTGAAAAAACTAGCAATCTCTAACAGCATTCTCAACAACTTTATAAAACTACATTTCCAGGGTTCTCTACGTAGCTAAACTGGTATGAATCAGATATTCCAATGGTGCTGATGGATATTTAAGAAGATTGTCTCAAGGAAAAACAGCTTGTCCTGGCATAACTGCCTGCCTTACACTTCAGGCAGAAAACTGAAATGGGATTTCAGTCACTCACTTCCCATAAATTTCTCTGTTTCTCCTCCTTCTCTAAACTTCACATTTGCATCGGCCTTGATATGAGAAGGCGAGAGACCAATTCTGCACTCAGTTTCACATAGCCTCATAGTTCGCAATGCGAGAGTCGCATATTCACACCGACTCCAGAACGCACATCCACACATATTCACAAATGTACAGGAATTTCAAAAAAAAGTTCTGACACATGCAGAAATCCAAGTTAAGAGGCGTCGGAGGCAGAGCAGGAGGTGTAAATTATTCATGCGGTAACATTTTCTTTTCTTTTGTGGCTGAGTGTGAAAACCACAATATGCTGCGAGCATCTGCCTCATTATCTGTAAGCAACTTGAAAGTCTCTCTGCTGCCCTTTTTCAACTCGTCTTCCAAAGGCTTCTAAAGATATCCCAACAGGATGGATCTGGCTACGAGGTTCAGGCAGCTGGGATGGTAATTGACAGTTCCCAAAAGCTCGGCAAAGCAGGTTTTGCCTCTGTAAGCACTCGCTATGTCCCATAAAGCCCACATAATAACAGCCTGGTCAAGAGCAATGAGTTTCAACAGGCCTCTAAGAGGAAGGACAGGCACTTGAAGGGAATCAAACACAAAACACTCTCCGGATCACAGAGAATGTGCCTCGATAATTATTGCTCAACTATTACAACGGTGGTTGTGTCCTCAAGTCGCCTTCAACTTATGATAACCCTAAGGCAAACCTATGAGATATATATATATATATATATATATAGTATACATTATTTATATAGTGCTGTAGATTTACATAGCGCTGTACAGTTAATAAAATTGGCACAAATGAAACCTGCCAATGGCGTACGTTCTAAAGGATAGTTACACAATCCATATAAAGCAATAGATAATAATACAAGATAGCATTAAATAAAATAAGCAGGCAACAAATTAAACTATCAAACATCAGATCGAATATCAAATAACAGTCAGAAAACAATTATATTCGGCACAATTTGTTCAGAGCGGGGTCGCCATTGCCATCCTCTGAGGCTGAGAGAATGCGATTTGCCCAAGGTCACTCAGCGGGTTTCGTGGTCAAGCAAGAATCGAACCCTGGTCCCAAAGTCATAATCCAGCACTTAAACCACCATGCCATGCTGTGCTCTCAAAAGCTACAGCCAAATAACAGAGAACCAGCATGGGATAGTGGTTTGAGCATTGGACGCCAGGGATTTGGCCATGGAAACCCATTGCGTGGTCTTGGGCAAGTCACACTCTCTCAGCCTCAGAGGAAGGCAAAGGCAACCCGCCACCTCTGAACAGATCTCGCCGTGGTAAGTTTGCCTTAGGGTCACCATAAGTTGAAAATGACACAAAAGTGCAAGAAGTAGAAGAAGCAATTATAGGAAGGCGAAGCTTTTTGGGTCTGATGTTCCCTCGGCTGAACGAAATGGTATAGTTTATCGTGGGCTAGCAGTACCAGTTCAGGAAAACAGCATGATCTGGTCATTCTAGGTAAATGCAAAACAAAGAAAAGGAAACAAGACAAATTTGGAACTGGGTCCTGGACTCAATTCCCTGAGAAGGAACAGATGAATAGATAGATAAAGATAAAGCTTCCTAATGCCACGAGGGTATGCTTGAAAGGATAAATAGGCTGCCATTCCTCTTGATGATTTCTTGCGCTTTAATTCAGAACAAGCCAAAAAATAAAGTCGGATCTTTGCTGCTGTTTGCTATGTTAACAAGCATCACTGTTAACCAAACTTTAGCAGCTATCTACTATGTCTACACTGCTGAATTAATGCAGTTTGACATAGCTTTAACTGACACAGTGCTCAGTGCTATGTGAAACTACGAATCTGTAGTTTTGTGAGACATTTAGCCTTCTCTGTAGGAGAGTTCTGGTGCCACAACAAACTACAAATCCCAGGATTCCAAAGGATGGAGCCATGACAGTTAAAGTGGGGTCAGATTGCATTCATTCTGCAACATGGCAGCAGCCCTAGGAGTAGTACATATCTCCAATCTGAAGTGATGGAGGGTTTATCTCCCTGCCAAACTACTCCGTGCAATGGAAAAATGAGTCTTAACTACAGCTCCTGCTTATCAGTTTCCGTGAGTGTCCATGTGCCTTCACGTCGCCTGTCGACTTATGGCGAACCTATGAATTTCTTGGGGTTTTCTTCAGTTAGGAATACTCAGAGGTGGGTTTGTCAATTCCTTTCTCTGAAGCATAGCCTACAGTTGGTATTTGCTGGTGGTCTCCCATCCAAGGGCTGATCCTGCTTAGCTTCCAAGATTTGATGGGATCTGGAGCCTTTGGGGTATACCTTACCACATTACCAAAGAAAAAACAGGTAAAACAACTAAAGCACGGCAATTGTCCTTTTCCCATCAGGATGAAATCAGAAAGATGTCCGCCGACGATGACACTTTTAGTAAACAGTGAAGGTACTTGACATTCCTATAACACATTTTCGTCAAAGTGATTTGGAGCTATTTAACATAGCAATTAACAGAGCAATCCTTACGACAGCTTTGTAAAAGTAGGTCACTCTCATTATTGCCATATTATAGATGAAGAAGAGAATTGGAGAGATAACGCCTTGCTTAGGACCATCTTCTTTGTTAATAGTGGAAACAGGAGTTTCCTTTTCAACAGTTAATAGTCTTAGCTACCCTACTAAAACGTTAGTCCTCAAGTTGGTTAACACTAAACAAATAGAGTCATATATCATATTCTTCTGAACTTGATTTTTAAAAAAGAAAGACAGATTAAATACAAAGGGGAGAAAGAGAGAAGGAAAGAAGAGGAAAAGCCAGCTTGGGAGCCCATTTATAATAATAATAATTTTTAAAAAGCATGAGAATGTGCATGCCAGCGAACCCATACAAATATACGTGCGCCCAAGAACAAATGAATATTGTTCCAACATTGTAAGCATTGTACAAGGTAGATCTGGACACTTGTGTTATGCCTTCTTATTCATAACATTTAGATGGAAGCCAACCACAGCACAACGATGACAGTGTAACAAATGGTCAACGAAAGTATTATTGCTCCTTAAACTCCCTTGCCACACTCCTATGTCTTTCACTATGTCATGAGAATTCAAAGATATAGCCGTGTTAGTATGCAGAGAGATCTTGTAGCACTTTTCAGACTATCTGAAAGGAAGAAGTTGGCAGCATGAGCTTTTGTACTTCTCAGATGTATGTGGTCCAAATGCATCTGATGAAATAGACTCAAGTCTACAATAGCAATCACAATCGCAGCTTCATTTATATCCCACTTCAAACTGAACTAAGCATTCTCTAAGCAGGTTACAGCTGTAAGCAAATTTCCCCCAACAAGCTGGGTACAGAAGCTCATGCTGCCAACTTCTTTCTTTCAGTTAGTCTCAAAGGTGCTACAAGATCTCTCTACATACTGATTCTACAGACTAACTATATCTTCTACATACTATGTAATGAGTTCACTTGCTCACATTGCTAGAATGCAATAGCCTCTCTCCTTTTGCGATTTCCTTAACAGCTTCCATTAACAATAGTAAAGATGATAAAAAGTGAAAATATCACTGTTGGTGTTGAAGGGGAACCATGTGCTAACCCCAAAATGCTTGCATCTCTGTTACTTGTATATCCTGGTGCTAGGGAAATTCTTCCAGAAGAACAAGCTGTCACCGTGAAAGTTACAGAGCATATTTTCCTCCGCAAGAGACCAAGAAACTGGGGAATGGGTTATGCAGCAAGGATTGGAGAGTGGTTGTTTACCTTACAAAAGACAGTATGACCAACGGATGCCTAGACGTTTTGGATCCCATTGAATTCATTAGCTCAGGGACATTGAATCCATATAGCTCAGGGACTTTTAGTTTGATACGGTTGATATTGTTTATTTTATACTATGTTTTAACTCATTGTTTGATTTAATTCTTTTTTAGGGGGGAGGTGGGGATGGGATTGGATATTTTAACTGCTGTTGTTTTAACTCTTTTTCTGTACCCCACCCCGATTGCTCGCTCAGAGGGGCGGGCTAGAAATAAAATTATTATATCATCATCTTCATAGCATTTGTGCTCTGCAATAGTGACTTGACAATCTATATTAAAATGTAAGGGTTCGGGGCTCCCATTCTCTCTAGATTTTGGCATAGTAGGGTGAAAGACTGAGGTGCATTACTTTCCCTAAATAAAGCTGGGTCCTTGATTCACCAGGCCTGCTCTTCTCCTAGAGTTACAAGGGGAAAGTGTTCCCTTCAGTGTAGAACAGCTATAATAGCAATCCTAGAACAGACTCAGTCCACCCAGTGTTGCCGCTTTGCAGCAGCTGAAGCACATGCTCCGTTGGGGTTTATTATGATTGGGAGGGATTTTGTTCTCTTATCTTTTAGCTATGTTGTTTTGTCTTTCATCCCAAATGAAAAGATGCCATGTGCCAGTAAAGCATGTTTGCATCTTTTCCAAAGAATCCTGTTAACTTGCAATTCTTCCAACCCCTTAAAGGTCAACAGTGAATAATTCAAAAGTAGTGGCAATATTACTCACTGAAGAAGAAAAGGAGAGAGGCAAAACAAGCATAAACATTTATGGGCACAGAAGCAAACATCTACATACACATCTACACACATTGGCTGCATTCAGGTATCGCAATGAACAATGGATTGTGGTGATGAAAACAAGGGGTAACAAGTTTCAGATTTCTTCCTTCTCCCTTCCTCTTCTCTCCAGTATAGTTGCGTGGAGATTTAAAGTTTTCACTTCTGTTTTTTAAAATCAATTGCCATGTTGTCTCTCATGTATAACTGTATTAGTCTGAAACTGGTTTGTTTCAGCAACAAGCCATGGTTAATACTAACCATAGTTTGATGGAACTGCACAAAACAACAAACTACAGTTAACTGCAAACAAAAATGAAAGCTTTCAAAGTCCTTGGAGTTATTATGCAAGATGAGAGGGAATACAGGATTATGTTAGCCCAAAACTTTGTGTGGTGCCTTCCCATCAAAAAAATTATGATATCTAAATGCAGGTGTACATTTGGAGGAGATGTTGCCCAAAATGGCATGGCAGCATGGTTTACTGTCACCAAAGTAGGGCTAGGAAGGTGACAGGACAATTTCTTAAGAGAGTTTTAAACACCTCCTTTCAATCCCTTGACATCAAACCACCTTACCCCAAAAAGTTCTTAAGAAGATGAAGAAAACTGCAGAGAAACTAAATAACTTCTCTTTGTCTTTTGTCACTGCAAACAATGCAAGGTGAATCTCCATACTTGAAGTAATAGTTTCTAGAAGGGAGTCTAAACACTGGGGCAAATACTGTGGGTGGAATTATATTTTTACATCTAATCCATCACCCCAAAACAAAGAAATTGATGGAGCCATATAATACAAGAGTGCTTAACCCCAAACACGACTGTTTGTTAATACAAATATGTCCCCATCTGGAAAAGCTGTCAACACCCACTCACATCATTGATAAGAGAGTCCTTGGCAAAAGATATACAGCAAGATGCCGGGGGAGTACCTTTAGCAAACACAACCAAACGTAGTCCAAAAGAGAGTAAACCAAAAACAGTCCGAGGTTCAGGGTTACCGAGAGCAACAATATCAGTCCAGTCCGAGGTCAGAAAAGCCAGAAGGTGGTCCATGGGTCTGATACAGAGTCTAGATATCCAAAGCAGTCAAGGGTCTAGGAGTCAGGTACCAAAGCAGCCTTCTATTAGAGGAACTAATAGTCTCTGACAAGAGTTCTCAATAGTTGCCACCTGTTATAAATAACTCCCTGATCACAGCTGCTGCCTGTCTGCCTGCCTGATGAGGCTCTCTCTGCAAGTCTCTTTGACCTTCTCAAGCCCTGCTTTCCAGCTCTCCTCAGAGTAAAGGCAGGGACTTGAACATTGTCCTCTATATCTTCCAAGTCCTGCCCTACTACTGGGGCCAGACTAGGCTGCTGAGCCCCAGACTCCACTGGGGCTGAGAGAGCAGAGCGGGGTCCTGGCTTGGCCACCTCTACAGAAGCTGGCAGGGCAGAGCTAGGACCTGGCAGAGCAGAGCTGGGGCCTGTCTCAACCTCAGGTGGCACCTGTACCTGAAGATCCAAGTCGTCCTCCTCATCCTTCAAGTCCTCCTCCTCACGGCTAGCCATAACATCCCCAAGGACAGACAGCATTATGTAATGGTTTGACTGCTGGATTACAACTCTGGGGACCAGGGTTCAGTTCCATGCTCAGAAACCCACTGGGTTACCTTGGGTGAGTCACACACTCTCAGCCCCAGAAAAACTAATGATAGGTTCGCCATAGGGTCACCATAAGTCAGAAATGGCTTGAAGGCACACAGCAACAACAATGTCCCAAGACTGACCACACTACCCGAGGACCGGAAAGTCATGATGGCAATAAATTACCTCCAGTATCATCATTCTTTTTGGAGTAAAAATGGAAAGATGGTATTGCATGTAACTCTTGCTTTGGAGCTTCCGTGGGAATCTAGGCAGCCACCAAGATTGACCTTAGTACTAGAAGACTGGAAAGTCATGATGCCAAAAATTATATCCAGTATCATTGTCCCTTTTGGAGCTAAAAATGGACAGGTGTTATGGCACGTTAGTCTTGCTTCGGGGCTTCTACAAGCATCTAGTGGCCACTATGGAAGAGAATGCTGAACTAGGCCCTTGGTTTTATCCAACATAGCTCTTGTTATACTCTTATGTTCTTAAAAGGGGATATAGCACCCTTGGGACTGACACAAGCTTAACCTCATCATCGCATCTGTAACCATAGATCATTCACCTGGAAACTCTGGACTGCCTTCCAAATGCACTGCCAGCAGCTGTCCCCTTTAGCCAAGGCTGAAGGCGTATGTAATTAAAAGGCTTTTTATGTTGAGCTGTTGTGAAAGTAACAGGCAGCACTCACATGGCTATCACTTTACAATCTGTTTATGGAGATTCTTGTTAATTCT
This sequence comes from Urosaurus nigricauda, assembly GCA_034509955.1. Classification (NCBI taxonomy): domain Eukaryota; kingdom Metazoa; phylum Chordata; class Lepidosauria; order Squamata; family Phrynosomatidae; genus Urosaurus; species Urosaurus nigricauda. The sequence continues at coordinate 20,431,908 of JAOEGL010000009.1, forward strand.
CTCAGTAACACGTTGTGACAACCTGTTTAAAGATCACTAAAACATTTATAAGGGAAGGGTGGAAAGGCAACATCATCTGACGACTCACAACAAAAGAGGACCTGAGTTTCTTCGGCTGCGACGGCGAAGCTCCACAGGGAAAGCGAAGGAGATCACAGGTGGGGGAAGAGCGAAATGGGGCAAAATGCTAGGAAATGTGAGCATAAGAAAGAAAACAGGACTTCCTGAATACCCAAATGTCAAATAATCAGAGTTTATAATGACAGGTGGAAGAGTGACATTATGGGAAATAGACACAGAGCGATAGGGCAGGATGTTGTCGGCATTAAATATTCATGTAATCAGGATACCAAAAAAAGTATTTTTAGAGTCAGATGGCACACCATTCACTATCAAGATAAAGAACTGGCACCTATCAAGCACTAAGCACCCAGGGATATATTCCTTTACTGCTATAATTATACACTTATATGTAATCATCACAGAAAACTCTATGTTTTCAAATCCAGTAAAGGAAGACAACTTGATGGGCAAGTTTCAAATGCTGTAATTAATCTGTGCTTGAAATCAAGATCTTTTCACAAACAGTCTTTGAATGCTGGGTGCAAACCAGAGCTTGTGAAAACATGTCTTATGGCTGCATCGGCGCTGCAAAAAAATCTGCAGCTTGACACCATTTTCATCAGCCATTTCTCATTACTTTGGAATCCTGGAAACTGTAGTTTGTTGGGGCACCAGAGAAGGCTAAATGTCTCACAAAACTACAATTCCCAGGATCCCATTGAGCCATGGCGGTCAAAGCAGTGCCAACGTGGATTATTGCTGTAGTGTGGATGCGGCCTTATCAGTGTCTTTTGATGTTATACAAATGCAGGGAAAGCCTTCTATTGCTTCCAGACCATGGTAACACTTTAGTCAAAAGTAAATGTATATTAACTTGTCCTGACATTTATACCTTTCACTATTAAGAAAATGCTTGATTTCTTCCTTCAATTGTACATTAAAAACATACATATAGGCCCCCAAACCCCCAAATAAAAGAAATCAGTCATATGGAAGTAACCTACGCTCTCTTTGGAGTAATGTCTAATGTGAAATCCCTCAACCACAAAATCCTTTTCTAGTTGTATGACTTTCTGTCCCCAATACTATAAAACACAGAAGCCTCAAGAATGCACATTGACAGGGAATGTTTATTAAAGCCAATTATATTTATTAGGACCCATATAAATAGCAAAGATGAACTGATGCAGAACATTTTCTTCCAGTATTTTTTTTTTAAAGAAACTGGGACTAGAATTCTAGTCTGTACAAAGTCAGTAAATAAACAACTTTCTTCCAGTTCCTGTCCAGGTGCAGCCATTAAGACTGGTAAGAATAACAACTCTGACATTGTACAGAGATCAACAGCGATAGCTGTAAAGATCAACCGAGTTCTTGTTTATTACATTTCACTATGTTCCATAGAGAACCGAACATAAACCACCTGGCTATATAACTAGGCCTTTTCTCTTGCAGTGAAGGAATACAAGCAGAATGGCTTCTAGAATATGAAGGGCACATTCTTCAGTCTGAGAAGTCAAATTACACAATTTCAGCCCACTACATAAATTAATCCCATTGCTTCTTGTAAGGGTGAATAAATGGGGTAAGGACTAATAGAAATGAAGCAAAAGAAGGGCCATCAAGAAACAAGAGGGCCCTCTCAGAATGTTTGCTAGAACCCTTTGCTTTTTCATCAATATAAAATATCTTACATAGTTAAAAAAAATGCCATGCAATGAAAACTGAACTGTCTCAGTAACAATAAGATATTAATTCAAAGACATAGCCATGTGCGTATGAAAAATCAGTATGGAAAGGGGTGTTGTAGCACTTTTGAGATGATGTTTATCACACTAGCGAGATTCTGTGGACAAATGGGATTTGAACATGATATAACATGAAAGAACCCCAGAAATGCCCAAAGTTTTTCACACAATGTTGCAGTTAACATGACATAACACAAAGTTAACCCACAGTTAAAGTGGAGGAAACCAGAAGCCTTTTACTTTCGGAACAAACCGAATTTAAAAAGCTGCCGGTTTCCTCCACTTTAACTGCGGATTAACTTTGTGTTATTGCACTTTCACATGAAAACCTATTTGAATTTACAAGTCTTCTTTAAATTTGAATGTAGTTAACTCCTGTTTGCCTGCGGAAAACTCGCAAGTGTGATAAACTCCTAAATGAAAGAAAGGAGCTGGTGGCATGAGCCTTCATAGACTTGCATCTGAGGAAAGAGACTCAGGTCAATGAAACCTCATGCTACCAGCATGAAAGTTTTCTCTATTGTCCCAGCATTTCGAGTGTGTTGATATGGAGGAAATAACTCTTCAGCCAACCACTTGCCTTTGATGGTGAGGACATTCAAATGAGCAGCCCATCCTTCTAGTGACACATCTGTGGTCACCAAGAGATGAGGTTGAGGCTAAAGGAAGGGCATACCTGCATAGAGAGTTCAAATGAAAGGTGAATTGCCAAAAACATCCAAACCACTGCTATTTTAAAAAAATCCACAAATTACAAGGTTCACGGGGACGTGTCTTGTTTTTCAACTGGATAGCGTTCCCAGAAGTGCAATTGAGGTTGAAAGCAAAGGTCATGCCCCATAAGCACAAAATTTTAGTGGAAAATTGTGGCATTTTGCCAATGCCATGCCATCCCTCTTTGGCAGCACTGTACCAAGTTAGTGGCGCTAGTAGGGTGCAGCCCCTAATTGGTTGCAGAGGTAAATCTCCAGTTTTTCCTCCAAGTTTAGTTATTTCAGGTCCAGAGTAAGTTTCTTTCCAAAAGAGTTGACCGATATATATATATATATATATATATAATTTAGAGCCATTTATTACTTCTTGCACTCACAGTCAAGGTCTCCACTTCTCTAAGCACCTTGTCTACATCCTCAAGATTAAATTAAGTATAACTGCAGAAGAAAGCCACTCATGATTTTCCACAAAGGAGTATTTCATGTACATATGTATCTATTTGATAAGACTCGGGGGGGGGGGGAACCCTTCCCAGTGTTTCTCAAGTCCTTGCTGCGACAAACCCGTGAAATTTAACAGCACTTGACTTAAGCAGCACACGTTAGACCTCACCTCTTGCTCTACTAAAATTAAAAATTTAACCTTTTCTTCTTTTGTTAGTTTTACAATAATTTGTATGTCTGTGTTGGTTGTGGCAGCTTAGGCTGGCTCACTTCCAGGTCCGAGCCTTCATGTCCCTGTCAACAGAAGCCTGTAGACTACATTTATAAATTTGCAAAAATCTGACACCTGCCACTTTCCATTGAGCTTTGGGTGGAAAACGTCCCTGGCCTCTTCCATTTTTAATGTCAAAGTCAGCCTGGTGGAAGAGATCACCTCCAGGTAAAGTCATTCAGAACAGGCGCTCACAACGGCAAAGTCCCTCCTTTTCCTCTGCTAAGCTGCTCTGTAGGAACAAAGGGCTATATGGCTTTCTCTGTCATTCAGCACAGATGCTCATCTGAGGTCCGGATCCCCAGTAATCGGCTGAACATTACATACCCATGATAAATAAAAGCCACAATATCTGACTGTACTGCTTCCGCTCACCAAATACCTTGTCATTCCACACCAATTTAGCACATCAATTGTTAATACGAAATTAAGTTGCACTACTAATGTAACATGCCTGAACAAGCATTCTTGTGCACTGTAATCCAAGATCTGAAAATCTGAACATGAAACCTCTTTATTTGGGAACAAATGCAGGATGAAAACCACTGTGGAGTTCAGGAGAAGAGCTGTCGTTCAATGGCAGAGCAAAGGTTTTGCATTAAAAATGGTCACTGTTTCAGTTCCTGGTATTTCCAGGAAGGGGAGGACCAGATTCTTGTCTGGACAACTGCTGCTAGAAAGTATCACCAATACTGGAATGAACCTACAACTATGTGCCTTCCTTCCCAAGGAAAGAATATCATGCTTAGACTGAGGATGCATCTCCATTGTAGACATAAAGCAGTTTGACCTCACTTTAAGGGTTGTAAGTCTATCCTATGGAATCCTGGGATTTGTATTTTTACAAGGTCTTTGGCCTTCTCTGCCAAAGCATGCTGGTGCCTCATCAAACTACAAATCCCAGGATTCTGTAGGATGGCACCATGGGAGTTGAAGTGGTGTCAAACTGCATTCTTTCTACGGTGTAGATGCACCTTGAGAGACCTACTTTCCCATCAGGCATGAACTTCTCTGGCTGACCTTGGACCAGTCACTCTTTTGGAGCCTAACAGAGCAATGTTGTAAAAATCATATTTCATAAAATGTACTGCATACGCAATGGGCAGATGAAGCATTACCTGCAATAGAGGTGGACCCTTGAGAAAAGGCATAACAGGAACACATCTGAATCTGTTACATAAAACTGAGCATTACCAGAAAAAAAAACCCGACTCCAAGATGCCCTACCTCTCATGGATAGTATGTTCAGACTGCTCAGCATGCGTTTCTCCACATCCCAACTCCACCCAACAAGCATAATATTTTCCTTCAGTGCAGTACAAAGTGATAGAGGATTTGTTTTCCCTTTTCTGCAAAAAAATTAAATCTTCAGAAAGTTGCTGGGCATGTCACAGCTGAACAATACGACCAGGCTGTTCTAAAATAGAAGGAAATAAAAGCAAAGCGATGTCGGTTCCGTCTCACTAATGCCATAAGATACTGATGCTCTTTACTTATTGATGGGATGCTTTCATTCCCACCTGGCAGTCTCCACAGCCTCATGAATATTTCCATATGAAGGGAGGAGGGAAGGATCCTTCCACTGCCATCCTCTTCCCACAGGGATCCCAGAAAGCAGCTTCATTAAAGATGCCAACCCATTAGACTTCAACAAAAAAAAAAACATGCCTGGTTTCTGAAAATAGCATGCGGAGAATCCTTAACTCGCAGATTCTGTCCTTAGAAAGGAAGAAGGGTGGCAGTTTCCCAACTTATCATGCGGAAAGAACAAGAGCACCTAAGGACTTCCTTTTAAAAGTTTTTTTCCATTGGATTTTGGTACAGTGGAAGCAAAGTGATTGCTAGCCCCATCCCACCCAATACTTCCCAAATATTACCTGCTGCCACCTTTCTGGTTGATCCCACATATCAGAGGAGTTTATCACACGGGAGGAATTTCTCTCAATTTCAAAAGAAATGGAAGTGAGGCCAGTTCGGAATTGAGTAAATTCGCTAGTTCAGTGAATTTACTTGATTGTGTATTGACACTGCATTGCATTCAGAACTACCCGAAATTGCCTCCCAGTGCCTGAAATTGCGTGTGATAGTTTCTCACGCAATCACGTGAAACCCCATGACTGCGTTCGGAAGGACTTCCCTTTGACCGAAAATGTGTGTGATCAGCTTTCACGCAATCACGCGAAACCCCATGATTGCATTCAGATTGCCATTGGATTATACTTCCAATTCCCTTCGGGTGATAAACTCCAGAGTGCAACTAGTTAGTTCCATAAAGCATAATTGATTCAAACATGCTTATCCACCCACGGAGAAAAAATATAGTATTCTGTGGGTTTATGGAACTCTGCTGCAATATATAAGAATGTAGAGGCCTTGGGAGTCTTGGTCATTGCTGAGGCATCAAGACCAAATGTAGCCTTTGAAAAGTGCCAGAGCTAGCTGTACTGCCAGAAGGGAAATTTGAAGGAGTATTGATGTCTGAGTATATCTTAAGTTGGAAGTATGGAGATTATCTCATGGCGATACAGTCACTTACAGGATGCAGTCGGGAATTATCGCATTAAAAATGCCACTGATGTTGCCGGGCGACTGTATCCCGGTGGCATCCCGGCTCCCAGCTGTGCACAGCCTGCACATTTGCAAACACAGGAGTGGTTTTTGCCATCCACTTCCTTCCTCAGAAATATAAGCTACAACACCTGATATTCATTGGTAGTCACTCATCCAAGTACTGCCCAAGGCTGACCCTGTTTAGCTTCAAAGATCAGACAGAATCTGGTGTCTTGAGGGTACTGCAGTATTGAAGGGAAAATAGTACTCCAAATTAAAGTGTTTCAAATGATTTGAAGCAATCGTTCCTATCAGTAACTGGGCCAGGATGCTGATTCCTATGCTTGAACTCTGTGTGCCAAATTAATGTTGTTGTTGCAGTTTCCCCAAGGCACGAGATATCATTGTGTGTATTGGTTAATATCCAGGAATATGTCTAGATGCCCCTGTGACCATGACGGTGACAGTATCGGAAGGGTGTTTCCAAAATACCAGGAGTTTTTGGCAATCTCCCTTCTAGTAATGCTACATTTTATCTTTCTAATTTCACCCACTTTGGCCTCTCCCCAGTTCAGTATCTTATCAGTGCAATTGTAAATGTGCAGCACTATATTTTAAAGTTAGTTGCGGAAGCCAAAGTTATCAAGTGGCTTTTCTGAGAAGATAACAGAATCCTACAGGGGAGTGGACAGGTGTTCATATGTGCGCGCACACAACTAAAACCACTAAAACTTGTATTGTAAAATTCTTCCATCAGAACAAAGTATGATAAGAGAAAGATCAATCCACTTGTTTTCTTTCACTCTGCAATGCACACTGCCACAGGAGGCTTTATTTCTGACATTGGACCTAGATCTTACTCTTAGTCCCTATAAGTGTAGATTCGCTGAATCAATGGAGTTTATCACACGGGAGGAATTTCTCTCAATTTTGAAAGAAATGGAAGTGAGGCCAGTTCGGAATTGAGTAAATTCGCTAGTTCAGCGAATTTACGTGATTGCGTATTGACACTGCATTGCGTTCAGAACTGCCCGAAATTGCCTTCCAGTGCCCGAAATTGCGTGTGATAGTTTCTCACGCAATCACGCAAAACCTCATGATTGTGTTCGGAAGGACTTCCCTTTGCTCGAAAATGTGTGTGATCAGCTTTCACGCAATCACACGAAACCCCATGATTGCTTTCAGAATTCCCTTCATGTGATAAACTCCAATGATAGCTTGGCTCATCGACATCATAAAACATTCATTGATTTAATGGGTCTACTCTAGTTAGGACTAACAATAGGATTCAGACTTAAATAAACAAGGAAATTGCTGAAGTTCGAAGGCCTGTTTCGGTCAGTGCGAAACTTATTAAAGGCACTAGGAGGGGAACTTTAAGATATTTCAGGATAACATTTCTGCAAGTCCCTTCCTCCTCTTTATCAATGCTCTCCAGGTTACATCATGAGAGAATTCAAGGGCCTCATTAAGGGAGATCTTTTGCCTTCAGCTGCCATCAGGAAAGCAGCGCTTTAAACTAATCTGTCTTCCATACACCAGCACTTATCTCTTTATGTAGAATAAGGGATATTTATGTCACTGCCTAGAGCCAAAACTGAGCAGCACAGCTCTTCCCCGCTCTCTGCAAAATATTCTCAATTCTGCTTCTTTCATCAAATTCTCCAGAATGTTATCTGAACTATTTATTCAACCCTATTATATTCCAGTTTGTTATGGCATTACTTTCCTGCCCCAGTCCGTAACTGTCCTTTATATTCTTGGTGAGCAATAATGTATCTCCAAGTCTAAATTCTCTATTGCCTAGGAAACAATGCTATGGCACATTTAGCCAACTAAAGACACATATAGCCCCCCCCCCCCCCATTCCCCTTAAACTTTTTGGCTCTTATACTTATGCAAAGGCCATGGATGACATGACATATTACCAGTAGACCATTAAAGTACCAAGGGAAGAAGTTAATAATTTTAATGTTAGCTCAAGGAGGTTCAATACCTAGACATTATATGGAGATCATTGATAATTAATTTCTAATAAACTGCATGTTCGGAGGAGATTTGCCTTTACCTTCCATTGAGGCTGAGAGTATGTGACTAGCCGAAGATCACCCAGTGTGTTTCGCTGATGAGCAAGAAATCAAAACCTGGTCTCCAAAGTCATAGTCCAACCATCAAACCACTATGCCACACTATGCTTAAAACTTATAGCTTGAATACTATAACCCCATCAATGCATTTAAAGAAGTGGCTTGAAATATACATAAGTCCATAACCATAATATATCAGTCTTAAAGGTATAAAAGCCAGCATGGTTTTAGTGCTAGATTATGACTGTGAAGACCAAGGTTCATTGAAACCAATTGGGTTCCCTTGGGCAAGTTACACTCTCTCATCCTCAGAGGAAGCACAAACTCCATCTGAACCAATTTTTCCAAGAAAACCCTGTAATGGGATCACTTCAGATTTTCCATAAGTAGGAAATGAAGGCACAAAACTAAAAAGGTAAAGGTACTACTAGATTTCCCCCTACCATTCCTTTCCTTTCTTTCTTTGGAAATCACTTCAGATATTACTGATATTTCTCAGGCTAACCTTTGCTGTGGACTATTGTGAGTTGCTGTGGGCTGTTGTAGTTGCTCAGGGACTTTCCCCGTATTCAAAAAGTTGAAAGACCAGAACGGGTATGCTTTTTCACAAATATCTAATTCTACACCAGCAGGCTAACAGCTGTCAACTTGTTGGAGAATGCATGACAAATATTTTTTTTAACAACCACATTGAAGAAAGCCCAGACATTTTTACTCCAATGTGGAGAACTGTTGCAAGGAGACCTTGCAAGTATTTGAATAATAGAATCATAGAATCATAGAGTTGGAAGAGACCCCAAGGGCCATCCAGTCCAACCCCCTGCCATGCAGGAACTCCCAATCAAAGCATCCCCAACAGATGGTCACCCAGCCTCTGCTTAAAGACCTCCAAGGAAGGTATATTTAAAATATTTAAAAGGGATTAGTTCATTCTATTTATTCAATCCGTATGCAGAATATATCATACACAGAGCAGGCTTGGGCTCAGGAAGCAGGAGGAGTGAAGACAGGAGGAAGGAACATTTAACAACCTGAGATATGTAGATGACACAATACTACTAGCAGAAACAAATGAAAATAACAGGAGTGTAGTGTCTAGATCAAGAGATGCAATAATACCCCTCTATTCTGCTTTGGTCAGGCCTCACCTGGACTATTGTGTCCAGCTCTGGGCACCACAATTCAAAAAGGACGTTGAGAAGCTGGAGCGTGCCCAGAGGAAGGCAACAAAAATGGTGAAAGGTCTGGAAACTATGTAGATGCGGTTTAGGAAGCTGAAGTTGTTTAGCCTGAGGAAGAGAAGGTGAAGAGGTGACATGAGTACCATGATTAAATATTTTAAAGGATGCCATATTGAAGACGGAGCAAGCTTATTTTCTGCTGCCTCAGAGATTAAGACATGGAACAATGGATTCAAGCTACAGGAAGAGATTCCACCTAAACATTAGGAAGAACTTCCTGATGGTCAGAGCTGTTCAACAGTGGAATACATGGCCTCAAAGAACTGTAGAGGTTTTTAAACAGAGGTCGGATGGCCACCCGTCAAAAGTGCTTTGATTATGTATTCCTGCATGGTAAGAGTTGGGCTGGACAACCCTCGGAGTCTCTTCCAACTCTATGTTTCTCTGATTCTATGAAATTTTGCCTTACTCAAACATGAACAAAGTTAACCCAGTCACTTGTAGCACCTTATCTCATTTTCTGCTGCTCAAAAACAGTTGACTCTTTCAGACGTGGGAAATTGGAAGTATAATCCAAGGGCAATCCAAACGCAATCCTGGGGTTTCACGTTATTGCGAATTAATTCTTCTCACGCAAATTCGGGCAAAAGGGAAATCACTCTGAATGCAATCATGGGTTTAACGTTATTGCGAATTTAAGCTTCTCACGCGATTTCGGGCAAGGGGGGGGTTATTTTCGGGTAATGGGAAGTAATTCCGAATGCCTTCCGAAAGGAGCAGGGGTTCAGGTAAATTCGCTAAACAAGCGAATTTACATGAATCCACATTGGCTCCATTCGGAATTGGGAGAAATTCCTCCAGTTTGAAAGAGTCCAGTAACAGCTCTCTGTCTCATCCCAAGCAACATCCAAGGTATTTCCCAGGCTCCACAACACTGAAACGTAAGATTCTAGCACAGACAGATTTCCTCGCAGATTATTTCCTCTGGCAGTCATCTGGTCTTAATCGACGGAATTAAATTAGACTCCTTAATGTTCATTTTTTCACTTCCCTGCCTGCCACTCAAAAATGTGGGGCTGTGCAGAAATGCCAGTAAAGGCAACCCGAGGTGACAGGCTTTAATAGCAAATTCTAGAACCTTTTAGCATTGCTTTCACTGGATATGCACTCTTTATTATTTCCCGCATCTACTAGACAAACTTGACATGAAGTTAATGTCTTCTGATTGTAACTCTCTTCACATTACCCACTCTATTCTGAATTCTCACTGGGTATAAAAGGGTGCATGCTATGAAGCAATGACCGATATGGTTGCAGAAAATTCCACAAGTATAACAGATAGGGGATTCAAGGCACAGTAGTTGGATTGGACTACAACTTTGGAAATTAGGATTTGATTCAGCCACCAAAGCCCAGTGGGTAAGTCACATTCTCTCAGCCCCCAAGGACCCCATAAAAGGGCCACCTTAAAGTTGCCATAGGTTGGAAACTACTTGAGGACACACGATAAGAACAACATTGTCAGGAAAAATATGTGTACCCTTCTGCCTCAACTGTTTCGCGTTCCTCAAAAAAAATCATTCAAGATTATTTACCTATTTCATTACATTGTTAGGAGAGAAAGTAGCTTAAAAGGAAGGGGAACCAACACATTCTTGAAAGTTTATTTTTGCACAACTGTGAAGGATTTGAAATTGCATAATTATGTTAACAGAACAGGAAGGAATCTGCGTAAAGCTAAGAGACATTATGGGACTTTACAACTTTACAGACTGCTGAACGCTGCAGTGAAGGTGCACAGCAAAAAAAGAGCACCCCTTCCCTGCTCTTTTTTAGCGTTGCAGTTGTGATGCACTAAAGGCAAAAGGCGCCATTGGGCACCATTACGCCATCGCAACTGTGCAGCTCAGTATAGAAGCTGCACAGTTGCCATGGTGTCGTTACATACACCATATAAACAGCACTAAATAATAATAATAAAAATATTTATTTCTTACCCGCCCCTCTGAACAAGCAATCGGGGCAGGGTACAACATATTACAAACATATACAGTTAAAATCCTCCAAACATAACCACCTCCCTCCCTTTAGAACAGTATTAAGCTAATCATAATTAAAAGAATCAAGATTTAAAATACATTCAGTCAAAGTCCCCTGTAGACAGCTGGATGGGGGTAGAGGGGGGCTCATCAGGCGATGGGAAATTAGTTACTATCCGGGAAGGCCTGCCGGAAGAGATGCGTCTTGGTCGCTTTTTTAAAGCTTTCCAAGGTTGTAATAAGAAGCATCTCATCCGGCAGGTCGTTCCACAGCCTGGGAGCAATAGCAAAAAAGGCCCTCTGGGAGGTCTGGGACAACTTAGTGTACATGGGGGCTCATATGGGAGGAGGCAGACTCTAAGATAAGTTGGACCCAAGCCATGTAGGGCTTTAAAAGTCAAAGTCAGCATCTTGTACTGTGCCAGGAAACTGATCGGCAGCCAGTGGAGAGATTTAAGCACAGGTGTCATATGTTCTCTCCTCGATGTTCCAGTGACTAGCGGCGTTACATGCTAGGGCTGGGGAGCATGCGAATCCTGCGCTCTCCCCAGCCCTAATCACGCTGCAGGCATGGCCCAAAAGGGCTGTCTGTACCGCACCAAAGAAACTATGGCTGTAGCTCTTTCTTACAGCAGTCTATGCCAGGCTTAACACTTTCTTCCCTGCTTTGATATAGGAAGATGTTGCCTCTTTAATTCCATTTTTGTACTCCATGACTCTCCATCTTTCCACCCCCTGCAGTCACCTAGAAACTGTTCACCTTGTGAGCTAAGCATGTGATCTGAAAACACAAAGAATCATGTTCGGTACTTGATTCCTGCAACATGAAGTGATAGCATAGACATGTGAAACAATTTGCCACAGATCAAAGCCAAAAGACTGATCTTTGGCATGACAGAACATTGCTTCAAACACAATTCTCTCCCATCATCCAAAATCACATAATTGACTGTGAGCATGTACTATATCTGAAAAAGTTTTGCCAGAGTTGTATTCCCTGAACTTTATCTCCTCTGCCTTGGTATTGATGCATTGAAGTGGTTTTCTTGAGCATCTTTCTTGATTTTGTCTGTTCTATGAACTTTCCATTACTAGTGGAAGATAGATCTAACAGCTATATGGGAAAAAATACAGTGTATTTCTTTCATCCTGCTGTTTATTGGTTTCAAGAGCTATCCTTCAGCTTCATTGGCCCTTAGTTCCAAAAAAAGATAGCTCTAACAGATGTAGCTGCACTATGGAAAAATATGATGTATTTGTTTTTAGATCTCCTACCTAATAATTCCAGCTGTTACATTCCAGTTTCAATGGTCCCTAGTTCCAAGGAAAGTCCTGTCCTACCGAAATCCAGATCATTCCTCTCCCTGCCTTTGTCACATATACACACTTTCTCTCCTTTTCACACTCACACACACACCACCACCACCGAAGACCTTTCACGAGCTCTTACGCTTCAGTGGCTGCCAAACAGCTATGTATCTTTCATCTTCAACCCCAAAGGACTTTGTGGCTGCGGATATTTAAAGGAATTCCCAACCCCCATCTCCCTTCTTGGGGGCCTTTAATGCTTTTCATAGCTACAATTAGCTGAAGGCCAAGCGCAACCTTTTAAAACACCAGAGCTCCTCATTTCATCAATCATTCTGTAAAAAGATGGAATTATGTTGCTAATGTTAATTTCATCAGACAGGGAGCTTATTTCCTCTGGGGTAACTGCATGTCTAACTGTGCCATCTTAGACTAACCCTAAATTGCTTGTATATGGGTCTTGCAGAAAAAATCCAGGGAGGCTAAGACAGCTGGTAAACAGTTAGATAGCTGGACTTGATGTATCTGTGCGATACCGTGTTAATGCACTCGAAATGAAAAGGAGGGGACCATCCATGTTCTCCTTGAATGGGAAAAGTTGGAGGAGGGGAATCTAATGCTGCAAGGATTAAGGATATGAATAAGATATTTTTCGTTTCACCAGTTGAGGTCATGGAAAGACTCATCCCTAGTCCTCATTTCTATTCTTCTTCTGCTGGTATTCCTTAGATCAAATATTGATCAGGAAGGAGGCTGCAGTCAAGAAATCAAAAGAAAACTAGGAATGGGAAGGGCAGCTATGAAAGAGCTAGACAAGACCTGAAAGCATAAAGATATACAATTGAACACAAATGCCAGAATCGTCCGAACCATTGTATTCCCCCATCACCATGAACAGATGTGAGAGCTAGGCCATGAAGGAAGTGGATAAGAAGAAAATAAATTCATTTGTGAACGCTCAGGATGCTGTGGACAATAAAATGACAAACAAATGGGTCCTTGGACAAGGCTGAAATCTCCCTGGAAGCCAAGATGACCAAGTTGAGGCTGTCATACTTTGGCCACATCATGAGAAGACATGACTCATTGGAAAAGACAATAATGGTAGGAAAGGTAGATGGAGGTAGAAAGAGAGGAAGACCACATGCCAGATGGTTAGAGTCAATCAAGGAGGTCATGGATATGAATTTACAGGACCTAAGCATAGCAGTGGAGGATAGGGGGTCTTGGAGATGTCTCATCCACACGGTCTCCATGAGTCAGGGTCAACTCAAAGGTGGTGAACAACAAATGTTATTCCACTTCTGATACTACTGTCACCTCTAAATCATGCAGCAGATTAATGTATCAAAACCTCTTCACACATTTCAGAACATGTAAGGATAGTGCATGAAGATTTTATCTTCACTGCAGGTGAGATAATTTGGCACCAAACTACTTTTGTGGCGATTCCCAACCTGGCCTGCCTAGCCTATGCCAATCGCCAGTGAGTATTCTTATAGCCATGGACACAGCCTGGTTAAAGGGAAATTCATTGGATTATGATTAAAAATATCTAGGCACAGAAATCTCTTGGCTGCTTCTGGACCTGCTAGGTTGTTTTTTTCACTGGTATTTGGCCTACAAGGCTAAAAATTCAGTATTCACTGTGAAAATGTGCAGAGTTGAAGAAAGGAGTGAATTTTGCATACAACGTGAAAACAGAACTTCAAAGTTATTTATTACTGTTGTATTGACTAATACATCTTGGATATGCCATGGCCGTTCCAAGGCCTTTGGGTTTAAATAGCTGATCTGAGCAACTTTGGGTGTCAGAAAATGTTTAGGTACACAAAAATAACCAGTGCAGACTTTCTCTGGATCCTGAGAAGGTTGTCACTATAACATCAATAGTCAGATGGTCATTTTAATAGGATCTGAAAGAATCTATCTTGTGGCTTTCATTTCTTTCCACTCAGGTTAAATTAGTAACACACATTTAAGGCATTTCTTTAGACAGAATGGTTTGAAATGAACTTCACAAGACATAACACTTAAAGTCACTGCATTAAATAGCAAGAGCTAATGTTTGTAGACTATCCCAACTCGCATGCTAAGCAAGAGAAAAATCATTTCCAACATGAATTTTAAAATGTAAAATATTAAATATTAAAATTATAATCAAGTTCAGATTAAGATTTCTGAATCTACTTCATTCCTGCTCCTAAAATGCAGGTCTGTGATGTTTGCAATCTGTTACTTTCAAAAGGTGCCCAGATCTGTTCAACCCTCTGGAGAAAGCAAGGTATTGTTAAACAACATCAACGTTCATCATCAAAAATACATCGCAGCTAGAAGTCAACACAGAGTTTAGTAAGGATTAACTCATTAAACTCAATAATAAATCAAACTCTATATTAAATAGTGTACTGCTGTTATAATCTGGTGTGTATTTTGTGTATTTATTTTTACCATATCATCATCAGCACTTAGAAATTGCTAAGTGCTGTGAAGGTACTGAATGATAAAGGCATTCCTGGTGTGGTTGCAAACTTCCAAACAAATAGATACAATACAAAAGGGAAAGGGATGGGGAAGGAAGAGAAAAGCAAAAACTGGAACGTCATGTCCTTCTCTGGTCAGTGGAAAAAGCCAGATTCAACTCAGTTGCAATAGTTGTTCTTTGCGATAGGAGGGGGAAAGCAAAGTCCCTGCAACTGGTCCTTCTCTGGCTAGTGTAAGGGCAATGTCCCTTGGCCCCTGGATTATAGATAAGATAGATAAGACAAGTATGTTTTGTTCTTCAGCTTTCCAGTTCCAGGATGTTATGTGATAACCATACCATAAATGCATCGCTGATCCGCTTGGATCATCTGAGGGGTTTTTTTACTGGAAGACACATTCAGGTACCCTATTTCTTCAATATTTGTTAGAGTTGTTCATACACAGTAGTGGGAAATAGTAGGATGCACCACAGTCAGAATTTCTCCTTGCATCACAGTCCAAATTTCTACTTTATCCACCAAAGAGTGAGAAGAATATTTTTATAGTAAGAGCTGTTCGATAGTGGAAGACACTGCCTCAGAGTGTGGCGGAGTCTCCTTCTTTGGAGGTTTTATGCAGAGGCTGGATGGCCATCTGTCAGGAATGCTTTGCTTGTGTCTTCCTGCATGGCAGAATGCATGGCAAACACACACACACAAACAAACACTCATGCACACACAAGGGATTTTATGCTTCATGTGAAATTGGAATAAAAGGAATTTCTCCAACTGATTTTGTACATGTTTTCTTTCTGCTGCATTGGTCACCTAATGAAGTGATCTTGCCTCTCTAACTACTAGAGTGTGCAAATTCAGCTACTGGAGAAAAGGAGTAGTAAATGCAACAGCTGAAGGAGAAGGAAGATCACATGAAGTATTGTGTTGTTGTCAAAGGCTTTCACAGCCGACATGCATAGTTTTTTGTGGGTTTTTCAGACTATGAGGCCAGAAAAACCCATCAAAAAACTATTGTGGTATTGTTTTTTTCAGGATTTACCAAAACTAAACACATCTAAGATCACACACTATTAGTAAAATTGTGCTGGGACCATTGTAGGCATTGGATGCATCTTGCCAGCAAAATTTTCTATCACTATAAACCTCTACTCTCTATTTTCTTGGCCTTCACAGGCCAAAAAAAATAAAAATAAAAATAAATCAGACAGGGTTCATCCCTATTGCACATATCTTAGATGGAAAATGCATGTGTTGAATTTCTGTCTGCTGTGCAATTGTTAATTTAATTTTATTTTTTTGGAACCCTTCATCAGGACCAAGAAGCAACATTAGCGCTTCTCTCTAAAAGTAAATCTCAAAATGGTTTATCACACTAGAGGGCAAACAGGATTTAAACAGGAATTAAACAGGAAATGCCCTATGTTAAACATAAGGCAACAGGAAATGCCCTATGTTAAACATAAGGCATTTCCTGTTTAATTCCTGTTTAATTCCTGTTTAAATCCTGTTTGTCCTCTAGTGTGATAAACGCCAAAGTGGGCATCTGGATTAAATATATTTTGAAGACAATCAGTGAGCAACCAACAATTAGTGATGCTTATTCCTTTTTTTCAAAGAGTTTTATTGATTAAAAAAACATACATACAAATGAAGCACACAATAGACATTACAAAAGCTTCCTTATAGAGTTCACTAGTTTGTGTTGTAATACTCTTTATACATTAATACTAGGTCCGTCATTATTTAATGCCATTTAATTTTTAATTAACATAACTCATACTTTCTCACTTCATTCAACTATAATATTTTGTTGAAGTTCCAACGTACCTCTTCCTGATATCAGTGAAATGTACTTCAGAGTAAGTATGTCCAGAACCAGAGCTTTACTCTGCCATCAATAGTTGTATGAGCAGATTCCAGCAGAAGAATTCTTCTAAGGTACATCAACAAGACGGCTGCCTCTCAAGTCAATGGGCCTTGACCCTTTGCAAAAGGGATTTCTCAGCAAGGGAATAGACAAGATGGATAGTACTCACCATGCAGTGGGAGAGATAATGAGATTGCCTTCTCTTTCCTATGAATTAAGGAATTAATTCCAGAAGTTAGTTGTGAGTCAAATTATGAATTATTTACATGAGACAACACATTTCCGAACTGATTTTTTCTTGGGACAATGAGGAGTGACAATGCTTAGGTCACAGCATTCAAACTATTGCAAATTCAAATAGCTATAGAGATCATTTATTTTTGTTCATGGTTAGTTGCATTCAAGGGTAAACCAGTTAATTCCAGGGTTAAAACATTTGAAACCAGACAGTACTAAGGACATCTTGATATGGCGTGGTCTTCTTGGCATCAAGGTGGCACTCCAGTTTTGTGTATCACACATCCCATAGAGGCGCTTCATCTGTCCTGAGAAACTGAATGTTGAAGTTCTTAACCTTGGGACTTTTTCTGTGGTCCACATGGGAGTCACTGTCTTAAAGAGGAGGAGTACAAAGATGGTACTGTAAGAACTGGAGAAAGGAAAAGGGGGGGGGGGGAAGGAGGTTTGGTGGACTGAATGGAAAATTGTGTCTTCCAAAAATTCATCAAGTTTTTTGTTTTTCTTCCAAGCTCAAGAGAAGGACAATGAGAGGTGGAAAGTATAATTCCAGAAGGCATTTTCAGTATTGCAATGGCTTTATTGCAAGTTTTAAACTGAAATTTAAACAGCAAATTAACATAGACTAATAATTTCCCCTTTCTAATGCTAAATATAATTGATCTAGATTGTTTTAAACTTACGAATGTTTAACTAAGTTTTATTGCAAGTTTTAAACTGAAATTTAAACAGCAAATTAACATAAACATAATAATTCCCCCCTTTCTAATGCTAAATATAATTAGTCTAGATTGTTTTAAACTTACGAATGATTAACTAAATACATTAAACTTTTTTTTTACTAACTTTCCTATCTCTGGGAATCCTGGCCTAGATCCAGCAAAGTCATTTTGCTAACAAGGCTAACTAGGAGACATCAAATCAATGGAAATAATTTGATTTTCCCACTAAGGCACTTGGTTGGAAAGCCAAATGTATTGTTTCTCATTAACCGATTCCCGAGCAAAACTGCTCACCTAATTTGTTGCCGCTCTCTTTCCCGTAGCAGTTTGGCGCAACGTTTGTCCTCGTCCTTTTAGGAGTCATATAATATAGAACAGCCATGCGTGAATACATGAAACACCCGCGACTGTCGACACACTGGTGGCACCTTTAGAAAGGAGGATACGAGCTGCAAGGACGTGGAAGTAATACAGTCTGACTGTTTCCACATAGAAATGGCTTTTTTTTCCCCGGCTGAGCTTGAATAAATGAAAAGTATGAGAGTCTACACCAGCTTGGGAGTTAGAGTCATCAATCCCTTGCTGGGTACTTCTAAAATACTTCAATGCCACTGCCCAAGCTGTTTTTCCAGTTCACTGCTGGGCATCCATAAATATAACAGAAGAACTCTCTTAAGGGCATTCGTCTTACTTTTTATGAGGAAAGGAAAAAACAAAAGCCCAATGACTTTGTTTCAATCCAGCGTCGGCGCAAGGGCACTTGCAAGCTTAAAACAAAAACCTTGCTTCCAAATCAAACCTTTCACCCTCGGTTATATGTGCTAAGTTGTCCCCATGTTGTTCTGCCAGCATGAATGTTTTGGTTTTGTGCATTTGTCTTTGTTGCTTGATAGGCCTCTGAAAGTGCTAAAATCTTTGTTTTGTGCTAAAATGGGGCTGTGGACATCCTGTGACCATTGAATCATTGAAGTGCATGGGAATCTGCGCACGTCGTCTCCCTTAAAACTCTTTCAACACATCCAAGATCCGTTACTGTTATGCGGGATGGAGCTTTGAGCATATTAGCAGATGGTTCATAGCTGCATTCATAGCTGCACTCATATGAACTTAGGCATTTACAACTAAAATCACAGAGAAGGTACAGTATATGAAAAACCACTACTAACTCTACTTATTCAAAACACTTATATGATGTCCTTGCACTTAAACCAATCATCCAAACCCCACTTCTGTTATCTGAATGACACGAGCTTGTGCAAAGATGCTGAAGTTTTCCATCAAAAAGTCCACTTATTTTTAGAATGTGGACAGAATGATTTTTCATCTGATGACTAGTTAAGAGAAACGCAGAACTTCCATGAAACTGATTTTTTCCCCCACTATATTTTAGGAGAAAACGCATTTTAAATATATACAAACATTTTTGGGGAAAAGTGATACTAGAAATCATAGAATCATAGAGTTGGAAGAGACCATAAGGGCCATCCAGTCCAACCCCCTGCCATGCAGGAACTCCCAATCAAAGCATCCCCGTTGACAGATGGCCATCCAGCCTCTGCTTAAAGACCTCCAAGGAAGGAGATTCCACCAAAATCTCTGAGGGAGTGTGTTCCACTGTCGAATAGCCCTTACTGTCAGGAAGTTCCTCCTAATGTTGAGGTGGAATATCTTTTCCTGCAGTTTACATCCATTGTTCTGGGTCCTGTTCTCTGGAGCAGCAGAAAATAAGCTTGCTCCCTTCTCAATGTAACATCCCTTCAAATATTTAAGCAAGGCTATCCTATCACCTTCTCTTCTTCAGGCGAAACATCCCCAGCTCCCTAAGTTGCTCCTCATAGGGGCTGATAGAAAGTATTATGAGCATAAAAATAGATAGAAGTCCAAACAGAGTACTGTTATCATTATATAACTCAGAGAAATGGAGGGAAAAGAGGGAAAAGATTTGATAACAAATTTGATTGCAGCAGCGAGATTAATTGTAGCAAGATGTTGGAAAATGAAAATAACTGTACAATTGGAGGAGAGGTATAAGGAGGTATGGAAACCAGTGATAAATGATAACTTGACATGCAGATTGAAAGTAAAAAAAAGGGATTATGGAAAAGAAGTGACTTTGATGGAATTTGGAAAGAACAAATTGAGAAAGTATTGAGAAAAGAAGAAGGAAGATAACCTCTATGAGAGGAACTGAGATTTTAGATGGAATATAAGGGTGGAAATGGCTCCGGTGAAGGGGAGCACTGAGGTGGGATATAAAAGATATTTAGATAAGTTGTGTTAGAATGTAGAACGTAGAAAATATACAGATTATGTATTGTATAATATTCGTTGTATGAATTTTAATAAAAATACGAGGGGGTATCGCAACATTTTAATGATCACCTTTTTAAAAAATTGACAGAAAGTTTGTTTTGATTTGTAGTTAACTTATCTCTATGTAGTCACTATCTAGATTTATATATTTTTCCCAGTGTATCTTGACCCTCTGAATACCTGATATTGTAGAAGTCTGCAGATTGAGCCTTATGAGGCAGTATTGTAACATAATAATTATCACCCAGAAGTTATTACGGCATATTGATGAAATTTTGTGAGTGTCATCATTGTTCCTTAAGGGCACGTTGCTGAGAAAATCAGCTCATTACGTTCTTTATTTTTGTGACTGGCTCTGCCAGAAGTGACTAAAGTGTAAAATCCTCATCAGGCGCAGTCTGCAGACTTCTACAATATGGTATTTGGAGGGTCAAGATACGCTGGGAAAAATGTATAAATCTAGATAGTGACTACATAGAGATAAGTTAACAACTACAAATCAAAATAAACTTTCTGTAATTTTTTTAAAAGGTGATAATTAAAACTTTATGATACCCAATAATAATAATAATAATAATAATAATAATGCACTTTAAATTATAGGTACTCTGTTGACAGTTGCTTACAATTCTAGATATTCCACCCTGATGTCAACAGCATTTTAAGACATGCATCAACAATGGAGGGGGGGACAAATGTGAACCCATGTGTTCTCACATGTCACAATATATTGTTTTCCAAATATGGGATTACCCAAGCCATTTAGTGACATCTGCCGAGTTGGGCCACAATAGAATACAAATCAGATGTGGCAAGATTTCTTGCTTCATTCTTCAAGTGGTCATGGGCCTTGTACCTTCAGAGAGTTATGTTCAGAACACTCCAGAGTTGAATATCTTTTGACAGCAACCTCATCCTCACACCTGCAGCAAACATGCACTCATGTGCCTCAGCATCCTTCCTTGGTCCTATACTCACTGTGAGATCAATGCAGGATGTACGAACGTTAGATGACTGGCTATTGAAAGTACTGGAAATGCAAGAAATTGATAGATTAACTTCATGGTTAAATCATAAGGGTGTAGAAAAGATAGAGGAAGAATGGTTTCCGATAACAGAATTTTGAAGAAAGCGATGGCAATGACAAGGCAAGTCTGAGAATTAAGAATTAAGAGATTTTATGACAGATCGATATGAACAGTAGTAGAAACAATGGAAAGTGCCTAAGAAATTTTGATAAATATTTTGCATGGGGAAAAAAAAGACAATCAATGCTTACATAGTAGTGATAGGATTTATTGCCAAGAAAACTGTGGAAGTTTATATAGACAGAGTGTAAATATTATATGGTAGAGGACATTATAAATGGTATTATATGTAGATTGAGTAATTATAAGATTGAAATAGAATTATTATGATATAACTTGCAATTGTAATAGTGAAATGATAGAACTGAAGTTTTGTTTTTTATATATAGAAAATAAAAAATTATATTAAAAAATTAATGCATGATGTGGAAGGAAGGGGAAGAGGATGGAGTATGAATTCACAGATAACCTCTCAAAGAATCACTCTTTCCAGTAACCAATCTGTTCTTCTTTATGTTCCCTGTAACTCAAACAAATAGAAGATTAGCAAGCTAAATTACCATAGGTGGATTGTGTGTCAAATGAGAAGGGAAGATAGAAATGCCCAAGTGAAAGACACATCTGCCCTCATTCTAAAAGCCAGAAAACCATCATCATCATCACCACCACCACCACCATCATCACCATTACCATCATCATCATGATGATCATCATCGTCGTCGTCTAGAACCAGATGACTGTCCTACAAGAGTCCAAAACATCAATACCTCTCAGAGTGGCAGTTACCATCATTCTAATGGAATACCTCTGCATTCTTTCTGGAAATCGAGCTAGTTCGTAAATAAGTGAAATAATTTGCAAAGCCTCCTTAGAGGAACCATAACAACACCAACAGCCTTTCCTTCAGCCCATGACAGCCGAGGGAAAGTCCAAATGATCAAAGAAAGGGAATATCTTCTGGTAACACAGACTAGAGCCTCATGTAAAGAATGTAATGGAATCTTAAGTGGAGAAAGGTCTTGCATGAATGTCTCAAGTTAAAAACTGAAACACTACTTTGAACAAAAAGAATATATCTGGTTTCGTCCATGACTGCTGAATCAAATATGACAAGGCTGGTAACAATGGGACGTAATCAATATTGGTATCAGTGAATAAACATACTTGAAGACAAATTCTGATAACCAAGGGGTGAGTGGATGGATGTTATGAGACGACAGAAATTGGAAGCATAATCCAATGGCAGTCTGAAAGCAATCATGGGGTTTCACGTTATTGCGTGAGAGACTACCACATGCATTTTGGGGCAATGGGAAGTCCTTCCGAACGCAATCGTTGGGTTTCACATTATTGTGTGAGAAACTATCACACGCAATTTCAGGCAATTTCAGGCAATGGGAAGTCGTTCCAAACCCGATGCAGGGTCAATACGCAATCACGTACATTTGATGAACTAGCAAATTCACTCATTTCCAAACTGGATCCACTTTCATTTCTTTCGAAATTGAGAGAAATTCCTCCCGTGTGATGACGTCCGATGTTAGACTTAATCTCTAGCCCCAAGAAATAGCTGTTCTCATCCTCTGAATGATAGCCCAGAGGTCCTCATTTGAGGTTCTTTGGTCAGAGTGAAATTTCTCCAGGACAGTGGAGATACAAGATAAATGGTAAAGTTGATGGTGCTGACTCAGAAATCTAAGTGACCGATGTTAATGGAGGATCTGTGTATATTAATCAATGCCACTTTATTTGATACCGCTGGTTATAGTGATGCATGTATGGTGGTGATGGATTCAGTAGTGGAAAGAATTGGTCTGCTGTGGTCACTGTTGATTTGCAGCTCAACTTTTTGACTTTACAGCACTGTTTTCTTCCTCAGAGCACAAGACAGCTCTAGATGATTCTACTTTCCCTCCTGAAAAAGCTCCTTCAGGGTCACTGGACAGCAGTGGTCTTGAGAGGTGTCACTTGCTCACACTTTCTGTACCAAGTGCACTTTAGCAACTGAATTCAAGGTGGTTTTGGATGTCAAATGCAATGATGTTTGCATGGAAAGTTAGTTGTAGGTTGTTGCGGTGCTGCAGGAGCTGATACTAGTGAAGATAGCACAGAAACTATAGACACAACTGATTCCCCCAAGAGTCATCAATGGAGGCATTCGTTTTGCAAACAGAGGCCAACACAAGGGCTGGTTCAGTGTAAACTAGTCAGTAGTCTACAAGAAAATTTCACAGGAAATTGACTGGAGCTAAAATGCTTGATTTCAACAATGCTGCTTGGTGAATCCCTGACAGACACAGCTGGGACTCACAAGATGCCACAATACCAGAGGCACTTCAGGTCATATAAGATTCACAGAGCCACAGGGCCCAAGTCCAGCTGGGGACCAAGAAAAAAAATGACAGAGTAAAGTTAATATAGAAAGAGAGAGAGGAAGTGGGGGGGGGGGGAAGAAGGATGGGCTGAATACCTGTTACTGTAGATTTCTGAATAGTCATCTGTAAACTCATACAAATGGCAGCACTGAAGGAACCACGTTCATCAACCTACTTTTGGTTTTTGACTACAGTCCCCAGCCAGTTCAGTTCCAGAGTTTGTTGGGGTCTTCAGACAAGTTGTCTACCATCAGATTTGGAAGGTCAACAGAGATAGATGACCCATAAGGTATCTCTGCAGCTTCCATATTGACCAAGGTACATGGTCATGAAGACAGCATTTGAGGCCTGATGGTCTGCTTGTACAGGAGTGCTTTCATCCACAACTCCCTGTTTCTCCTTGCTTGAGGCATCAAGACAGTAGAGTGGACACAAAAAGTAACTTGAGCTTCACCCAGACATCTCAGACACTTTAGATGTCCATCTGTCCTAGGATTTTGGTATTGCAAGAGATGCACTTTTTGGAGGTTATCAGTGCAGAAGGAAGCCCAGAGGGTAAGTGCGACTGACAAATGCTAGACAACTTATCAGAACAACCCAGCTAACTGTCCGACCAACCTGTCTAAAGGCTGTCATTGTAAACCAAAAGTAGATTGATGAATATGGTTCATGTTGCCATATGTGGAAGTCATAGAGACCACAAATAATAGCTGAGATCGCTATTCAGTTGCGTGAGACAATAAAGTCCTTTCCATAGAAAAATTGTTCTTCACCCTGTGGCTCTTGTGATGAAAAGGACCTGAGGAAGAAATGCTAAGGTATTCTAGAGCATGTCCACTTAGGGTATGGATGCATTGTCCCCACCGAAAGCTACTCAGCTTTGGGATATTCCAAATGCAGTTTGGTGGTGGCTACATTTGTGGGATTCACAGAGACCACAAAGAATAAGTTTTGGCTTTGCTTCCCATATGTGAGGTTCAGGATGTTCCTTGCAATAAAGATATACATGAAAAATATAATCCTGAAAGAAACATGTTTCATTCTGGTACTTCTTATTTGACTCTGTGAATTCAGTAGTCATTCATCCATCAATGAATGAAAAACATGTAAACTATGGCCCGATACAGACTGGCACAAAGTGCTGTCTTCAAACCAAAACTAGGGCTCGCTAGCATGCAATAACCGCACGTTAGAAAATTCTAGTTTGTATGGACGGCACCATTTTAAAAGTGTGCCATCCATACCTGTGCATGATGCCGGCGTCACGTGCGCACCACTTCCACATGGAGAGCCACAAAAAGGAGCTTCAAAATGGAGTTCCTTTTTGGGGAGCGCATCATTGGCACAGCCACTACCTGGCTGTGCCAATGATCCTGAGGAGGAAGGGGCTGGGCAGCCCCTTTCTCCTCCTGGCTGTGGCTCCCGTGGTGTCCAGGGGCATGAAGCCCCAAGGACACCCATTTCCAGGCATTTTGCTGCTTCCTCATGGCCTCGAAAAGCACTGGACCGGGGCCTCTGGGCTTCCGGTGTTGTTGCCATGGACCCAATCCAGCACAGAAAGGGGCGGATGCAGGCCGCCCCTTTAGGGCCATCTGTATCGGCCCTATGCCCTCAACTAAAGATGCTCTCAAAAGTAATAGGAAACCAATATTTTGCACTATCAGCACCCATCTCCAACACTCTTTATTACCTCACATGATTCGCTTAGCCCTTTCTGCCTTGCTAAATGTCAGTAAGTATCCATGGTAGCCTCCAGGGTTACTTAGAGGAGATATAGACAATATAAAAGTGAAAAAGTCCACCACTGGCCTACAAGACAAATGCATCCTCTCCATTCAGTAGCATGGCATTTGCAACACATTTGCTTTCCTTTTCATTGCATTACAATGATATTCTTACTCAAAACCCCCATTAAATTCAACAAAGATTTCTTCCAGGTAAGTGGGGATAAGATTACAACCTTCTCTCTTGTTCCTCTGAAGATTTCAGTAGTCACTGGGGAATAAGTGTAGGGAATGATGCTTCTCTCCTAACGCACTGATTCCATTAAAACGATGATGCATTTGGGGTAGCATTCATGGCATAGCTTGGGATGTCGTCTGTCAGAACTATAATCTGGAGTGACAGGCTCAGTGCTTCTTGACTCTGGGAGAGGGAGGAGGAAGGGATGAAATGCACTTTTCCCCATTGATTTGTCTCCTGCCTTGATAATTCAGCACAGCTTTTGTAACATTTACATAGGAACAAGCAGGCAAGCAAGAGCAGAAATTCAGACGCAAACCAAGCTCTCATCTTTGTTGGATAGAAGATGTATGTGCATCTTCTTCTGGCAGCAAGAGTTACATCTGTCTGTTAACTACAGGTTTCATTGGCTTTGCTGGATGGGGTTGGCCTTTAATAAATCATTTATAATTTGAAGCTGGGGTTTTAAGCTCTTTCTTTTCTACAGCTTCTTTTCTACAGCTTCTCTATGAATAACAAATATCTCATAGCTAATTATATCTATGCTTACCCAAGGGAAGCAAAAGTGGTGGCGGAGGTATAAAATGTCTTGACTGAATTGGTGTCGTGCTATTTAACTGATACAGTTAATTGGTCCATTATTAAGTGTATGTCTGCCTGAAGGCGATGGCATTTAATTTTGTTTTCCCACTCCACCCATCAAATTTGGTGTGGTTTTTGGAAACGAAAAGAGTACTGACAACTGTATGTCTCTGAACAAAATGAATGAATTAATGCATTAATACACTTAGCATTGACAGTTCGTCATATTAGTAATGCTTTTAAAAATCCTGTAAAGGTCAACTAATAAATGCATGCCAGATGATCTGACTCCAAGATATCTTTGTTCTTTGGTCAGTCTTTTAAAGCACTCCAGTTGTGGAGTTGTGGATAGCCTAAGCACAATAGTACATAAATCTACTAGAAATGAGTCCCACTGAGCTTGCAATAATAATACTTATTATTATTATTTATTTATATCCTGCCTCTCCATCAGGGTCAAGGCGGAGTACAATAAAAATAAAATACAACAATAGAAAAACAAACCCATTGCCCTTCCCACCAACACAACAAGTAAAATTCCCTTATAACAATAAAATGACATCCCACTATTAAGATCGATGGAAGTATTCAATGGAAGTATGTGTGAAATTGCAACCTTAGACATTAGCATCAAAGAATGTAACTGTAAGTATTTTTCGCTTGATACAAAGGAAGCTTCCTTATACCAAGCCAGACTGTTTGTCAGTTCTGTCCAGTACTGTGTACTCAGCTGAGATATGTTGGTTAATGGAGCACATCAAAGAATTCAAGAAGAAAATAAGTATGTGCTTTATAGATTATAGTATAGATCACAAAGATGACTGCATAGATCATAAAAAACTATGGCTAGCTCTTAAAGAAATGGGAATGCTACTACATCAGGACAAGAGGTTACCATTTGAACAGAATACAGAGAAACAGAATGGTTCCCAGTTTGCAAAGTGGTCAAGGCAAGACTGCATTCTATCACCCTGTTTGTTCAAATTGTATACAGAAAATTTCATAATCGGAGAAAGAGGATGGAGGAGTGAAGACTGGAGGAAGGAATATCAATAGCCTAGGGTATGCAAGTGACACCATAATACTAGCAGAAAACAATAAAGTCTCAGAACAATTGCCGAAGAAAGTGAAAGAGGAAAGCAGCAATGTTGAATGTTAAGAAAACCTAAATAATAACTACAGAAAATTCACATAAATTCAGTTTAGATGTGGTTAGATTAAATTCAGTTAGATTAAAGAAACTGAAATAGTCAAAGAGTTCCCATACCTTGAATCAGTCATTGATCAGAACAGAGATTGCAGTTTAAAAAAAATCCAAAGAAGACAAGCACTGGGCAGGGCAACTGTGAATAAACTAGACAAGATCCTAAAGTGCAAAGGCACAAAACTGAGCACTAAAGTTGGATAGTCCAAGCAATTGTATTTCCCATCTGTATGTATGGATTTGAGAGCTAAACAATGAAGAAGGCTGACATGAGAATCACCTCCTTTGAGATGTGGTGCTGGAGAAGAGTGCTGAGAATACCGTGGAAAACCAAAAAGACACTCAAATGGGCCCTTGAACAGGTCAAGCCTGAAATCTCTTGGAAGCCAAGAGGATCAAGTTGAGGCTGTCGTACTTTGACCACATCATGGGAAGGCATGGCTCATTGGAAAAGACAATAATGCTAGGAAAGGTAGAGAATGTAGAAAGAGAGGAAGCCCACATGCCAGATGGATAGTCTGAATCAAGCAAGCCACAGCCCTGAGCCTCCAAGACCTACCCTGTTTCCCTGAAAATAAGACATCCCCCCAAAATAAGACCTAGTAGAGGTTTTGCTGAATTGCTAAATATAAGGCCTCCCCTGAAAATAAGACCTAGCAAAGTTTTTTGTATATAAATATATATACAGTATATAATAAATGTTCATTTTTTGTTCAACAATAAATGTGATTTTTTTTCTTCATTGAAAAATAAGACATCCTCTGAAAATAAGACCCAGCACATTTTGGGGAGCAAAAATTAATATAAGACACTGTCTTATTTTCGGGGAAACACAGTAAGCTGAGTAGAGGAGGAAAAGGAGTCTTGGGTGTCTCATTCACAGGGTTGCCATGAGTCAAGGTTGACTCGAAAGCAGTTAACAACAACAACTCTTTACTCTGACAAAGAAGTTTTGCTTGTTAAGCTTCTTAAACTAGAGATGGCAGGAGCTAAACCTTGGGGTCCTCTGCATGCAAACCACACGCTCTGCCACTAAACTAGGGATTCCTGCACATTTAACAATGAACTCTTGTAAGAAGAAAGCCATACAGCTCACATTTGCTTCCTTTCAGCAATATGTCAAAAAATAGTGGAAATTTTGGTAGTTCACTTGAGTTCGTAGGATGTCCTCATAGTGCGATAAGGGAATTGTTTTGCTGGATGTTTACTAACCAAACTAATCTAGAAGCAAGTGTCCCTGAATTCTGTGTAGCACATATGGAATTTCAGTTCAACAGGTGTAAGAAACAACATGTAAGCATGATACATAAAAATTTATATCATAGGGTTTAAATGCACCGTCTAGCAGTGAATGCTCTCAGTAGTGAAACTGAACATAGGATTTTTCTTGTTGGATTATTACTTAATGTGTAGGATATATAGTTATTAGTTAATATATAGGACATTACTACCAATATAAACACCAAAGAAAGGACAACAAATGAAAAAGGGATAGAAGGCCATATGTATCTGCAGATCATCTGTTTATAAACAGGTAATAAAAGCAGATGGACATTATTTTTACCCAAACAGCGAGCAAATATTTCCAAATAGCATATAAACTTGCAATTCTTACCAAATATTGTTGCATCTAGGACATATCACATAATTTTTTTTTACGCATACACGGCCATGTAGAGACAAAAATAAATAACTGTATTAAGAAAAAGGAGAGAGGCATCTTTTCACCATCTTTTCAGCTGTGGATATAAAAGAATGGTTAAAAGACTCTAAACAGATCAGAGATTACAGCTGACTGTCTTTAATCCAGCCCAGCAGTTGTGAAAACAGAATAATAAGATATTTGTTATTTTATATTAACTCTCGCACCCTGTGAGTGGGCCTGCTGCCTAACTTACTCAGCATTGACTGGAAACAGAAAAAAACAAGCATCAAAGCCCAGCTGCGTGCAACCTGAGACACATCATGAACTTCAGGACTATATCATGCCTGGTCCAAAAACTGCTAGTACAGTGCGTCCATACCATACACAAGTGTGCAGTATGCAGTGTTCAGCTTGCGCTGATCCCACACCATGGGAAAAACAATAGATTGCACCCATGGTGTGTGTGCCATGCCATGCTGCATGCACTCACTCCATTGTTTTCAATGAGGTTCAAGCATACACTTTTTTTCCCCCTTACTCGGGGATGGCAGTCCGGAACGGATCCCCTGCGTAAAAAAAGGGCCCACAGTATTAGCAGACACATTGTTATCAACTGCCATCCAGTTGAATTTGATCTATGAAGACACAATGAATAAGGGACCTCCAAGTCAAGCGGTTACCAACAGCTCTGCTAAGGTCTTGAAAACTCAGGGCTGTAGCATCCTTGAATCTAACCTGTACTTCAGTCTTCCTCTTTTCCTCCTGCCTTCTATCTTGCCAAGCCTTTTCTAGTAATATGGTCAAACTATGGTAGTCTCAGTTTAGTCATCTTGGCTACTAGGGACAGTTCAGGCTCAATTTGCTCTAAGAGCCATTTATTTGTCTTTTTGGCAGTTTAGGATAGCTACAAAACTCTTCTCTGGCACCACAATTCAAATGAGTTGATTGTCTTCCTATCAACTTTCTTCACTGTCCAGCCTTCACAACCATACATAGAAACTGGAAATACAATGGCATGGACAATCCTAACTTTAGTATTCAGTTATATATATTGACACTTTTGGATCTTCTCTCCTTCCTCCATAGCTACCCTTTCAAGTCCTAGGACCTTATCAGACAGGAGGAATTTCTCTTTATTGCGAATGGAGCAAATTGGAGCCAATTCGAATTCACGTGAATTCGCTAGTTTAGCGAATTCACATGAATTCCCATTGCATTCAGAATGCATTCAGAATGACTTCCCATTACCCAAAAATAACCCCCCTCCCATTGCCCAAAATTGTGTGAGATACTTTAATTCGCAATAACGTAAAACCCATGATTGCGCTCAGAATGACTTTTGCCAGAAATTGCGTGAGATACTTTAATTTGCAATAACATGAAACCCCATGATTGCGTTCGGATTGCCATTAGATTATACTTCCAATTTCCAACGTCTGATAGTCTTCTTCTGATATCTTGATTGCAATCTTCATTCTTATTAATGACTAAGAAAAGGTATGGAAAATTTTGAACTATTTCAATGTCTTCATCATCTACTTTAAAGTTATGTAAATAATCTGTGGCCATTTCTTTCCTTTTCTTAATGTTCCAATGTAAACTTACCTTTGCACTTTCTTGCTTGATTTTCCTCAACAGTCTTTCCAAGTCTTTGCTATTTTCTGCTAGTGATGTTCTGTCCTGCCTCTTGTCCTGAGTACAGGCTGTGCATCTGGACATTCAAATGTTTTGGCACACCCGTTTCTTTAAGAGTGAGCCATAGTTTTTTTATGATCTAAGCAGCCTCAAGTTCAACCTTAAGATGGGTATTATTTCAAAAAACCAAAGATTTTAAAAGGTAGATTGAAGACCAAACAGGCTGGTGGTCCACTCTGGATGGAAAACCAAGAAGGCTGGCCTTTCAGCAATAGGCTGCTTTTAGTCAAATGGACTAAAAGTTTGGAACCTATTTGGAAGCAGGTGAAATTTAAAAGAAGAAAAGTCCTAAAAGTTGGTTTGCTAAACCCCGGAGAACAGTTGCAATGATGGAACCAAGCACATTCAGTTGGAGAGATTTTAAGAAAAATTGATCCACCTTTTTGAATGTGCTTTTTGTGTACTTTCTTCTGACCATAATGCTATGGCAAAACCTGGGACCATATTATTTAGTGACCCTCTTGACTAATGAAAAAAATAATCTGGTTAAATATTTGTACTGTAAAGAGAATCAAATGACCCTGGCTGTAGCTGAACTGCAGATTTACTGTCGTTTGATACCACTTTAACTGCCATGGCTCCATCCTATGGAATCCTGGGATCTGTAGTTTGTTGTGGCACCAGAACTCTCTGACAGAGAAGGCTAAATAGATAACAGAACTACAAATCCCAGAGTATTGAGCCGTGGCAATTGAAGCAGTGTCAAACGGCATTATTTCTGCATGACAGATGCATCCTCAGTCTGGCTCCCCAGTCCCTTTGACTACCTGCTTTTTCACACTAGGGGGGCAAACAGGATTTAAACGAGAGTTAAACGAGAGTTAAACAGGAAATGTCCTATGTTTAACATAGAAAGCATTAGTGGGACCTTGGAAAGACAGGCAAGTAGATGTATATAGGTTCAACTGACATGATGGCTCTTTGGTTCAATTCTGTGGTCACTACTGAAATCTATGTATCATACTTCCTTGCAGAGATTGCATTAAAGTCAGAGTAACTGGCTTGGAGATGAACTTGGGGGATCTATTGGAGATCAAACATGTCCCCTTCTCTGTTTGCATTACCACACAACAATGTCCATGCTAAGTGGTTCAGTGTACTGCTAAAGGCCTTGTTGGGCAAATAAATCCCACAGCCAACATGCTCTTACCACCACCACCCCTCGCCACCATCTGTGGTAAAAGAAGGACCTCCCAGGTCTCTAAGGATTCATTCCACTTTAGGTAATACATGATTGTTGGTGGTGTGTCTCCAAGTCATTTTTGACTTATGGCGACCCTAAGATGAACCTATCATAGGGTTTTCTTTGCAAGTTTCTTCAGAGGAGGTTTGCCATTGCCATCCTCTGAGTCTGAGAGGGTTTTTACACTTGAGTGGGGGATCAAACCATGGTCTCCAGAGTCATGATCCAATGCTGAAACCACTACACCACACTGGCCCTAAGGTAGAGGTTCTTCCTCTGATTAGGGAACGTTAGAGGGTTAGAAGAATAATCACAGACCTATATGTGGGTTCAATTCATGTGGGGTCACCACTTCACCAAAGAGAACCCAGATAGATCCCAAGAAACTTCAAAACAAACGTACGGTAGGCCCTCCATACCCATGGATTCTTCATCCACAGATTCAAAGCTTGAAAATACTCAAAAAAAAATTAAATCCCAAAAAGCAAACCTTGATTTTGCCATTTTATACAAGGGGCACCATTTTACTATCCGTTGTATTTAATGGGATGTGAGCATACATGGATTTTGGCATCCATGGGGGGGGTCTTGGCATCCACGGGGGGTCTTAGCACCCATGAATTTTGGCATCCACGGGGGGGGGGGGGGAGGGTTGGAACAAAACCCCAGGGGGTGCCAAGGATCCACTCTAGTTCATTGACCAGCTAATGCATACCAGACTTCACGTTTAAACCACCGGATTCATTTCCAGCCTGGCAAAACCTACTTGCTTTGCCATAGAAGGTGGGGTTGCTCTATGACCAGGAATAAGCAACAGCTTCCCACATGACCAACCCTCACAGCTAATCCTAGCTGATGGTAGGGAGGGACTGTTCTGGGAGGCAGCCATGTGGTTAAAATTGTATGCCGTATATTCTCCCCCCTCCTTCGCTTTTCTCCTTTTTCTTTCCAGACATGCAAAATTTCTCTCTGCAGCCATAGATGTGTCTCTCAGCCATACCGCCTCTGCTCTTTCCTATTCCAGATGCTGAGAGGCTCTGAATCAGTGGACACAGAAGAGAAACAGCTTTCCTCCTATCTGCTTGGAAACCGGACAGGGAATGAATAACAGACGGGAAGAAAGAGCAAAAGTTGGTTATTTTTCTCTGGCACATGGATGCAATTATGCAGCGCACATTCCAGAGGCGTTACTTTGAATCCAGAGCAGGTCTGCTTGCCATTCCTGAGTGCAAAGACAGTTTTTAAAAAAGGGAAGAAAAGTCTCTCAAACAGGTCTGCCTGCCATTCCTGAGTGGAAAGACATTTTTTAAAAAAGGGAAGACAAAGTCTCTCTCACAGAGACGGAATGTCTGCGCTTTCCATCCTGTTTCTAGGTAAGTTACGAGATTTTCATTTTATGCGCCTTCCTTAAAAACGAACTTACAAATGCAACAGTATGCATTAAAGGAGGGGCTCTTTGGCCAAGACCTTCTTTCATAAAGAAAGGCTTGCGTCAAAGTTTGCTGAGCATGGAGAGAATCTGTTTTCAGTTTCTTGCATATTTATCATTTACGTGGCTAAACACAAGCAAAAACAATAGTTAAAACCACTTTTCCACTCTCGGCTTAAACACAGCTGAAAGCGTGCAACGTTCTCCAAAGTGTGCAGCTTTTATTTTTACGCAAGCTTTTAGACAGTTGAATATTTCTCTTGGAGAAAGCTGAAATGCTGGTTACAGGGTGTTCTCTCTTTTACACACACATCATGCAGAGGTTTTAAAACAAACAAAACCTTAAATGAATTTGTCTTTTCAAAATCGGAATGAAGAATTGTTGTTCCAGGATTGGTGGTCAATCTGCTTAACTTTCCCCCCCCCCGTACTTTTGTGAAGGAATTTATTTCTGCATTTTTAAAAGAACCTATTGTTTCCAACCGATATTGTAGGCAGCCCAAATTAGAAACAGATGTGCTAAAGTACAAATGGGAGGGAGGTAGGAAAGAGTGATAGAAAGAGGGGGTGAAGGGAATAAGACACAGAAACTGGAGAGGGAAAATAAAAAGAGAAAAAATGGAAGCTATAGATGGCATTGATGGCAAAGATGTGGATGATTAAATGAGGGATGGAAAAGGAAAGCAAGAGGAAGTACAACAAAAGAAAAGTAATGGTTATTTAACATACTATTATGCACTAAAGGTACAGAAAGACTCATCTGCTTTTCCATAAAATCAACAGGGACCACCAGCTGATGAAGGCTTCCTAAACAAAGTACTAGTACCCACAAGATTTATATTTTTGAAAATACCTGGGGGTATTTGCAACATGTATATTGTGCATTTTGGTTGACCCAAGAAAGGTATCACCGTTTGGCGGATTTTTGATGTTTGAAAATGCGTTTTGTATATCGCATACACAATGTAGTCAATAGCCAAGGTATAGCGCAATCCAAAGATAAGGGCATTGAAGAACCAGTTTCTACAGTAGGAGAGATTTAAGCATGTGCTCTAAACTCTCACTGAAGTCAATGGGATATGAAATTTCTTAACTCTGGCTGTATTGTGACCACCATTTATAAGATGGAGAATATCCAGAGGAACTACTGAAGAAAGGCTAATTCATGAAATGTAGACTTCAGATTCACATTATGTGTTTTTTTTAATAAAATATTATTGCAAGATCTGTTTATCACAACTACTTTGAAACATAAAGAACATTTGCTCCAAACAGCAAAAAAGACTGGTTTTTTTGCCATTAACCCATCCCAAGAAAAAACCATGTTAGCACCAATATATATTTTAAAAATTCACTACAAAATGGAGGAAGTAGAAAGATGGAGGAAATTCTTAAGAGTAAAATAAGATTGGTTTTCCTTGTAAAAGAGTTAGCTGTAGTAGTCTCCTCTACTAATCCAAAGATACTATAGTGTGAAGAAAGAGTTGACCCCCATCTCCCCATATATATTACATTGAATTGACAAGCAGACAGGTTTGCAGGAGGGGAAAATTCTACAAGAAGGTCATATAAAGGCTGCTATATCTTAATTCCTCAACCCTGGAAGACCCGGAATAAATTCAAAGACAGAAACTCATCTCTTGGGAAAGCCAAGGAAGGCAAATATCAGTAAACTCTTTAAAAGGTATGGCAGAACAAAGCATAAACAATGATGGAGCTGAAGGTGTTGGGAGCTGATGCTTTTGACAGTGAACTAGATGGACTAAGCGAACTGGATGAACTAGTGTCCAAAGGAGGGTGGCTAAAATGGTGAAGGATTGGAAACCATGCCTTATGAGGAAAGAATTAGGGAACTGGGGATGTTTAGCCTGGAGAAGAGAAGGTTAAGAGGTGATATGATAGCCCTGTTCAAATATTTGAAGGGATGTCATATTGAGGAGGGAGCAAGCTTGTTTTCTGCTGCTGCAGAGACTAGGACGCGGAACAATGCATACAAATTGCAGGAAAAGAGATTCCAAATAAACATTAGGAGGAACTTCCTAACAGTAAGGGCTGTTTGACAGTGGAACACACTCCTTCCTCAGAGAGTGGTGGAGTCTCCTTCTTTGGAGGTCTTTAAGCAGAGGCCAGATGGCCATCTGTCGGGGTTGCTTTGATGGAGAGTTCCTGCATGGAAGAATGGGATTGGACTAGATGGCCCTTGGGGTCTCTTCCAACTCTATGAAGTTTATCAGATGACGGAAATTGGAAGTATAATCCAATGGCAATCCAAACACAATCATGGGATTTCACATTATTGCGAATGAGTGTATCTTATGCAATTTCGGGCAAAAGTCATTTTTGGGCAATGGGAAATTATTCTGAACGCATTCCGAACGCTATTAGAATTCACGCAAATTTGCTAAACAAGTGAATTTACGTGAATTCGAATTAGCTCCATTCGAAATAGAGAGAAATTCCTTCCGTCAAACTCCTACGATTCTATGATACTAGTGAACTACGGAGGAGTAAATATAAATAACAAATTCTCGTTGCCGCCAATTGTTCAATAGATCCATTCACATAAAGGCTTTCTTCTCTTGAGCAACTCCAAGCATCTCTACTACCAGACAGACTGCAAAGTAGAGCTTAGGTTGCAAAAAGTCTGTTGTGGGAGAAAATGGAAGTATGTCCCCTCTGGCATAAGCCTTCACAGGGATAACTCTGGAGCGGGGCTTTGGAAACCACTTCCATCTCCCAATCTTCTGATCATAGCAGACTAAATCAGGAGATTGGCATCCAATATCTGTATTTTTAAAACAAATGACAGCATGCCACGAGCTCTTTTTTCCCCAACATTTGCTACAATCTAAAGGCAGAAAGGATAAATGGAGCACAACTGGAAGGGCTGGAGATGAGACTGATAGGATAAAGAGACCTTCATAGGCCACCCAAAGGGCTGGTGGAGCTATATGGTATAAGGTTTATTGTATTCATGGGCTCTTTGTTGGATCCTTGGAGGTCATAATGACTGGATAGTTCTTTGGCTTGACCCTACAGGGCTCTTCTTACAAGGCATATCTGACATACAGAATTCTTCCTTAATATTTATTTTATTTCACCTTGTGGCAACATGAATCCAAATTAAGTGTCGCTTTTCTTCTTTCTGATAAGACTCTTTGCTGCTGTCTTATTCACATGGCACAATATACAAAGCAGGGTCAAAACTGTAACATAATACACTAAGATATGGGGAGGCCAGTTTGCTAAAACTTGAAGGTGAGTAGTAGGCAAATCTATTCATACACTGACCCACAGGCTTTAGCACATTACAATTCAAGGTACAGAACCTCATACTGTACTCCCAGAGCACTTAACTGCTATACAATTTCCACACACTTTTAACATCATAGAGAAATCTCAATTTTCCAAGTCCTTATGCAGACAAAACGAAATCAATCCATACCTGGAGGTGCCAACAAGCTAGGAAGAGGTATGCAATTGTACAAAAGGTGTGCAGTTGCACAAAAAGGTATGCAATTGTACAAAAAGCTCTTTATCAGGGGAATAAACCCAGGAGGAAAGGGGCAAAAGAGCACAACAATGACTGAATATGTTCAATGGCCAAAACAATGCTGACTAGCCACTTGGTGCAGCGGATAAGAAACCAGGTAGCATAGAGAGTGGGGCATTCTGGACAGAATCACAGCACATGGCAACATTTTTGGCCTTGGATTTATTATAACTTACCATTTAGAGCATGCTGGCATTGATTAACCTAAGAAAGACAGGAAGGTTGGGATTGTAAGAGGATATAGCTGTCAAATGAGCAATCTGTAAACTTTGTGACTGAAGAGCAGTGCATAAATACTCTAAATAAATCAATGTTTTAGCAGTCACACTCTCTCAGCTTGTGTCCAGGAGTAGTACAGTATAATTGACACCTTTCAAATGGACACAGTCAATTACTCTATAGGACGATTCCTAACTCTGTTACAAACCTTCTAGGTTACAAAGTTGGCCCTCCATGTCTGAATTCTGCATCCACAGAGACGATCGTCTATGGCTTGAAAATTATTCACACACACAAAAATTCCAAAAAGTAAACCATGGTTTTGGCATATAAGGGACATCATTGTATACACCACTTGAGCATCCATGGATATTGATATCCAAGAAGGGTCATGGAATCAAACCACAGCAGATATCAAAGTCCCGTTGTATTTGCTCTGAAAGTACTAGTAGGATGCAACATCAGTGTTTCATAGTAGTGAACAAGAATCTGTTTTGTTGCATGTCTTCAAGTCATTCCTGTCTTAAGGCGACCCTAAAGCAAACTTATCAAGGGGTTTTGTTGGCAAATTTCATCAGAGGGGGTTTGTCATTGCCATCCTCTGAGGCTGAGAGAATGTGATTTGTCCAAGGTTACTCAACAGGTTTGCATGGCTAAGCTGGGATTTGAACCCATCTCCAAACTCAGAGTCCAGCACTCAAACCATTACCCCACCCTGGCTCAGAATACTCAGTATCCTATGGAATCACTGAGTAAATTGGCGATATAGGACGAACTTAAGATTCATGAGGAATAGCAGACCATTTGAGTAATTTCATCTCTGACATCGGTTTACAGTCTCTTTGGGACCCTGGCAAAAAGCACTGCACGAGAAGAACAGCAGGTGGTTTCAACATATTGGGCAGGGTGATCCCAAGAGAGAGAACAAGTTGGAAATGTTGATCTGTCTCTACTATGGCTCCATCGAAAAGAAATGTGTAGAGCACAGTACAAAGGAAACCTCCCTTTGCTGGCAGGATGCAAAGGGATCTTGTAACACCTTTGAGACGAACTGAAAGAGAGGGACTGGTAACGTGAGTTTGCATGGGCTTGCATCTACTCCCTCAGATGCATGAGGTAATGTGGAAAGTCCAGCGACAGACCTATATAAGCTGGTTGTGTATGAGAATTTCAATTGAAATTGAAGACGAGGTAGCAAGTTCAGTTTTAACAAATGGATTGTTGTTGGAGGCAAAGGCAGGAGGAAGGATGTTGTCTAAACCAGGATTCAGCCTTCCTGGCATCAGTTGCATAAGAGATAGAGTTGGGTATCTTCACTTGATCCCAAAACTCTAGATGGCTTCCCTAGTGGTAAATGTAATGGAAGAGTGCCACCCTCATCTCCTGACGTTTATCCTAAGGATACGGAATAACTATGGAGCAGAATCCAGGATAAAGGTTGTTGTTGTTGTGTGCCTTCAAGTCATTTCCAATCTATGGTGACCCTAAGGTGATCCTATTATGGGGTTTTCATGGGCTGAGGGTGTGTGACTCACCCAAGGTTACCCAGTAGGTTTCCATGGCTAAGTTGGGAACTGAACCCTGCTGTGAAAGCTAGTTTGGTGTAGCAGTTTCAGTGCTGGACTATGACTTTGGAGACCAGGGTTTGATTCCCAGCTCGACCATGAAACTCATTGGGTGATCTTGGCCAAGTCACACTCTCTCAGCCTCAGGGGAAGACAACAGCACACGCCCTCTGAAGAAATTTGCCAAGAAAACCCCACAATAGGCTCACCTTGGGGATACCATAAACTGGATATGTTTTGAAGGCACACAACAACAACAACAACAACAGAGTTGCAATCCAATGCTCAGACCACAACATGACATCTAAACAGAAATGAAATGCAAACACAAAACTCCAAAGTTACCATATAAAAGTGTTCTTGTGGAAGTACTCGTAGCCATCAGGACCATGAACAAACGCAATCTGTAGCGCATCCTGTGAACTGGAGATATAATATCTTATATGAGTGGCTCATACTTGTATCTGGTACTACTGATTCCAATTACACTTGCAGTTAAAACACAAAAGGAATCCTGGATTCCTGTCCCTTGCTGCTCCATATCCTTAGGACAAACATCAGGAGAGGAGGGTGGCACTCTTCCATTCCACGCTTATTTATAAGACATGCACGGCTGCTTTGTACAGCTCACTCTACAGAGAATTTTGTAAGAGCCTTGATAAAATTTTAAAGGCGACGGAAATGTTTAATATG
Source organism: Urosaurus nigricauda (assembly GCA_034509955.1). Lineage (NCBI taxonomy): Eukaryota > Metazoa > Chordata > Lepidosauria > Squamata > Phrynosomatidae > Urosaurus > Urosaurus nigricauda. Next base: position 20,471,124 of record JAOEGL010000009.1, read on the forward strand.
GAACTGAATTCTCCATCAGAGCAAGAACGGGGGAGGCGCACTAAGAAACGGCACAAAAGAACAAATCTCTTCTATCAAAGAGAGCCCTGAAAAGCGAGCAGAAACGTAGAATCGAGCGCTCTTTCCTTTCCACCCCACTCTTTTCACAATGCAATTTTTTTTTTTCGTTTTTATTTTTTTTAAAAAAAATCACAGGGTTTTCAACCTTGAAGGCAAATCACTTTGTGACTTCATTGTTTAAATTTAGGTTTTGTTTTGCGAGGAGATCGTTAGACTTCAAGCAAAGGCCTCAGAGCCCAGGGAATGTCACTTCAGATTACTTCCAGTGCCACTTCCAATTATTTCCAATCACCATTCCAGAGACAAGGAGGAAATGGAGCCAGATTCTCCAGCATCAGGCTTTTCTTTTTTTTCTTCTTCCATGGCACAAAAGAACCATTGACCAAAGTGCTGCGGATATGGAGCGAGTGGGAAAGGATTTGCTTGTAGGGGGCACCTGGGATAACTCAGAGCAAACTCAGATAAGACAGCCCAAACTAAATGGGCACGGCGATGAAAGTAGAGGATCTGAAGACCTTGTATGAAACGAGCTGTCAAAGTGACATCTGATCAATAATGAAAGCTGGAAGATGTACATTTCTGCTACTTTGGACAGAATGGGATTGCCAATCGTCCACCGTTGTTGTGTGCCTTCAAGTCGTTTCTGACTTAATGGCGGCCCTATCGCAGGGTTTACTTGGCATGATTTTTTCAGAGGAGGTTTGCCGTTGCCTTCCCCTGAGGCTGAGAGTATGTGACTCACTCAAGGTGGATTTCGGGCCTAAGCAGGGAATCAAACCCTGGTCCCCAGAATCATCCAACAATCAAAAACCACTATATCATGCTGCAAGCACCCACCACTCCACTCTTTATCTTTTCCCCCATTTAAAATAACCAAAGCTTCTGTGATACAGCATACTAGCATTAGGTTTTAGCTTCAGTTAATTTATTAAAACACAATTAACAGTTAATAAGTCCCGACTGGTGTATATTAATATAGGCTGCTCATTTGTGCATTTTAACCATCCGCACTATGTTAAGAGTGGACGCCTATGATGTAACTCCAGTAATTTATCTCATAGGCTGCATCTGCGCTGCAAAAATAATCTGATTTGATACCACTTTAACTGCCCTGGCTCAATGCTAGGGAATCCTGGGAACTGTAGCATTGAGTCACAGCAGTTAAAGTGGTATCAGATTCAGTTATTTCTGCATTGCAGAAGCAGCCAAAGTCAGTATTTCCTTTAACACTGGCATGCCTTCCACAGTAGACATGTGTATGTTCACTGTTAGATGTAGCTGAATGAAAGCTGGAAGTAGAGCACAAATTGAGCACTAACCATTGCTGAAGTTTTCAAAGAATATAAATCTTCAGGATCCACTTCTTTAGCGCATTGTAACAAAATATGAACGTTGCCAAATGTAAATTATACCAAATACTTCTGCTTTAAAGAGTTTGCATATGCTCACATAAGATCAGAGTAAGCACTTTGTGTCCCGAGTGGAGGGAAAATTATGTTTCTTGGGCAGGTCACATGCTCTCAGCCTCAGGGGAAGGCAATGGCAAACCTCCTCTGAACAAATCTTGCCAAGACAACCCCGTGATAGGTTCACCTTAGGGTTGCCATACGTCAGAAATGACTCGAAAGGAACACAACAACAACAACCATCGTGGTCAATTTCAAGGAAATCATTTGGTACCTGCTGATTGCTGGACTTGCTTTTTGAAAAGTGGACTGGGTGAACTTTTAACTCTTCCAGGTAACAAGGCACGTCATAAGCAAGTGTGCATATGCAAGAAAAACTAATAGCAATTAATTATTCCTTTAATAAGAGTGAGCAAATTGTGCCTCCCTCCCAACATGGTTGTACTACATTCCCCATCAGTCCTAGTCAGAATGGTATGGGATGATGGGCAATGCAGGCCACACAACATTTGGAAAGCCCACTTTGCCTTAAGTATTAGATATCCTGAGTAAACACTGTTGCTCCGGAAATTAAAATGAACTGGGAAACCAGTGGAGGAGTATTATGATTCACTTAAGATAGGGGTATCATGATTCAATGCAGATATCAACCCAACCCTGATTTAAAGGAGACAGATTTCAGAAGAATTCATAGTAAAAGTCAGCGATGTGGCAATATCCAAACAAACTTGCTTCACCATGGCACGAGATTTTGCAATTAAGATCCTATTTCATCAGATACGACGATACTTTTCATTAGGCAACATCTGCTTAAAATATGGTTACTGTTTCTCGCCCTTTTTTAATAAGTGGAAAACATATGTATACTTCAGTTGTGGCCAATACAATTAATAGATCCCACCTTCTGGCTGCACAATTTCATTTATTTTAATCTCTTCAGGCATTAAAAAAAAAGAACAATGTCCAAAACCTGACTCTCAACACTCTTATCACACTAGACGATTCTCAGGCAGAAATGGGATTTAAAAGTAGCAAAAACCTGCAAATGCAGGATGTTTTTTCAGACGATGTTTCTTGCAAAGAAAATAAAGCAAATGGAAAGTTGACAAAAAATGACACTTTGTTACTTTTGGGAACTTCCCAAAAGTAAAAAGGTATAGTTTTTGTCGACTTTCTGTTCACTTAATTTACGCGTTATTGCTCTTTGGCGCAAGTGCGCCTGAAAAATATCCTGCATTTGTGCATTTTTTCTACTTTTAAAATCTCACTTCTGCACAGGATTTGTCAAGTGTGATAAGATCCTTCGATGCTGCATCGTGTCTGAAGCAAGCTGAAACCTGCCAGGAGAAATGGAAACAAGAATTAGCTGTTGATGAATTGAGAGATATATTAGTCTGTAACATCAATACACAAAGGGACCTTATAGCATCTTTGAGACTAACTTCCGATTTATGGCGACCTTAAGGTGAACCAATTGTAGGGTTTTCTTGGCAAGATTAGTTCAGAGGAGGTTTGCTGCTACCTTCCCCTGAGGCTGAGAGCATGTGACTTGCCCAAGGTCACCCAGTGGGTTTGCATGACCAAACTGGGATTCGAACCCTGGTCTCCAGAATCCTAGTCCTATGCTCTCAAACCTCTTTACTGGTCGCTATTTTTGGTGTCAGCCTGGAAACTATTTTGACCCATAATTTTGAAAAACCCTTTTGGGAACCAGCGTATCAATTGGCTGTATTCGGTTATGAACAAATAAAACTGGATTTCGGTAGTGCACAGATTTATTCTGAAGGGTAAAAATATTGCTCCAGCTAACACTGGCAGTCTGGCATACGCTCTAAAATTTCACAGATGCAAATCGGGAAATGTGTGGCCCAGGAACACCAAAGGGTGACAAATATTATTAATGACAAATATTATTAATGACAATTATTATTAATGAGGAAGAATTCAAATTAATGAGGCTGCAGCAGTTTGCTTTTGCCTGAACCTACTGGGAATGGCAAGATTTTGCCCTACTGAGTTAATTTAGTGCAGATTACATTTGCACCTTGAACTGAGTTTATAGCAACTGAAGTAAGACGAAGACAAAAGAGGAAAGTTGCAGGAGAAAGGAGTAACTGGAATGCTTTAAAAGCAGCTTAAAAAGTGAAATGTCAGAGAATTAATTTGGAGTGACAAATTGGGAAAGTTGGAGGGTATAGTATAATTTGGAAGGTAAAATAATTTTTAAAAATTGTTTGTTAGTTTCCTATAGTAAGAATAAAGGATTTGGGGTAGCAAAACAGACTAACTAGAATTAAATACGATTATATTAAAGCTGTAGATTCAACTTTTAGGAGCATGAAAGATCAGTACCACTTTTTCTTGCGGATGCTAAGCTACATGACGGCTGAACACCTGAAACATGGAACGCTTACAAGAGGCCCTAAGGGCACTTCCAAAGCAACTCAATGAATTTATCATAACCTATGATACCTCCTCTCTAAATATTGTAAATGCAATAAGGAAAATGGTAACGGCCCTGAAAATCTATAAATGTGCTTTTTCTTTGGTGTGTCTTTTTAATTAGACTTAAACAAGCCTGGAATTTCAATAGCAGATTTCAAACCACTGGTGCAAAAAAATCAAGCCATGTTAATCCAGATTCAATATATGATAAATCACTGTGGCTGTAGGACTGATGACTTTGACACCGCCTTACGTGTATGGCTCAGTGCTATGGAAGTCTGGGATTTATAGTTCTGAGGCATATTTAATCTTCTCTGTCAGAGAGTCCTGGAAACTACAGATTCCAGGGTGCCATAGGAAGGAGCCATGACTGCTAAAGAGGTGTCAAACTGCATTAATTGTGCAGTGCGGCAGTGGCCTGTGTCATTTCTGACACTGAACACAGGTACTGTTTGTGGAAAACAGAATAAATATCAGTATTCCAAAGCCACAGCTTCCTTTTCTTAAACTTTAGTGAACTTTAAGACAGCAGGAACATGTCCAGGGCATTACTGACAAAAATTCAAGCGCTGTGGCACCTTAAGACTAACAAATTTATTGTAGTATAATAAGACAGCCAGCATGGAGTAGCGGTTTGAATGTTGGGCTATGACCCTGGAGATCAGGGTTGGATTCCCAGCTCAGCCTTGGGCAAGTCACACTCTCTCAGCCTCAGAGGATGGCCATGGCAAAGCCCTTCTGAAGAAACCTTCCAAGAAAACCCATGATAGGTTTGCCTTAGGGTCGCCATGAGTCGGAAATGATTTGAAGGCACACAACGTCAAATGACAGACAAATATTTGTGGACTAGAGCACTCTGTTCATTGTTCGCAACAATCTTCACTGAGAATTCAAAAGATCATTGTGGTTCTAAAAGAATGAAATGAACATGTTTACATGGAAGATGGTGCTGAAAATTCAGCTGGTCACTGGGAAAAGAGAGAAAGTTTGGGGATCCCAAGGTCACTTGCTTTGACGCTAATGATGCTGTAAGGCCCATTAATACTCCTACTAATTACTTGAACTCGAAATGCCAATTTAGCAATGCCCAGGGCAAATTACTCTTGTCCTGGACTAGTGATGGCATATCCATTAGTAACAGAGTCCACTAAAAGACACAGGGAGCATTAATTCCTTGCTGCAGGTTTTCTCCAGCATGCGATTGAGGCTTTTAAGCATTTGTAGAGGAGTAATGTACACTGTATGTACAGCGTGTAGTAATGTACACTGTATGGAGTGAGTAATATACACTCTGTACTACGCTCAGAACACGTAGACCCCCCCAAAAAAATGTTTCATGGCCTACTCCAAGTCTATGTATGTGCCTTCAAGTCGCCTGTCGACTTATGGCGACCCCATTAATTTCATAGGGTTTTAGACAAGGAATGCTCAGAGGTGGTTTTGCCTCTTCCTTCCTTTGAAATATAGCCTGCAGCACGTAGTATTCATTGGTGATCTCCCATCCAAGTACTTACCAGAGCTGGCCCTACTTAGCTTTCCAAATCAGACAGGATCAGGTGCTTTTAGGCATTTAGGTGTTTGTTTTAGGGTATGTAAGCCCTTTCCAAGTATTTCCTTACCCAGAATATTATATTAGTAGTTGCCATGTGCCTTGAAGTCAGTTCCAACTTATGGTGACATTAAGAAGAACCTGTCACTGGTTTTGTTCTGGGATTTTTTTGGTAAGATTTAATCAGAAGTAGCTTTCCCTTGCCTTCCTCTTAAACTGAGAGTATGTAACTTGCCTAAGGTTAGCCAACAGTTTCCACAGCCAAGCGGAGATTCGAACCCTGGTCTCTCAGAATGCTAGTCCAGCACTCAAAACCACTGCACCAGGTTGGTTGGCTGTTAAATAATATTAATAGCAACAACAACAACAATATATGTAATCTAATAAATCAAGTGGCCGTACTGAATTGAATGCCATTAAGATTTTATCAATCTCATATCTAATATGGCTAGCATTGCCAGGTTTTCAAAACAGCAATAAAGGACAGTCAAAATTCAGAGTTCACTATCAGGAAACACCTATTAAGAAGTTTGTGTTCTACCTGAATACTAAATGCAAGTATTGATTTCAAGTCACCAAACCATTACTTTCCCTGGAAGAAAAAAAAATCACATATTGTCCATGTTCATAAATTGTCTGAAACACACATTTCTGTCTATATGACTCCCATACACCAAAATACAGGTGGTTTTTCTTAGCATTTCATTCAGTCTATATTAAATAAAAAGCATACCAACCCTCAAATAGGGAACATCCCTTATAACAAGAGATACCTGGCAATCCTAAATACCATTCCAAAAATGAAATGAAAAGGGAACCTAATCTCTGTAGTCTATTCATTTCTAAGCACTATGTCATAACTTGTCTTTCATTGTGCAACAGAAAATGAGGTACCACCTTCTTATTTAACCTTGTTCTTTCCTATCAGGACAACGGCTGAATAATCCAGAAGGAGAGATATCATAAATTCAGAAATTAGTATCCCAAAACTTACCCTAGTCAGAACGTGGAAGAATTTGCGGATTTCATATGGCACGGTCAATTGTCCCTGATCAATTTTAAATACAGATTTCTTAAGGCTAACCTACTTCTGCTTTATGCACTCTTTCATCTCGCTAGAGCTACCCTCCTTCCTCCAAAATATTAACATCTACAAGAATATTAAAGCTTTTTTTTTCCAGCTGAATTACGTTAACTGAAGCTGCATTAATAGTCCTCTTTCCCGCTTTGGATAAACCTCCCACGAAAAACCTCCGATCTGAGACAAATGTAAGAGAAGAAGCGTTGATAACATTCATGCATGAGGAAGGATTTATTTAACTGGGCTGTTAAATAAATTACTTGAGATGCCACTATTGTCTGTCTTCAGTAACGGGAGAGGCACGAAGAGATGCAAGTGTTCCCAAAGACATTCAACTTGTTTATTGAAGATGCAGGAACCTTCAAAAAGAAAGAATATAGCAGTAACATCTTCTCATCCTACAGATCCAAGCCACAGCTAGCATAAAGCTAGCACTTTTGAGTTCCCAACTTGGTGCCGAAGATGGCACAGTAGTGGCATACTGCACATTATAGACACCCTTAGCCCATTCTCCTACCTGTTCACATTTTAAAGACTTTTGTAGTCGTAGAATCATAGAGCTGGAAGAGACCCCAAGGGCCATCCAGTCCAACCCCCCTGCCATGCAGGAACTCCAAATCAAAGCATCCCCGACAGATGGCCATCCAGCCTCTGCTTAAAGACCTCCAAGGAAGAAGACTCCACAACCTCAAGTGATAGTGACATGTCTGTAACTAAGAGACAGTCAGCCCTCCATATCCACAGATTATGTATCCACAGATTCAACCATCCACAGCTTGGAGATATTCAGCTGAAAAATAAACCTTGATTTTGCCATTATGTGCAAGATTTGACTATGCCATTGTATTCAATGGGACTTGAGCATCCACAGATTTTGATATCCTGGAACCAAACCCCAGCAGATACCAAGGGCCACTGTATCTTTGATAATTGTGACACAAGGACCTTTCAGTGTTAGCCTTCTATAGTAGAAGAATCAACCAAAGTTTTCCCTTTTGTTCGGTTTTGTGCCTTTTAATCTGCCTGTTGGTTTATGGTGACTCCGCGAATTTCACAGGGTTTTCTTAGGCAAGGAATGCAACTTTTAATGGCCTAGGGTGTCATTTCAAACTACGCAAGTCCTGGAAATCTCATTAGGAAATCTCATTAGCTTCTTTGGTTCAATACACCATCTGCAAGGTTGAGATGATTTAGCTTATGCTATTCCATAAGCAAAGATCAAATGGGGCAAGAGTAATATAACTGTGCAACATAACAAGATTACATTTCTTAGCACTAACCAGGGCTACTGATTTAAGTCTTCGGCTAAATTGTATCTTCAAATTAACACATTTTATGCATGTGTGCTTTGAAGTGGAAAAAGTAACATTTAGTACATCTAAACCCATATTTGGGTGTCATTTGAGGCTACATATAGCTATTTTTTAAAAAAAAATCTAAATATTATACAGTGTAAAAATTTACCATTGCAATGTTCTTAACAGACACTATTTAGTGTGGGTGGGTTATAATTTATTTTTTCATATATCCAGAAGCCATCTTTAAGATCTTATGTTGACCCTGAAACTGAAATAGCCAACAAGTCCTTATTCTACCATTTCTAAAAATGCTTTAAGCCACGGATTTTGGTTTCAAATGTACAGAGAAGATCCATATCGGGTAAGCATTTATTATTAGAAGTCTTTCAGTCAATGAATGAACGGTCTCCCTTCCCCACAAGGGAAAGCAGGTCCTCGGCAAAGGCCAGGTTCAGAAGAGAACCGAAAGATAACAGTAAACAGATTTATGTGAGTTGAATGTACCGTGTGTTGAAGGAAGAACCCTCCTTGTTACTTTAAATCATCCCCTGTTCTCTTTTTCTGTGTCATCACTGCCAGAGCTTATAAGCTTCAACCAAAAGAGGCCATCCAGCCTTCCCAACTCAGGCTGGGGGTGGGAACGAGAATGAGGATTCCCCCTTGAGCAAGGATGTGGCAAACATGCTAAGATGAGGAAAGGACAGATGGGTGGAGAAAGGAGAATCCTGAAATATGATGCGTACAGAAAGCCACTGGGTTTTTTGGTAGTTAAAAGTACTGGACTAGGGTTCAGCGGGCAAGTAGGGATCCCCACCGAGCCAAGGACCATCTTGGGTGACCTTGGCGCCAGCAACAATCTTTCTCTCACCCTAGCCTACTTCTCTGGATTGCAGTGCCAAAGATAAAATAAAATATAAAATAAAATGGGGTTACCCTATAAATCACCTTGATATCCTTGGGGAAAAGATGGGGGGGGGGGGGGAATGCAGCCGCTAAAAAATAAAATAAATTCAGATTCAGATTGTGGAGGCTATCTTATTTGTTCTTCTGTGCCTTCAAGTCATTTTGGACTTATGGTGACTATTTTGATTTCTTCATTTATCTAGGTTGAATTTATGTAGATCCTCCATGGTCATTATTTTCTCTGTTCTTTTCTTTATTTTCAGCAGTAAGCCTGCCTTTGCACTTTCGTCTTTGACCTTCTTTAGTAATTGTCCCATATCTATAGTGTTTTCCACTCGTAGTATGAGGTCATCCACATAGCTTACATATTCCTTCCTATTATCTTCACTCCTTTTTCTGAGTCTAATCCTGCTTTTCTTATGATATTTTCCGCATACAGGTTGAACAACACGTAGGGTGATAAAATACAGCCTTGTCTGACCCCTTTGCCAATTGGGAACCATTCTGTTTCTCTGTATTCAGTTCTTACAGTAACCTCTTTTCTGAAGTACAAATTTCTCATTAGGACTATCAAATGTAGTGGCACTCCAATGTCTGTCTATCAATCTATCTATCAGTCAATCAATCAATCAATCAACTGCAATAGCAAGTACATTTCTATACTGCTTATCAGTGAATTAGAACTCCTTAAGCAGTTTACAGTGTAGACGCCAATTGCTCCCAATAAGCTGGGTACTCATTTTACTGACCTATGAAAGGATAGAAGGCTGAGTGGACCTTGGAGCCCTCCTCTAGGATTGAATTTACAATGTTGTGGCTGCAGTACCAGCATTTAACCACTGCACCACCAGGGCTCCTATCTATCTACTCTCTCTCTCTCTCTCTATATATATATATATATATATACACACACACACACACACAGAGTGCACCTGCGCCATATGTGGGGGCACTATACACAGCTTCAAGCTTATGCTGAAACTGCACAACAATTAAACATATGGCACGGACGCCCGTTGTGCGCACAGCGTGCACCAACATGAGCATGTACCCCCATACGCAGAATTCCCCTTACACATAAGGGAAGAGCCCACTCTGTGTGTGTGTGTGTATACATTTAAAGAACCCAAATTACTTCTGAATACATTATGAAATATCGGTAGAGGACTGTGCAAAGAATTTGATAAAATGACTGTGCAGAGGAGTTGAAAAGATATTTGTGGTGTGCCGTCACACTGTTTCCAGCTTCTGACAACCCTAAGGTGAACCTATTACAGGGGTTTCTGGGGCCAAAAATGTGTGACTCACCCATGGCTGGGCGAGGAACCAAACCCTGGCCTCCAGAGTCATAGTCCATATTCAAACCACTACAGCATGCTGGTTCTCTATAATATTTATTATGTATGGTGGAAGGCAGTATAAAGAGAGGAAGACTGTGTGCCATATGGTTAGATTCACCTCAGAAAGACCACGGTAGAGGATAGCGGGGCTATCGCCATGAGCTGAGATTGACTTGAAGGCAGTTAACAACACTAACATGTCCCATAAAATACAATTCAACTTATTTTCCATTCAAGTAAAAAAAAAAACTTCTAAGAAAACTGCAGCTCATAATAATGTTTTTCAAAATCTCACTTTAAAGTAGCAAAGCCTTCTCTCAAAATTAAATTCCTCGCCATGCTCAGTCAAATGGTGACTTGATTTATTTTTATAGAACTTTGTGTAGGAGATTTTCTGGAACCTTGTATTTTCCTTTCTCAAAGCCTGTTCCAAAATCCACATGAAACAGAATGCCAGATGGTACAATCTGGACTAAAAAAATGTTGTTTGGAGTGAAACGGCTTCAATATTGTTACAATACTGAAAAGAAAGGGAGGAGGGGGGGGGGGGGAAACACTTGCGAAATCTGGCAACTTGCAAATTAAAGGAAACTGAAAGCATCCTGGCATTGGTTCAAGTGTATGGAGCAATGCAAAAATCTCTACCACAGACAAAGCACATCTCAAGCAAAGCAAGATTTCAACAGCAACAACAAATGTCTCACTAAATCCAAACCTCTCTGTAAACCCTTGTTCTGTTGGGAGAGAAAAAAATTCTGCAAATAATAATGCTCATAGGAAATGGCCTATTATTCCTACTAAACATAATTTTTTATTTGGAAAATAATTTGGTAATCTAGATTTTTACTATGGACCTTTTCAGACATCAGAAATTGGAAGTATAATCCAATGGCAATCTGAACACAATCATGGGGTTTCACGTTATTGCGAATTAAAGTATTTCACGCAATTTTGGGCAAAAGGGAAGTCATTCCGAACGCAATCATGGGTTTTACGTTTTTGCGAATTAAAGCATCTCACGCAATTTCAGGCAATGGGGGGGGTCATTTTCAGGTAATGAGAAGTCAACCTGAACACATCCTGAACGCAATAGGAAGTCACGTGAATTCGCTAAACTAGCAAATTCACATGAATTCGAATTGGCTCCATTTGCAGTAAAGAGAAATACCTCCCATGTGAAAGAGTCCTTTGAGACGAACAAAGGCAAATGAGAGCCTTTGTGGCTGAAAAGCAGGGTATAAATACTCTAAAGAACAGAAAACAGAAAGCTGTCTTCCTTCTACCCTCTCAGCCTTGGGTTGCCAGGTAGAGTATGGACATGGCTCCTGTAGCTTTCATTGTTAATAAATCTTGGATAAGGAAGATATACTATGAATTTCTACCTGGTGGAGCTATGGCACATCTCCTTATTCACCCTCCAAGCCCATTTTTTAGCAGTTGCATCACTCCCAACACAGCTATTTACTGGCCAATGGAAGGGAGGACACAGTGAAGCACCCAGATGTGTTCCTATAATAACTGGATACACAGCACTGAAGGCGACACGACTGTTGTGCGTCCAGCTACAGGAACATAGCTGGATGCTTCTCTCTACACACACACACACCTGGTTCTCCACTGTACAGTAAATAGCCATGTCGAAGTAACCACTAGCATCAGATATAATGCATAAAAGGTGGTTTTGAGGGTGCACAAGGGAGGAGACATGCTATGCATCTGCCTGATGGTCTAAGAGACAATTGACAATGGGCTCTTGGCATCTGCTGGGGTTTGGTTGCAGGGCTCTCTGTGGATGCTAAAATCCATGGATGCTCAAATCTCATTATGCACAATGCTGCAGTAAAATGGTGTTCCTTATATAAAATGGCAAAGTCAAGGTTTGTTTTTTGGAAATCTTTTATTGTGGCGGGGGGGGGGCTATTTTCAAGCTGTGAATGTTTGAATCTGTGGATATGGAGGGCTCACTGTGCCTTTGTTTTAAAGCTTCTTGAGCTCTTGCTGGGTTCACTTTGGTGAAGTGGTGACCCCACAGCCTGGCATAAATTGAACCCATTTATAGGTCTGAGATTATTTCTCCAAAACCCTAACTTTCCCTAATCAGAGGGAAAACCTCTATCTTAGGACCAGTGTGGTGTCATGGTTTAAGCGTTGGACTATGACTCTCTATAGGTGTGGGTTCAAGTTCTTATTCAACCATTAAAACCCACAGGGTGATCTTGGACCTTAGGCAAGCCAGACTGTCTCAGCTTCAGAGGGTGGCAATGGCAAAGCCTCTCTCCAGAAACTTGCAAAATCAAGGTTTACTTTTTGGATTTTATTTATTTTAAAAAATATATATTTTCAAGCTGTGGATAGTTGCATTGATGGATATGGATGGCCAACTTCAGTCTTCTCTTCTGTCTTGTTACAAAATAGGTTTGCTAATGTAGTATTTTAGTTAACGAATTCATTTAGTGTTTTGATTTAATTTATTTCACATTTCATTGTTGGACTTTTTTTATCTATTCAGCAGTCATATTAATTCATCCTGACTTTTCCCCCAAAGTAGATAAATTTGAGAGTCGGTGTGGTGTGTGAGCCAGGGTGGTTTGAGCATTGGACTATGACTCTGGAGACCAGGGTTCGAATCCTGGCTCAGCCATGTAAACCCATTGGGTGATCTTAGGCAAGTCACACTCTATCAGCCTCAGAGAGTGGCAATGGCAAAACCCTATGAATGAATTCTGCTAAGAAAACCCTATTATAGCTTTTCCTTTGGCTTGAAGGCACACAACAACAACAAGGGAAATTTATGAACATTTATGAAAAAGCCAGGGTAATATAGAAAATTGTTGAAAAATTGGGCTCCCACTGGAGGCTGATTGCTTAAAGGAGGCTATTCGTATCATGTGTAGGCATAAATGTTTGTAAAATGGTTATTCCTCCATTCCTTTCTGCCATTAAGCTCAGTCCTGGCTGAATGAGACCACATGTGAAAGGGATCTAGGAGTCCAAGTAGACCATAAGCTGAACATGAGTCAACAGTGCGATGCAGCAGCTAAAAAGGCCAATGCAATTTTGGGCTGCATCAATAGAAGTATAGCGTTTAGATCAAGGGAAGTAATGGTGCCACTCTATTCTGCTTTGGTCAGGCCCCACCTGGAATACTGTGTCCAGTTCTGGGCACCACAATTCAAAAAGGATGTGGAGAAACTGGAGCGGGTCCAAAGGAGGGCAACTAAGATGGTGAAGGGTCTGGAAACCATGCCCTATGAAGAACGCCTTAGGGAACTGGGGATGTTCAGCCTGGAGAAGAGAAGGTTAAGAGGTGATATGATAGCCCTGTTTAAATATTTGAAGGGATGTCATATTGAGGAGGGAGCAAGCTTGTTTTCTGCTGCTGCAGAGACTAGGACGCGGAACAATGGATATAAATTGCAGGAAAAGAGATTCCACCTCAACATTAGGAGGAACTTCCTGACAGTAAGGGCTGTTCGACAGTGGAACATACTCCCTCGGAGCGTAGTGGAGTCTCCTTCCTTGGAGGTCTTTAAGCAGAGGCTGGATGGCCATCTGTCAGGGATGCTTTGATTTGGAGGTCCTGCATGGCAGGGGGTTGGACTGGATGGCCCTTGTGGTCTCTTCCAACTCTATGATTCTATGAAACCTGATGTTGCTTGCCTTGGGTTCATGCTGCATTCCAAAAACTGCTCCAAAAAGTGTCAAGTTATGCACTGATTTAATAAACAGATAAAATGTGAAAAACATGCGGCATACGTTTTGACTCTGTGCTATTTTGCGATTTCTGTGTTTCAAACGCATTGGCTAAATTCACCAGTCTCCCTGGAGTACAGTAGATTTAATGATCCCCTTCTGGCTGTCTCATAATGCAAAAATGCATAAACAAGAGGAGGATGGCGTGTGGCATTTTGCGAGGAAGCCTTGTGCCGTGCCGGGGTTAGGAACAGAGGTTCCCGCATTAAACTCTGGCATAGATTTTCTTTTCGGCTTGTTTAAACAACACTGCCGTGTGGAGTTTAGCTTGGGGTGAAAAGAATGTGAACTGTTTGGGACGGGAGGTTTCTTTAGGCTATGCTAACTGTCAGATGCATATACACAAGCTATAGCAGAACGAGATGCCTTCTTTCTCTTGGCAGTTGTGTATATTTCACCTGATGACCATTTATAGTAAATGTTTTTAAATGAACGCTGGTAAGCTTGTACTTGTGCTGATGGAGCGGAGAGATGGGAACTGTCCGGGATTGCAACACACTAGATAGGATTCGTATTTTTTTGAAGAAGCACACACAGCTTAGAGTGTGATGGGATTTCCTCCTTTTACTGCTTACAGTTCTGAATGAGCCACAGATCCTGATAGTCCCTGACAGCTATGGCTTAGTTCATGATGTAACTTGCCCCTCATCCAAGAGGCCAAGATCAGGACATTCCCTGCCACTGGCAGAGGGATCCAAAGAAGGTCAGCTAAGTATAATGCGTAAAGAAGTTAACTTGTTGTCGTGGGTGTGTATGTTTATATTACAAATAGCTTGCTTTGGCTGAATCATGTCCCCAGCATCGCTCTGGCAGAGGTCTGACACTGAGTATAGACACTGAAAGTGAATTCATTCCCAATGTTGTTGTTGTGTTCCTTCAAATCATTTTCAAATTATGGTGACCCTAAACGGGGTTTTTTTTGGCAAGATTTGTTCAGACGGGACTTACCCTTGCCATCCTCTAAAGCTGAGAGAGTGTGACTTGCCCAAGGGTTTCCATGGCCAAACCAGGATTTGAACTCTAGTCTCCAGAGTCAAGCCACATAGCCTGAAAACCCCACAAAAACTATGGATGCCGGGCGTGAAAGCCTTCAACTAAGCAAAGTGTGTTGTTGTGTGCCTTCAAGCCATTTGTTACTTATGACGACCCTAAAGCAAACTTATCATGGGGTTTTCTTGGCAAGTTTCTTTAGAAGGGGTTTGCTATTGAAATCCTCTGAGGCTGAGAGAGTGTGATTTGTCCAAGATCACCCAGTGGGTTTCATAGCTCAGCAAGAATTTGAACCCTGGTCTCCAGAGTCGTAGTCCAACACTCAAACCACTACACTTCACTGTCTCTCTCAAAGTACCACATCTCTTATCTACACGTAGCATCACTTATTGCATATTACTTTACTTCTTTAAAGGCTACCTGCTCCTTGGTGCACAATTCCAGAATAGGAATATTCACCTACAACTTTTCTTTGCAAATGTGGAACTGCAAAATTGTTTTCCTCCAAAGAAAATCAGAGGAATTTCATTTCCATCCCTTCCATATCTTTCTATCATGCCCTCCATATTTTTATATTTGGAACAAATGAATGAAATCCTACAAAATTCAATGCTCCTT
The DNA here is from genome assembly GCA_034509955.1 of Urosaurus nigricauda. Taxonomy (NCBI): domain Eukaryota; kingdom Metazoa; phylum Chordata; class Lepidosauria; order Squamata; family Phrynosomatidae; genus Urosaurus; species Urosaurus nigricauda. The sequence continues at coordinate 20,486,567 of JAOEGL010000009.1, forward strand.
CAAAATGTCTCCTCCACAACTTTCAAGTTCTGGAGTGGCATTTATTACCAGCAATACTACACGGCTAATATTAGCAACCCAAAGGCGGTGACATTAAACATAATTGACATTAAGATGGTTATGACATTAAAATTAATCATGTCACACAGACATTTGGGGTGGAATCAAGAAAGCTCCAGGGTTCAAGCACCAACATGTCCTGACATTCAGTCCTTCCCTTACCTCTTGTGTATTATACTATGTTTTCCTCTTCCTAACTCATTTTATATCGCTCTCTTTCTGTCTCTCCCCTCCTCCCTCTCAAATACAATGCTAGGCTTTGGACTGAATGAATGCATATATATTATGGCAATGGCACAGAAACGTTCAACAAGGAAGATGCATGTTTAGAAGCGCAGACAATTTAAGAAAGGAGGGTCACATATCTTCTCGCAATGCACTTTAATGTCACATATTAGGCAAGCGTCTTCTGTTTTCACTGATGAATGCCTACTGGTGGACAGATTTGATTATGCATCTATGTGAAATAAAGGCAGAAATAAAGGCAGGAATAAAGTATGGAAGATTTCTGCACCTTTTTAGAGTTGCCATTTGCATATGCACACAGCTACCATTCACAAATACAGAAAATAGTCTTCCATTCTCATGCTCAGCAAGCCCATACATTTATAAACTCTGTGTCTCATAAAATGAGCTGCTTGTATTAATAATTTAAATACAGTTAGAATGAGAGGCCTTTAGATATTGATTTAGCCAGTTATTCAAGTAAATATGTGCCCTTCTTTGCCTCTCATTGCTCTCCTTTATTCTTTCATTGACCTGCTAGATTATAACTTCGTCAAACTTTACATTAATACAACCATCATCTCTTTTGAACTATTGTGATTTGAGCATTGGGCTATGACTCTGCAGACCAGAGCTCAAACCCTGGCTCAGCCATGAAACCCAATGGGGGACCTTGGGCAAGTCACACTCTCTCAGCCTCAAATGAGGGCAATGGCAAACCCCTTTTGAAGACACTTGCCAAGAAAGCTCCACGATAGGTCCACCTTAGGGTCAGAATAAGTCAGAAACAACTTGAAGACATACAACAACAACTGTTTCATGAGGTTTCTACTTCCTTCTTTCCTACAGCCTTCTACCTCCATCCTACCTAAGTCCTTCTGCCAGGACCTGTATAGTAAGACTTTTTTTTGTATTCTGACCATAATTGAAATGACATGCAATAGATCAAGTATGTGGCCAGTGATATTACTAGGGTTGGTGTCACCCAAGTATGATAACTCATGCTGTCATCCCCACACTGCCTGGGACATCCCTAGCCAAGCCAATGGTCCCATAGGAGTAGCTTGGACTGGTGTGGAAGAGAAAGTCTCCAGTTTACTTGCCGCCAATGGCTGGTGGACTGAGGCACCCAAAGGGACCATCTGTGTCCCAGGCCGTTCCAGCCAACCTGCCTTGTTCACAACTCCGAAGGGGTCCAGGCAATATTCAGCGAAGGGAGAGACCTCCAGGTTTTTGCCACGGCATGTTGGCAGCATCTCAGCCATTTTCCTCGCCATCTGCACATGAGTGGGTCAGGTCTTCCCAGGACCTTCATTTTCTGGAGTCTTCGGCTACTCATGGAAAGGTACAGCAGTTCACACCAGAAGGCAGTCCGTTCCCACAAACGGGAAGCAGGAGCAATAGAAGGAGATGGAGCAAAGTAAGATACAGAAAGCTTGGGCCATTCTTTAGGATAGATACTCACTTCCTAAGACATCACACCCCTTGCACCTTTCTAGAAATGCCCCTGCACATGGCCACATAATGAAAGACTTTTTAAAATCCCTTCTTTCTCCACTACTGAGGACACTTTTGTGCTCAAATGCCAATTCCTGGACCAAACACTTAGGTACATTTTAACATGTTATCATAGGAGAGTCAGTGTGGCTCAGTGCTTTGAGTGTTGGACTACGATTCGGGAGACCAGGATCTGATTCTCGGCTCGGCCATGGAAACCCAGTGGGTGACCTTGAGCAAGTCACATTCTCTCAGCCTCAGGGGAAGGCAATGGCAAACCTCCTCTGAACAAATCTTGCCAAGAAAACCCTGTGCCCGGTTTGCCTTCGGGTGGCCATACGTCAGAAATGACTCAAAGGCACACAACAATAGAAAGTCCAACAGGTATAACTGCCGAGATCTGCCCTTCACTTTCGTAAAGTGGAGGGTCAATATTCCATGGCAGCCACTGTAAACCTTCCTGCTTTGAAGGTTAAAAACTAAAATAACTATACTTTCTTCCTTTCAAAGAATGTTGTGAGACTATAAATATTAGGCTCTCTCTGCCCCAGTTTATTTTGTTATGCGTTCAGTAACCATAGCGCAAGAGCACATTGAGAAGACGAGGGAACGTTCTCTTACTTGGGCAGCATTTGCCTTGTTTACAGCGTACATGGTTCTTTATTGGTTTTGGTCCTTTGGGGAAGATGTAAATTTGGACGAAGGAAATGACAAAAATCTACAGCCACCTACACACTTATGACTGAACCAGTTTGCTAGGCAGTTTTAATGCCACAAAAAAGTAATGTTTTTTTAAAAAGCCTCTTCTCCTTTCATCACAGGATGGGTGAATTTTAAACCAGCAAACCCTGCATGAAACCGTATTTTGCAATCCTATGTTTTCTTTGTTATATTGGAAGGCGGTGTGAATCAACCCTATAATCTTTCATAACTAAACAGAAATGCAACCTAAGATAGAGACGGCTAGTTTATACAATATCCACATCCAATACAAGCCATGCTGAACTATCAGAGAGGTGGTCCCTAGGGGCATGTTGCTCAAACCAGAAAATCTTTCCAAAAAAACAGTTTACAGTACGGGTTTGTTCAGGTCAAGAAGAGGAGAAACTGCTTTGACTGGAAGCTGACCAACATCATCTATAGTTTATTTTGTTTTAAGAATCTAGGAATGCGTGTAAACCTTACTAGGTCGGCCAGGTCATGTTATCCCACTTTGACAAGTATGTTTTCTAATAAAACCTAAAGGGTCATACAAAGGTGTGTATGCAGCTATTTCAGTATTTTTACAATGCCTTTCAGAACAAAGGCTCTCTCAAAGTGATTCTCAATCAATAAAAGCCAGCCTGGCTTAGTGGTTTGAGAATTGGACTAGAACTATGGAGATCAGGGTTTGGTTCACTGCTCGGCCATGGAAACCCACTGAGCAACCTTGAGCAAGTCACACACTCTCAACCCCAGAAAACTCTGTGATAGGTTCACCTTAAGGTTGCCATAAGTTGGAAACAGCTTGAAGGCATACAACAAGAACTAAAATGTATATATAATAGTGTTGCTTCTTCATATCCATGGATTCGTTATGCAAAGATTTAAAAATACATGGCTTGGAAATATTCAGAAAAGATATACAGTGGGCCCTTGTTATCTGCTGGAGTTTGGTTCCAGGACCGTCCGTGGATAACAAAATCTGTAGATGCTCAAGTCCCATTAAATATAACAAAACGGTGGCCCATATATAAAATGGAAAATCAAGGTTTGCTATTTGGAATTTATACTTTTGGGGAATATTTTCAAACCGTGTATGCTCAAATCCATGGGTAAAAAAATCCGTGGATAAGGAGGGTCAACTGTACATTCCAGAAAGCAAACCTTGGTTTTGCTATTTTATATAACTGACAACATTTCACTATGCCACCGTATCTAATGGGACTTGAACATCCACATATTTTGGTATCTACAGGTTTGTGGGGTCCTGGACCCAAACCACAGTGGCCCACTGTAGAAAGTTAATATTTAAGTCTTTAAACTAAAAGACCAACATAAAACATAACCCAGTAAGTATGCAGCCAGTGTTTTTCTTAGCCATAGCTTGCCCTGGTTTCACTTTCTGTGAATTCGTTCTTCCTGATAAAGTTGAGTCGATACTAGTACACAACCTCACATCTCTGTTAGTTCAACATTTTGCATATGGGAGGGCAGCTGGATCTGGCACTGTGGCACTTTTGCAACTGGAAAAATATATGAACAAATGACACTGACATATTGAAACTTCTCACTGGTCTATATCGCTTGGTAATGCCTACAGTGACTAGCAACCATAATCTCCAAGTTTGGGGCAGGGGTTTTTCACTGTCATACTTGCTGATGCTAGAGATTGAATCAGCTCTACCTTTACACTATATCAATGGTGCAAATAACTGTGAGATTTTAAACAGGTATATCAAAATGATATAAAATTGTGATTCAGAAGGCCAGGCGATATGAAGAGAGAGCAAAGTAAGATACAGAAATTCTGGGACATTCTCCAGATACTTGCTTCCTAAGACGATAGCTACCTATTGGAGGAAAAACATAATCGAGCAGTTACAAACAACACAGGGATGAAATTTTTCATTTTCTTCTGCAGAAAACTGCCACAGGGTTTTCTTGTCGAGGTTTGTTGGGAGGGCATTTTGCCAGTGCCATACTTTGAGGCTGAGAGAGTGTGACTTTCTTAAGATAGGTTTCCGTGGCCAAGTTGAGATTCAAACCCTGGTCCCCAGAGCCAGAGCCCAATGCTCAAACCATTACACCACATTCGATCTGCAAATTTCATATGTAAGGCTAAAGATATGGCCTTGATAAGATTTCTGTTTCCCATTTTATCGTATGTTAGGTTCATAGATGGAACAACCAACCCAAGAAAGGCTCAAAATAAATCTATATTCTATCACAAATAAAAATGATCTCTCTTTCTCTCTCTCTCTCTCTTTTTAGTACCATAAAATATTGCTTTTGAGTTCAAACAAATCCAAGTGTATTCATTTTTGCATTAACTCAAACATGAAACACAACCACATGATATATATAACTAACCATCAATAAGAAGCAGAGCCCATCTGGAGGGGATCATCACAGAGAAAAATGCCGGTTGTTAATATAGTCAAAATTATTTTCTGAATTTTTGTTTAAACTACCTTTATACAACCTTCGCCTTCTGTTTTTTATCCTCCCCACAGTAGAAAAGAGAACTATTGCTCCCTGAGGCATGAGAGAGTCACTGTGAAAAGAGGAAGATTCCAATTGCGGCAAAGTGACTTGAGCCGATTCACATTTTTGCACTAAATTTTTAAAAAATATATTCAAAGGTGTGGTTTCAAAAATGCTTGCTTTTCTCAACAAAATTCCATAAAAAGCTCAGCATGCACTCATATCAAATGCCAGCTTTTCTGTATTTTATTGATGAAATCAATCCATCAAATTCCATTTCTTCCCACACAAAACTAGTTTTTACTACCTTGGAAGGTAGAAACCAGGCCTTCAGTAACCTTTATCATGACGTAGCGAAGAAGAACCAATCTAACTAGCACCTTACCAAAGGGAACTTCTATGACGTCTAGGCTGCATCTGCTCAGCAGAAATAATCCAGTTTGACACCACTTTGACTGCTATGGCTCAGGGCTATGGAATTCTAAGAATTGTAGTTTATTGCGGCACCAGACAGAGAAGGTTAAATGTCTCCGAAAGTTACAATTCCCAGGATTGCATAGCACTGAGCCATTGACGTTAAAGTGGTGTGAAACTGGAGTATTTCTAAAGTGTGGATGCAGCCCTACTGGTATCAACCATTTACAATACAATGGGTTTTTTGTTTTTTTGTTTTTGCATCCGGCTCCGAAAAATACCTGAAAACTTGGCCCTCTGGCCAATAGGAACTGAAGGGTGTTGCAAATGTCTTGTGGGCCAGTTTTCCAGGTTGCAATAACTACCTGCAGCAATAGGCTTCCTAGGCTAAGCCATATACACTCCCTCTGAGCTTTATGGAGTATGCTCCTTGATAACATGGCTGGCCTTTTCACATCTAATAAATAGATATGCTCCACCGCAGCCCACATGCAGAAGCATTTGTTCTGGTTTGGCATGTTAGGAGCATTATGCTCACTCGCCAGAGCTCAATGACATCTCATAGCTCTCAGCTGGAGCATCTTTCCATTCAGGTCACTGATATCACAAAGGTTGCTTCTGGAAAGGTCTCTGCAGCTTCAGCCAGACCTAGGGCATCCTTCATTCTAAAACTGGGACAAGTGCCCAGTGGGGGGAAAAAAGTGGTTTAATTCCTCTGTGCAAAGGTCAGAGGCATCCTTGTTGGACACAGTGCATTTGTGCATTTCTTGTTCAGGGCTTCCCTTAAAAACGGCCGCAGGCTTCTTAGCCTTTGCTAGAGAATTAAGCATCAGAAAGGGAGACGCCTGTGTATGCATGCATGACAGTCAGCGAGAAGGGAAAAGAGCGGATTAGGGTAAAAAAATGAAACAGAGGATTGGGGTAAAGAAAGACTATGGAAATTGGAAAAGTAATAAGCGGTTTCACGTCGGCGGAAAGCGAACTCAGAGTGGGAATGTGAATCTGATCATGTATAACAGTACAGCTTAATAGAAGATAGGTCCAAGCAGCTTCTCTGATATGCATGAAGCTGGGTGTATGATAATAACAACTATCGTATATATTCAATTATAAGTCGACCTCATGTACAAGTCAAGGGCAAGTTTTGGGGCCAAAATTATAGATTTTGATATGACCTGTGGATAAGTCAAGGGTCAAACCTAGGGGCATATAACAAAGGATCTAAAGGATAAAGCAAAGCAAAACAATGCCAAAGAAATTACAAAATTCCATCAGACATAACTCTTTGTGCTTAAGACTGGATGGATGAGAGAGTAAAGGGGGTCTGTGCTTCCAGGACAGATTATACTCTTGCTTTTCACCAGGGGATGGTTCCCTCTTTTAAATAAGAGTTAAGATACAGTACTTACATTGACCTGTGATACGTCGACTCAGTTTTTCTGGGTCAATTTCTTGACCTAAATTTGTAGACTTATACACGAGTATATACAGTAGTCAGTTGCCTACCAATATGAGAGTGGGTATCCTAAGACAAACTAGTGAACTGCCATGTGGTTGAACTGCCATATGGTTAAATACATCTGGCCCTCCATATCCACAGATTCTTTATCCATGGATTGAATCATCCAGTGTTTGATAATATTCAAGAAAGAAATTCCAAAAAGCAAACCTTGATTTTGCCGTTTTATATATGGGACACCAGTTTATCATGCCATTGTATTTAATGGGACTTGAGCATCCATGGATTTTGGCATCCATGGGGAGGTCTTGGAAGCAAACCCCAGGAAATCCCAGGATCCACTGTACTAAGATTATATGGGAATTATACACTGAACGATCTATCTTCAGAAAACTGAATTTTCACCATTTCAAAGATATCAGTTTAATGGAATGGTTCCCAAGGACAACTGTTGATAGAAAACTCCAACAGTAAAACTGAACTCCTCCTTTTGTAGACTGAAAAGTCCAACTATAGCGGGACTTTATATTAAAACTGCAGAAGAAAAGAAAACACCTTTAAAGAGATTACAATGGCAAGGAAAGCTTTGAAAGCTATACTTCTCTTTGGGATAGGTTAAAGTTGGTTTGGGAATAATTCTGGAGTTGTTAAGAGTCCCACATAACTTTTTAAATACTAGGCATTAACTTTTTGCACATGAAGCTATTCTAAAATTAGGATGCTCACGAAACATCAAAAGAGAGGAAAGAAGTATTATTCAAATTCATTTCATTGCCGTTTGACTATGCCGATGCACACAAAAGATGGAGCTTCACATTCTTCAAATTATAAAGAACATGGAGGAGGAGCTGTTTTTGTCATTCATATTTTTGCCAGAAGGAAAGCTGCAGTTATAGGCATGTTTCAATATAGGTGGGAATATGAAAACCGGCACTAAACTAATACATCAGCCATTCATTTTTTAATTTTATTTTATTTTTCATATTAGCAATGCTTGTAGTGGATAAGTGAAATGTCATGTCTGGTTAAGCACAGTTATGGAAACATAAGTGAGCACTTCACTCGTATTGCTTTTAAGGGAATGAAGTTTGTGCTTGAGAAGTAAATTAGATTTTTGGTGACTGTGATGGAAGGTACTGATACAGAACTACTATTTCTTAAGTATTTCATGTCTGTTTTTCCAACTAAGGGATTATCATACATATAACTAGCATGACAGGTTGAGCTTTCCTTATTTGAAATGTTTGGCAACAAGGGTGTTTTGGATTTTGAAGGTTTTTTATATATATATAATATCTGCCTGTACACAATGAGATATCTTGGAGATGGGAAATGCATTTATGTGTCGTATACACCTTATACATATAGCCCGAAGTTAATTTTATACACAACATTGTTAATAGTTTTGTGCACAAAACAGAATTTGTCTTCATTGAACCATCAGAAAGCAAAGGTGACCCCTATCTCAGCCACCCATGTGTGCAGTTTTGGACTCGAAATATTTTGGAATTCCAGATAAGGGAGACTCGGTCTGTATATTTGAATTTTGGAAAGAAAGGGGTTTGTCTGGCTTTATCATCACGTGTCGGTATGCAAAGTTTTTTTTCTTCAGATATTCATTTTAATTATTATATTTTTAAAAATTCCAGTTTCCTTCTTTAAGAGCTAATTAATGCCGTTTCCATGTAAATCTCCATCTGGGCTTGAAGACAAACTCCCAACAGAGTTAAATCAGAGCTGACTTATATGCTGTTTCTTACAATATATTTACATGGAAATACAAAAGAGCTGCATCTGTACTCCAGAAATAATGCAATTTGGCATTGCTTTAACTACCATGGCTCACCGCTATGGAATTCTAGGCTCTGTTGTTTTGTGAGATATTTCGCCTTCCCTGTCAGAGAGCTGTAGTGCCACAACAAACTGCAGATCCCAGGATTCCATAGCACTGAGCCATGATAGTGAAAGCAGTGTCAGACTGCATTATTTCTGCAGTGCAGATGATACCAAGGCTTGGGTTCCATTTGGTTGAGGTTGGAAAGAAAAAGTCTGCTCAAGGAATTAACTGGTGATTACATTCTTACAAAAGAGTTATATTTCTCCCTGAATCAGCAGTTTAAAAATTACATTGAAAATAAGGAAGATTTTTGGGTCCTGGCCAATTGTATATTAAGATCAACTGAACGGATCGGATGTGGTAAGTGGTAACTCGCCATTCAAGATTTGTTTCAATGGGACTCAGGCCATTCTGTTTATGTCACATAGTGGGTAGCGCTTATGGAACAATCACTATGATTTCAATCCGAAACGCACCATTAGTGTATATACACAGGTTTCTACATGCAGGTATCCTGTGCTGAAAGAGACACCTGGATGAAAGCGATAAAGAGGGCACACCCAGGAACGCAACAGCAAATGTGTTAGCACTTGCCCTACACAAGACAGTTCCCAGTCTACAGCCTACACACATCCTTCACACCTTGCCTGGGATGAAGGGATAACAGCACATGCTGCATACTGCAGTTGAACAATTGTGCATCACACTTTTTGCATCTGAAATCTCCAGAGATACTGGTCTGAAAAATATCCATGGATTAATTTATATTCCCTTTCTATGTACAGCACATTCTTGGTGGGATGTGCTTCTGGATAATCATCTAATCCTTTTCATATATCTGGTTATAAGCAGGAAGTGCCTGGATACCCTAGTGTGTGTGTTGTGTGCCTTCATTTTGTTATCTAACAAAATGAAATCACACAACGCACATTGAGCATTTTGTTATCTAACTTATGTCAGTTTCAGTTACTGTCCTTTCCCACAGACCCACTGTTTTTCTACATTTTTGAGTTCCACACTTTTCAGCCTCTGCAGTTATAGGTCATAGTCATCTATCGTCCACCTGGACCACCTGCAATATTCAATTCTGATTTTGACTCTTGGTTGACTTTTTTACTTTTGGACTAATTTGGGGGGACTTTAACATTCACATGGAAAGTCTTAATGATTTCGCGGCTGCATGCTTTAGTTCTTTGTTAGCATTGTTTGGACTCAAACTTTGTTCTGATTTACCTACACATTCTCTTGGGCACTGTCTCAATTTAGTTATCAAAAAGTGTGTCATCTCTGATTATGTGGCCAACAAATTTCCGCTGTCTGATCGTCATATTTCTTTTGCACTTGCCCATAGTCCACCCCTTTGATTTGTTCATCGCTCCTTTAGAGATCTTTGCTCTGTTAATCCTGAGACTTTCCACCAGGCATTGGACTCTTCGTTCTCTTCCGGGTCGGAACTTTTCGTTGCTGTTTTATCTTATTTTTATTTGTTTATTTTAGCTATTTTAATTCTGCTGTGATTTAATCCTGTTTTAAGGAGGGGAGCTGGGGAATGAGATAGGATATTTTTACTTGTATTGTTTTTTAACTTTGTTGTAACCCACCCTGATTGCCTATTCAGAGGGGTGGGCTAGAAATTATTATTATTATTATTATTATTTAAACTCCAGTGACTATGTGGACCCAGCTGTTTCCTGGTTTAATTCAACTTTATCCACAACCCTCAGCCATTTTACCCCTTTATCAACATATGTGACCTCCTCTACTCCTTTTTTACTCCTATTGTTCAGTATCCCCCTTCTTGTACTCGTACAGCCGAATGGTTATGGAAAAAGACCAGGGAATAGGCTGATTTTATCCATTATAAATTTGTTGTTTCCCCTTTCTTTAATGCTATTTCAATGACTAAACAGAAATATTATATATCATTGATCAATGCCAAGGAACTATGCCCACAGCATCTTTTCTCGACATTTAACGCTCTACAAAAGCCATCCTCTCCACTCATTCCTCCCTCATGACTTTGCAACTTTGCAACTTATTTTAATACTAAGATTGAAGCTATCCTCTCTGATTTTGGGATTTCTGACTCCTCCTCTGTTCTGGCATTTCCACCTTCTATAATAGTAAAATCTTCCGCTTTGAAGACAGCATACACATGCGTAAGGCCCTATTTGGACAGAGGGTAGAAGGCTATTCACTTATCTTTGCACTCCATCCAAAAACCAGTTGTCAAACCCCTACAGCATTGGTTCCCAAACTTTTGTCTTCCAGGTGTTTTGGACTTCAGTGTGCAGAAACCCTAGATAGCTTGGCCAGCAGTTAGGAATTCTGGGGGATGAAGTCAAAAACACCTGGAGGCATAAAGTTTGGGAGGCAATGCCCCAGAAGGACCCCTTCTGCTATTACTATTGGACAAGAGGGGAAATGCTTTGGATCATAAAGACATGAGTGCTCTGGGCTTCTAGGGAAGGAAAAGATGGGTGGACTCCAATTGAAGCACACCTTCATTTCTTCCTCCATGACTGAGACTAGCTGCTTCTCCATGGTCTGAATTGTCTCCCGTTGTTGTTGTGTGCCTTCAAGTTGTTTCCAACTTACAGTAATCCTAAGGCGAACCTATCAAGGAGTTTTATTGCCATGTTTCTTCAGAGGGAGGTTGCCATTGCTGTCCTCCAAGGCTGAGAAAGTGTGACTTGCTCAAGGTCTCCCAGTGGGTTTACATGGCTGAGCTAAGATTTAAACCCTGGTCTGTAGAGTCATACTGTAGTCCAATTCTCAAACCAATTCCCCACCTCCCTCCTTTCTCCACTATTAAGCTATAGGAGGAAGGAGGATTTAGAACCGCATGTGCGGAGGTACATGAAGATGTAGGACCTCAGCCCATGTGAACTATTAAAATTGGAAAATTAAACACAGACAAACTTAATATAAGTTTGCTTTCATAACCAGGCTACCCGAATCTGTCATTTCTCAACAGCAATACATATTGACATAACAGTTACAGTGTGTGGTGGGGAGAAGAGATTTCTACCTTACAGTATCTGCCTTTATCAAAATTTTCATCAACTTTCACTGTGATTTTTTCTTATATGCCGCACTGGTCTCACTCATAATACTTTTTCAGCTCCTGAACTTGGATTACGATAGCTGTTTGCAATGTTTATCTTTTCTTTCTTTCTGGTAAAACGTCAAAATAAAAACGTGACCTCTCTACGTCATATTTTTACGGCATCTTGCCAAAGAGAGAGGACTAAATTTACACACCAAACACGAACTTCCATCTCCGAAAGTAGTTTGGAGTAAGAAACCACTAATAAACTTTGTTAAAGTTTCCTTATATTTTCTACGTTTGTACAAAAACTTGGTGAAAGAATCAGGAAAATGATGGCTGTTTCCACACCGACACACCCAACTGCCCACATTTCAGGGAGTGCGAATTTATGCATGGCACCTATAAAATTTTTCCTTTCTTCTTCCAATTAAGTGGTGCTTTTTTTAAAAAAAATCCTTCTTTTTTTATTTCCTTGGTTTGTATTAATTCATCTTGATTCCTCTACTGTTCACAGTCCAAATGCCTCATGTCATCGTTTGGAAAAGAAAAAGGGAAATAATACATATCCGTTTTATCTTTGGGCAAGAGAGGCTTTCGAAACTTCAGTCCCAAACACATATGATTCAAATTATCCAGGACTCTGAGGCACTCTGTGGCTGTGGACGGTCTTTGCTGACCTCTTTGTTTTGAGCACAGCTAGCTGCTCCCTCTGGGAGCTGACAGCAATAAAATATTTTTCAGTCCAGACACTTCGGCCTCTCAACTAAATTCCTAAAATCACAGAGCAGCTTAGAAGAGCAGACTCCAGGCATCACGCATGCAGGGACTAGGTCTCCCTCATCCTGAGCCTTCGCACTCTCGGGATACGGCAACCTATGGCCTTTCTCCCATTGCTCGCCAAAAAATACAAACAGCAGATGTCCTAGCATGTACATCATCTGGCCATAGACAGCATATAACTGGTTAGGTCTTCCCACAAAATGTTCCGCCAGTTTTTATACTGTGTTTCCCCCACTACCATTTTTTTCTTTTTTTGCATTGCTCAATTTATGAAGTTATTCATAATAGGAATTAAGTTTCCTAAGTGAAGGGGGGAAGCAAAGCAAAAGCAAAAGGAATTTGGAGATCCATAATTTTTTGTGGGTTTTTCAGGCTATGTGGTCATATTCTAGAAGAGGTTTTTGTTTTGTTTTGTCTGATGTTTCGCCAGCATCTGTGGCTGGCATCTTCAGAGAATTCTCTGAAGATGCCAGCCACAGATGATGGTGAAACATGGCCAAACGTCAGGGAAAAACTCTTCTAGAACATGGCCACATAGCCTGAAAAACCCACAAAAACTATGGATGCCAGCCATGAAAGCCTTCGACTTCAAATATGGAGATCATTTTATTCCTACTCCAGCTACTTCTACACATTCAGTTTCCACCCCACATGGCACCATGTCCATGATCCGCACATTGTAACATTTATGCTTCTCTGCCGGAGACACTACTCATATAGAACAGGGGTGTAGTGGTTTGAGCATTGGGCTATGACTCTGGAGAACTTTTGAATAAACATGAATGGGACTGTGCTAATAAAGAAACTTCTCACAAAGGCTGAACAGTGTTCAAGTACTTCTTGCATGCTATGAACACATTACATACTATGAACTATATACATTGACTACCACAAAACTATGTTGTTGTTGTTAATTACCTTCAAGTCAATCTCAAATTATGGTGACCCTCTGGATGAGATTATTTTTTCGAACGAGTTGTGCCTTCTCATGACGTGGCCAAAGTAAAGTAATAAAGTAACTTTATTATCTTTATTTCCAGAGAGAGTTCAAGGACCCATTTGTGGTAGAATTCAAAGATATAGACATGTTAGTCTGTAGAACCGAGATGTAGAGACATCTTGTAGCACCTTTGCAACTAAGGACCTTATCAGACAGGAGGAATTTCTCTTTATTGCGAATGGAGCCAATTCGAATTCACGTGAATTCGCTAGTTTAGCGAATTCACGTGAATTCCTATTGCATTCGGAATGCATTCAGAATGACTTCCCATTACCCGAAAATGACTCCCCATTGCCCAAAATTGCATGAGATGCTTTAATTCGCAATAAGGTAAAACCCATGATTGCATTTGGAATGACTTCCCTTTTGCCCAAAATTGGGTGAGATACTTTAATTCGCAATAAGGTAAAACCCCATGATTGCGTTCAGATTGCCATTGGATTATACTTCCAATTTCCAACGTCTGATAAGGTCCTAAGTGAAAGAAAGAACTTGGCAGCATGAGATTTCGTAGACTTCAGTCTACTAAGGAATAGACTGAAGTCTACGAAAGCTCATGCAAGTGTACAAAAGCTCATGCTGCCAAATTCTTTCTTACACTTAGTCTCAAAGGTGCTACAAGATCTCACCAAGAATCCAATTGGTTTGTCTTATACGTGGATAAATCCGGTATAAGCTAAGACAGATATCTGCACCAATTTCATTTCAAGAAAGTCCTACAACCAGAATGGCCTTTTCTTTTTTTTTTCTTTTTTTTTTCTTTTTAACTTTTATTGAAACAAATATAACTTAACAAAATTCAAGAGAACACAATCAAATATATAGCTCTTTGTTTTAAAAGACTATCTTTAATAGTTTCACATTGGATTTCATGGCTCAGTTTTTTTGTAACTGAAAAGACTTTCCAGGATGCCTAGGATGCAAAGGTGAATCCAAAATAAAAGTTGATGGAATGTTAAGTCTTTTATGGTCCATTTTAACCTCTTTTTCAGTTAATTATTACATGCTAAGGCTATAGGGACCATTAAGAGCCCTTCAATTTTCTTGCTGTTGTGCCTTCAAGTTATTTTCCACTTATGGCAACCCTAAGGCAAACCTATCATGGGGTTTTCTTGGCATGATTTGTTCAGAGAAGGTTTGCCATTGCCTTCCCCTGAGGCTGAGTGCATGCGATTTACCCACGGTTAGTAAAATAATACATTTTAATAACTTAAATCCATTCACGTGGACAGATTTGGACAAAAATCAACCAGAATCCAAGGCTTTAAAAATGTCCAGGGAATTATGGTTGACCCATCAAAGCTGGTTCCAGGCACTTTGAGCTATGAAGTCCACCTGGACCTCTAGTAACAGAGATGGACCAAGGCATCTTGTTCTTTTTGGAGGTGTCAAATACCATCCAGGGCAGCTCACTTACTCACTTCCAAAATCCAAGAACCTCTAATCTATGGAGCCATCTTACATGGATTCACCTTCAGTTTATGGGTCGTCATGTAACCCATTACAGAACAGTAATTTTTTAAAACACACTACGTGGGATGCCAAACCCTCTATGTTCTGCTTTGTCTATGGACTTTATCACACTGGATGAATCCTGGCCCCATACTACATTTAAAAGTAGACAAAAACCCGGCAAATGTGGGATGTTTTTCAGATGATGTTTGCCCGAAAGAGATAGAACACGAAAATAACCCGAATGGAAAGTCGACAAAAACGACTCCTTTTTTACTTTCAGGAAATTCCGAAAGTAAAAAGGAGACCTTTTTGTCGACTTTCCATTCGGGTTATTTTCGTGTTCTATCTCTTCCAAGCAAACACATATGAAAACATCCCACATTTGAAGATGTTTTCTGAATTTTAAAATCCCGTTGCTGCATGGTATTTAAGCAATTTGCCTCCATGTGATAAAGTCCTATGTTGCTTTTCCTTGGTCTGCTTTTCACATAAGTATCTGAGTCCCTCTAGTGTCCAATCTCAAAACATCATGAAAAGGTTTAACTGAAATATGAATGTGTGTCCCAAAAACTTCCAAAGTCCTGTTCCTGTCTCATCCTATTACAGTCATACAATCCAATAATAGGGGATGAGATGAGACAAATGAGGGAGATGATCTCAGCATTCATTCTTCATGGCACTGCCTCTCACTTCAGCCTACAACAGGGGCAGGACTGCTGCCAACAAAAGCTCATATTGTTGTTGGTTGCTGTTGTGTGACTTCAAGTCCTTTACAACCTATGGCGACCCTAAGGCGAAACCTATCATGGGGTTTTCTTGAAAAGATTTATCCAGAGAAACTTTGCCATTGCCTTCTCCTGACTCTGAGAGCATGTGACTTGCCCAAATTCATCCAATGGGCTTCATGACTGAGGTAGGAATTGTACCCTGGTCTCCATAGTCCAGCACTCAAACCACTACACCACACTGGCTCTCGATAACTCAAAAGCAACTGTTTATGAGGGGGTATCCAAAATTTTTAATGGTCATCTTTTTAAAAAATTGACAGAAAGTTTGTTTTGATTTGTAGTTGTCACTATCTAGATTTATACATTTCCCCAGCGTATCTTGACCCTCCGAATACCTGATATTGTTGAAATTGGAGATTGTACCTGATGAGGATTTTACACTTTAGTCACTTCTGGCAGAGCCAGTCACAAAAATAAAGGACACAATGAGCTGATTTTCTCAGCAACGTGCCCTTAGGGACCAATGTTGACACTGACAAAATTTCATCAATATGCCATAATAACTTCTGGGTGATAATTATGACTTTACGATACCCCTTCATAAGGCACAATCCAGTTATCCAGTGCCAGGTTGTCCTGCATGTCATGACAAACTATCATGGAATGTTATGTTTGCCATCTGTTTTGTAGATCAGTAGCAACTCAAAGCCAATTTAATAGCCAACTCAGCTGCAACTTTGAAAATTTATCATATCAATGAGTTGGAAAAGTAACTGATTACCCAAGGCTTTACTTAGGGGAAGCATCAGCTGTTGCAGGCCTACTTGGCATTATCATGTAAAGTTTTTTTGTGGAGCTTTCAGGCTATGTGGCTCCATATAGCTCCACAAAAAATTATGGATGCCGGCCATGAAAGCCTTCGACTCCACATTATCATGTAAAATAAACACATGCAAATATCAATGCAGAAGCATGGCCCAAATTAGAATGTCATTTTAAAAAAATACTTGCATGTTTTTCTAACTGGCTCCACAGACCAGCATTGACAAGGAATACTAGGAAATATTCCTCAGAGAGAAAGGGCCATTGCAGGCTGTTCTAATTTATTGCAGAAAGTAAATCTCTAGGATTTACTGGGGATGTTTAGCCTGGAGAAGAGAAGGTTAAGAGGTGATATGATAGCCTGTTTAAATATTTGAAGGGATATATTGAGGAGGAGCAAGCTTGTTTTCTGCTGCTGCAGAGACTAGAACGCAGAAGAATGGATGCAAGCTGCAGGAAAAGAGATTCCACCTCAACATTAGGAGGAACTTCCTGACAGTAAGGGCTGTTCGACAGTGGAACACACTCCCTCGGAGCGTAGTGGAGTCTCCTTCCTTGGAGGTCTTTAAGCAGAGGCTGGATGGCCATCTGTCAGGGATGCTTTGATTGGGAATTCCTGCATGGCAGGGGGTTGGACTGGATGGCCCTTGTGGTCTCTTCCAACTCTATCATTCTATGATTCTAGGAAACTTTCCCTTCTGAGGCAGAAAATAGGGAACGAGGGAGAGTTATTTAAAACAATAATGGGCAGAAGATGTATCAGGACCTGTTGATTTATCTTTTGGAGATCGGCAGTAGAACAGCAAGAGTGTTTTGATTCCCTGTCATGGAGCAATAACAACCATTTAAAAATTCATTTAAATAACTACTCCTGATATTAAGGGCAGCACAAGGTAAAACAAGAATTTTTGATCTGAGTTATTTTAAAATTCAATTCTGGTTCTGAAAATAGATCCTTGAATACAGCCTATGCTCTTTAATTCTAAAGGTGCATCCATCCCTTGAGCAATTCCTTTTGAACTTAGCTCCTGTACAGATGTTGGATTTCAAGTACAAAGCCAACCTCAGAAGGTTGGAGTCTGCCCAATACTGATCCAAAGAATGGAGGTCCCACCATTTGAATCTGTCTGGAATCCAACAAATGAGTTGGAAGGACTTTTCCATCAGCTGTCAAACCCACATCTCCTTGAGAGAGTCCCAGCATTTTGACGGATTCCAAAACCATTCACAGCCAGAAAGTGGAAGGCAAAAACACCCAGGTGCAGAAGATAAAGATATCATAATCTGTCCAGGACTCAAGGGAAAGCTTAAATGTCCCTCCACATCTGCCACTTTGACTTTTGCAGCTTTGATTATTCATAGATTTGATTAATATGTTCTCTCTATGGAATTTATCAGACAACGGAATTTGGGGGTATAATGCAATGGCAATCCGAACGCAATCATGGGGTTTCACATTATTGCGTATGAATGTATCTCACACAATTTCGGGCAAAGGGAAGTCATTCCGAACACAATCATGAGGTTTCACGTAATTGCGTATTAGAGTATCTCATTCAGTTTTGGCAATGGGGGTCATATTCGGTAAATGGGAAGTCATTCTGAATGCATTCCGAACGCAATTAGAATTCACGTAAATTCGCTAAACTAGCGAATTTACGTGAATTCGAATTGGCTCCATTCAAAATTGAGAGAAATTCCCCTCATGTGATAAACTCCTAGGAATCTCCAATGTTGCTCTATGGTCAACTTCTGCCTAATGTCACACTGGAGAACCTAAAAATTCCAAGAGAGAATATTTCTCTAGGCATTTGCAGATCCTCCAGCATGATTCTATGGTCAACCTTTGGCAGATGTTGACCATATAGTTGACTCAGATGACCCTCAGATTGCTAGAGAGGTGTTTTCCCAGGTTAAAAATATAGTGTGTGTTTTCTTTGTGTGTTTTCCACTTTCATGGTGGTCTGGTGCCTCTAACCCCAGCGAATGTGGAAGATCCATTGTAGATTGCAAGGGTAGGGAACAGTACATTTCAGAGCCCAAAATCTAGATGCCTTCAGCTGGCAATATGAGATGAAAATATCAAGGAAACTCTTTGTTATGTCATGGCCACTAAGAAATTCTGCCTTGATCTTTCTTTTTCAGCGTCCTGTTCAGCTTGGATGTCACAGGCTCAAACAGAATTTAAAAGAGTGGCCGAAGCAAACGTGACTCTGCCCTGTCATCACCGGCTGCACCTCCTGAAGCCAACAAGTCTGGACATTGAATGGCTATTGAAAGATTCTGAGGCTGAACCAAAAGTGGTATGCCTAACTCCTTAATGCCTAATGCTCTACCACTATTGCCCAAATAAGATATAGGAATACAAGAATAAAAGAAGCTTCCTCTCACCTGTAGAACTGTATGAAGCAGATGTAAGGGAAACTGTAGCTTTACATCCATATGAACTGAACATTTTTGTCAAATGCAAACCGGTTAACAGTTCGGTCAATACTTTGGTCAATACTAATGTAGCAACCACGATTATATCATTCATTAGGACTTAGGTTTCACACATAGCCACTCCAAAAATGATAGGATTATAATAAAGCTGCTGGTGTGCTTTTGGGCTCTATAGAATGTGAACCATATACAGTGTGCACTTCCCTTATGCAGGGATCCGTTTCGGACACACACCCTGCGTAAGGGAAAATCCACATAAGCTGGAGCCCTATTAGAAATAATGGGGTTCATGCCTGTAGTGCAGCACAGGAAGCATGCCACGGGCGCTCCCCCATTACTTCTTCCGAGGCACACAAGGGCTTTTTCCAGGACACATGAGGGCATACGCTGAAAGCCATGTATGTCATGCCCGCGTATGACACAGGTGCACTGTATTCATATTTCTAGAATTCTTATTCTACAGTAATAAAACCTTGAACATGTTAAATCTAACCTGACTGATTGTTATTGTGTGATAATCATTATGAATTATGCCAAATATTCAGTACATATATTAGCTGTAAGAAGTATCAGAAAAAACACATCCAGTTGGACTTGTGTCCAGCGATTATCTACTCTAAGCTACTCCAATAAGAGAAAAATTGAACAGATTATGAAGTTTCAGTTTTGGTGATGGTTGAGAGTGAAGCTCCATTGACACAGACAGGGGCACATTTTTCTTCGATAAAACAAAATCATTATGTGAAGAAGGCCATATACAGATGGGCAGGAAGAGGTGGCAAGAGGCTTCCCCTTTCTGCCCTGGATCGGTGCCACAGCACACGCATGTCACAGCACCGATCCAGCCTCCGCAGAGCACAAACAGGAGCCGGTTTTTCCAGCTCCTTTTTGTGTCTGTGATGGTGCACCTTATCTGCTGCCATGCGGCTTGATAACATCCCTTTGGTGCAGTGCCATTTTGGTGCTGAGACAAAGGGGCGTCATCATGGCATTTGCCATCTGAACAGGTGCGTGCCTGATCAATAGTTATGTAGTTCACCTGGTATAAAGTGAACAAATGTTACATATAGATAGATAGATAGATAGATAGATATATTAGAGAGAGCCGAATAATAAGGAAGCACACCATTGGAGCAATTATTAATTATAATTTGTGCGAAGTTTGAAAAACTGAGCCTTAACCTCTCATGATCAGGAGCTGCTGTATTCTGTTTTTGGACAAAAT
Organism: Urosaurus nigricauda; assembly: GCA_034509955.1. Lineage (NCBI taxonomy): Eukaryota > Metazoa > Chordata > Lepidosauria > Squamata > Phrynosomatidae > Urosaurus > Urosaurus nigricauda. Next base: position 20,506,749 of record JAOEGL010000009.1, read on the forward strand.
AGCAATGGCAAAACAAAAGAGAAGCTTGCTGATCGATGATAGTTTTTGCCTTGTAGGTGATCACTTATGCAGGAGGCAACATCTACAATGACCTGATTGAGGAACAAAAGGGTCGTGTTTCATTTGCCTCCAATTTTCTGAATGGAGATGCCTCTTTGGAGATTTCTCTCCTGCAGCCGAGTGATGCTGGGCAATATACATGCAAAGTGAAAAATGCTGGACAGTATGAGTGGACCCATATCACCCTGAAGGTTCTGGGTAAGATTCCCATACAGTTATTCAGAATACTATAGCTGCTAAATACTAAATTCTCCTGGTTTGCAATTACGCTAGAAATTTCATCGTCTTTCTCCTCCTCAGAAAAACCTTCTAAACCTAAATGCTGGAAAGAAGGAGAGATGTCCGAAGGAAAAGAAATTGCTTTACAGTGCAATTCAGTCACTGGGACTATACCTATAATGTACACTTGGCAACGTATAGATGAGGAGGGAAAAACTGGGTCTTTGCCACCCATGGCACATATCAGTAAGTCATTGTTGCTTCAATCCATCCCATCCGTGTTTAGCAAAGTTTCTTCTAGAACTGCTGCGACTTAGCATGGCACTTATTTAAAGTGAAGAAAGCAAAGTTGCTGTTTTGCTTAATGTAAGTGCACACCTGTATTTTGTACCAGCTTTGGAAGGCCTCTATGCAATTCCAAATGTGGAACTGTGCAAAAACACCTACCTTCTCTTTTCCACTTCCTCCAGACTTAAACCATTTTTCTAAACTGGTGTAACAAATGCATGTTGTTGTTGTTGTTACTGTTGTTGTTGTGCACCTTCAAGTCATTTCCGACTTATGGCAACACCAAGGTGACCCTGTAATGGGGCTTTCCTGGGAAAATATGTTCAGATAAGGTTTGTCATTGCCTTTCCCTGAGGCTGAGAGACTGTGACTTGCCCAAGGTCACCCAGTGAGTTTCAAGGCTTAGCTTGGAATCGAACCCTGGTCTCCAGAGTCATATTCGAACACCCAAACAACTACTACACCATGTTGGCTCTCCAACAAATACACATTATATGAAGGAGTCATAATTTAGAAAATCCTTGGCAGTTTTTAAAAAGAATAGTCTGGACACCTGAGAATGCTTATGTGTACCGTGTAACAAACACCCATTCCACATAATCATTCTCAGGATATTCAGACTATTCTTTAAAAACTGTCAAGGGTTTTCTAAATTTCAACTACCTATTGAAATAATGTTGTATTCAGCTTCTAAATCATTCCCAAATAGCATACAGCCTTCTTGAGCATCCCAGAGCCAGCATGGTGTAGTGGTCTGAACACTGGACTAAGCTTCTGGAGACCAAGAGTTGAATTCCTACTCGGTCATGGAAACCCACTGAATGACTTTGGGCAAGTCACACTTTCTCAGCCTCAGAGGAAGGCAACAAGCACACTCCCTCCCTTTGAACAAATGTTGCCAAGAAAACCCCGTGATAGTGTCACCATAGCTTGGAAATGACTTGAAGGCACACAACAAAAAATTAGTACCCATTTTATTTTTGGCAACTTCTGTTTTATTATGCTACCTAATTAATTTACATACGTCTCTTAATTTTCTAGACCTTTCCAATCCTGCGCAAATTTTTATGAAAAATCTCACATGGGTAGCTACAGGCTTATACCAGTGCACTGCCTCCAATGAAGCAGGACAGGAAACCTGTGTTGTAGAGGTGACTGTACAGTGTAAGTATGCCGAAAATGTTTTTAAAATTAAATATAAAAGGGCTCTAAATGGTACTGAAAAGGTACAGTTCAAAAATATTACAGAATTTTGGAATAACTAGATATGCAATATTGCAGACTTTAGCCCCTGCGTTTCCCCCGTACTAATACTAAGTATTAATACTAAGGTATTCAGCACAACAATTGAGTGGGACACACCAGTGCCAGTTAAGATTTTTCTTAGAAAAAGTTTGAAGTTAAAAGCCATTGTATTTAGATATTTTATCACATGTCTCCTGGTACATGTGATAATTTTATACCTTTGTATAAAAAGGTTTTGAAACCTTTGTATAACAAACCTGAATTTCATTGATTGATCCCAACTAAAGTAGACCCACTGGATCCATTCTTGAAAGGAGAGGCAACACAAAGGTAACTCACACTGATTTTTTAAGCGGGAATAGGATTCAAGTCTGAACACAGGATTAGAAAATATGCTCAAGATAGAAATGGGCATGAAACAAAGTTTGTGTACATTGAACAGCCAGAAATCAAAAGTGTTACTATCTCACTATCCCACCCATGTGGACAACTTTGAATTTTGGAGTATTCCAGAATTCCAGATAAGGGAGATTCTACTTGTATTGTATTCTTCTTTGAAGCAAAAGAACAATCCTCACTTAAACTCCAATACAAAAGGTTTTGTTGCGTGGAATTTGCATCACCGGTAGCGACCTAAAATATTTTGGTAATACTTTGCTCTCTACCAAATATAACATAGTATGCATTTGTGAATTCATAGATGCACAAAACTTTGGAATAGTCGCCGGAGCAGTCTGTGGAGTCATGGGAGGGCTCTCCCTAGTTTTCCTGGCTGTATGGCTAACCATCAAGAAGAAAGAGAAGAGGAAATATGAAGAAGAAGAGACTCCAAATGAAATCAGGTAGTTGCCTTATGGTAATTGCTAAACATTCATGAATTCACAACAAATTTTCGTTGTCATGGAACGGTCTAAGAAAGAATGGAGGGATATGTCATGCTAGATCACACCAAAGTCCTACCTAATCCAGCACTCTATTCATACAATGGCCAAACAGACAACTCTGGGAAACCTATAAGTGAGACATCAGGGCAATACATCCTTTTCCTTGTGCCTGCCAACATCTAATAGCTCAATGATGAAGCAAATGGTATATACATATATAAGTCATAGATTCAATGATTTGCAGCCAATTTTAAAAGATCCCCATAGAGTGCACCCAGGAAAGACATTTTGGCTGTATCCACACTGGAGAAATAATCAAGTTTGACATTTTAACTGCCATGGCTCAATGTTACAGAATTCTGGGAATTGTAGTTTTGAGAGATGTTTGGCCTTCTCTGTCAGAGAGCTCTGGTGCCACAACAAACTACAATTCCCAGAAGCATGCAAGGTGAAAGTGATAAAATGTAGCCTTGCCTGACCACCCTTGCCAATTGGGAACCATTCTGTTTCTCCATACTCTGTTCTAACATTAGCCTCTTGTCCTAAGTACAGATTTTTCATCAGGAGTATCAAATCTAGTGGCATTCCCATGTCTTTAGGAGCCATCCATAGCTTTACGTGATCTATGCAATGGAAGACTTTGCTGTGATCTATAAAGCACATGCTGATTTCTTCTGGAATTCCTTGGTCCGCTCCATTAGCCATCCTATGTTGGCAACGTGGTCTCTAGTGCCTCTGCCTTTCGTGAACCCCTTTTCCACCTCTGGGATTTTTCTCTCCATGTATGATTACAGTCCATGTTGCAGAATTTTAAACATAATTTTGCATAGTTCCCACAAAAAACTATGGATGCTGGTCATGAAAGCCTTCAACTCCACATAATTTTGATTGTGTGGGAGATTAGCTCAATGGCCCTATAGTTGCAGCAGTCTTTTGTGCCTCCTGTTTTGTGAATGTACATTGATCATTTCCACTCTGTTAGTTAGTCTCAAGGGTGCGACAAGATCTGGTTTCATAAAGCTTTTTCTCATTCTTTTTATTTCCTGTTAAGTTAACTCTGACTTGTGACACCCCTATCAGTTAGAAACTTCCAAGATCATCAACTGCCCTATACTTTTCTAGAACTTTCTTTCAACTTCCCGTACTGAAATATTTATTTACCTACACACCTAGATGGTAGGGCATATGCTTACAAGAACTGGTTTATTGCAAGAGGATAGTGCAACTCCCTGCATTTCTGACACATCAGCACTTAATAGGTGTCTATGACTTTCTTCATGGGGCGTTTACAGGAAATCTCTCTGAAAGCGTGATTCAGCAGACTACGCCCTTGGGGAAAAAGAAACCTCTGTGCTTTCTTTAATTCTGCTGACGTTAACCCTGACTTCATTTCACATCAGTCTCTTTAAGAAGCCAACCATTGAGTTGCTTTCTGTGCCTTTGTCACACTGGAAAAACTCTCAACTCTCTATTCTCTGGTTCCTTTTGTTAAGTCCTAGATGAAAAATAGACTCCTTCCAATATGCCATTTACCTGTACTGTATTTTCTCTGGTCCTTTTGCTTTCTACTTCTCTTTCACCACATTTTATTTATTTATTATATTTATTTGTATCCCACTCTTTTCCCAGGACTGGGGCTCCTGTTTTCTTCAGCTTCAACCTCTTTAGATACATTCTATTAATTTAGTGCCAGCACCTGTACCTTAAAATCATAGACCATGACAACAAGGTTATGATTATTATTATCATTTATTGATATAGCACCATCCATGTGCTATCAATGTGCTATCCTGGCCTGTGTGCTCATCCCCGAAGGCAGATTTGCCCCTTATCAAAATAGAGAACAGGTACATCAAAGTGCATCACACCAGAGTGACCAGAAGTCCAACAGGTTAACTAACCCGAGCAGCTTTTGTTAGTAGTAACTATAATGTTGTACTTAGAGAGATTAATAGAAACTATGTCTAATACCACAGGCAAGAAAATACAGTTGGCCCTCCATATCCACAGATTTTTTTTTTAATCCATGGATTCAACAATCCATGGCTTGAAAGTATTTTCAAAATATATAAATTCCAAAAATTCCAAACCTTAATTTTACCATTTTATATAAGGAAAAGTATGACTTTCAACCCTTCAAACTGAACTAACTTCAAATTGATGAATGCCAGGGAGCAGATTAGCAGAAACTGCAATATAATCTACTGTACCTCTATTGGTGACATAAGTATATGCACCCAACATTATGTCACGATGAGTTCCATTGAGAAACTGCAAACAGTGCAAGAAGAGGACCTCTTAAAAACCTGACTTATTTATTATTTTATCTTGGGAAACCTTAACAAATGGTGTGACTTGAGAGTCTTGGCCAAAAATAGTACCCTCCACCTATATGAGGGATGCCATTTTACGATGCCTTTGCATTTAATAGGACTTGAGCATCCATGGATTTTGGTATCCATGGGTATCCCAGCGGCTTCCAAGGGCCCATTGTATGCTGGTGCTGCTACCTTTGGTTTTAGGGATGCTCCCCTCATATAATATGTAAATTGTTAGTGTAATCTGTGGCTACTGAAACAATTTTTATAGCCAGAAACTAAATACATTTAATCTACCTGGTTTAAGGTAAAAGGTAAAGATAAAGGTAGTCTCTCGACATGGCTGTCTAGTCGTAACCTACTGTAAAGGGCGGTGTTCATCTCCATTACTAAACCGAAGAGCCAGCTTTGTCCGAGGACTGCTCTGGTGGCCATGTGGCCAGCATGACTGCACCAACCGCTGTTACCTTCCCACCGAAGCCATACCTATTTATCTACTTGCAATTGCATGATTTTAAACTGCTAGGTTGGCAGAAGCTGGGACTAGTGATAGGATAGGGTTCCCAGTGATTGGTCACCATAATAATAATAATAATAATAATAATAATCTCATTCAGCTGATATCATTCAGCCCTTGGGCCTCGAACTGCCAACCTTCCAGTCATCAGAGTTGGCATCTTAACCACTAAGTCACCTGGTTTAACATTCATCTAATTCTAGATTCAGCATTCTTCCCAGTGTTATTAAAATCCTTTCCACAGAAACAAGATGAAGCAATACTCATTTTACAGATATGTATATTACTGGGGTGGGGAAGTTCATGCTCTTTTTTGTGCATAATGCATGACGCCAAAAAAAATTGTAATTAATAGTGTTGTACAGCTGGCAAGCCACCCAGAATTTATTAACTTTCAAATCTATTCAGAAATGCATGAATCTCTACTGGTCCTCCTTTTTAAAGTATTTTTAATCAGGCTGCCTCTTTTGCTTACAGAGAAGATGCAGAGGCCCCAAAGGCTCGGTTAGTCAAGCCTGGCTCCTCCTCATCCGGATCCAGGAGTTCACATTCTGGTTCCTCCTCAACTAGATCAACAGCAAACAGTGCCTCCCGCAGCCAACAGACGTTGTCAACCGAGGCTACCCCTCACATAACTCCCACGCAACACGGCCCCATGGCGATGGATGGCAGGGAACCCGAGCCAAAGAAAATCAACCACACCAACCTGATTAAAACAGAAGCCACAGCAACAATGGTCCCTGCTCAAAGTCGGGCTTTCCAGACAGTTTGACTGCTCCCCATCTGTTCAGACTCCGGCTATGTCTATAACTCACATATACCACCAGCATTGTATAGTTAGAGTAGCCAATCTTCCGAGGCAACTTTTTCGTTGTACTACATTCACCCACTACACAACAAAAGCTCTTGATATTTTCTGCACCATTTCTATATATTGAGGTACAGATACAGACATGGAAAAAAACCGGACTGGTTTTAATTTAATTTTTTTTTTTTTTTAAGTTTTGTTTGCTTTGCGATCAATCCTTACATGGAAGAAAAGGGAATTCTTGAAGTTGCAGGTGTAACATGCTGGAATCTTGGGTCACTTTTTTTAAAAAGAGACAGACTTAAAGTGTACTATTCCAATGGAACCTTAGGGGAAAATATACTTTTATACAGTTCCCCATGCAATATATACATGAAATGTTATCTTTTCAGCGGTGCCACTACTTTTCACTGATTACAGTTATTCTGATCTACTTCAAAAGGGAAATTGACAGCTACTTGTAGCTTTGTGGTCAGCTATAGACCTCTCTTGGTCTACAACAGGGTGCTGAAAAGTTCTCAGCCTGACTTATTCCCTGAAATCCGAGTGCAATTTTGTCACCTGTAGCTTGAGTATTTTTTTGCATTGTAAGTTTGCAGGATCGTATCTCTAATTTCTTAATTTTTTCAGATCACTGATAAAACCACATCAACAAAAAAATCTGGAATTTTCAAGTACTGAACTCTGGGCTGTCTTGAAGTTCTTGTTCCTGCAGAAGTAAACTCCAAAGGAAATCCATGAGTGTAAGATGCAGACATCGAGTGATAAGTGGCCATCCCACTCAATGTGAAAAAGCAATGTGCCAACTTGCAGCATGGAGATTTTGATATCGAAGATGCAGCAAGGTCTGGGAAGCCTTCAACAGTGTCAGCTACTGAAATAGTTGAGCCTGTTCACGACCGGACTTTGGCAAACTGGCAAATCTCAGCTAAAATAATTGCTGAGACACTAGAGATATCCTGGGAATGTGCTGATTTTATAATCTCGTGAATCTGTCAGCCAAGTGAGTGCTGAAATGTTTCAATGCTGACCAGAAAGGAAATGGAGTGGATATCTCCAAGTTGATTTTGCAGCATTTTGATTGATCGAGTGATGATGATGTTTGGAACAATTTGTCACTGTTGATGAAACAAGGTTACATCACTATGATCTGGAGACCAAGCAACAGCCCTTGCACATGGGTTCTCCATGACCAAAGAGATTCAAGACTCAACTGTCAGCAGGAAAAGTCATGACCACATTTGTGGGTGGGTGGGTGGGTAGGAAAAGTATTTTCATGACTATCTTCAGAAGGGGCAAACACTTAATAAGTAATACCACTCTAACTTACTGTGACCATTAAAGGAATCACTGAAGGAAAAATAGGGAGAGAAGCTGCAGGTAGATGTTCTCTTTTTGCAGGGCAATGCACCCGGTCACAGAGCTAGCAAGATGATAGATGTTTTGAATTTGGGGATTGAATGCATAGATCACCCACCCTACTCACCCCCCATGAGTTCCGAAACACGCACATATTCAAGCTTGAATAGGCTTGAATAGGGTGTGTGCAAGTGGAGCGCGCAGCACAGCCGCGCACCCAATCGGGGTTAATGGTGGTTGCCCCACCACGGATTTCCAAGTCCACAGATTTCAAGTCCGTGGACTTGGAGGGGCGACTGTATTTCCTGTTTCCAAACCTTAAAGAATTTGAAAGGAAGGAATTTTTCAATCAGAGGTGACAGCACTATTTTCCTGACTAGTCATCACCATTTTATTTTATTTATTTTTTTTATTTTTGGAAAGGGATGAAAGAAACTTGAGAATTGATATGTGTTAAACTTCAAGGTGAATATGTGGAATAGCATGCACATTTCATGGCTCTTCCTTCTTGGTTGGGATGAGAACCTTTCAGCACCTCCTCATAAATCTGTTTCTTCTAGAAAGTAAGGAAGTTACTTCTCTTCTTCATGGAAATATCCAGTATCAACAGAATCCTTTTTTGCAGTTCCATTAATTCACATGGTGCAGATTCTTGCCATGGAGAGCGTCAAAAACCACAAGGCCAGTTGACCACTGAAATGTCTGATGGCTCCACTGAACTGAATTCACCATATAGCACATGGCAGGGTAGTTAAAAAGAAAAGGTATCCTAAACTGTTTCCATCAGATAGTTAAGAAACTAGTTTCGTGATGTAGCATTTATGATGCAGCAATCTATTAACTAGGACAATTTACACAGCTCAGAAACCATTCAGACAAGCTGCAATATATCTTCAAAGTACTGTCTGATTTCAGCCCACTTGATTCACCAGCCAAAACTTGCTTTATTGGTGAAGCTCAAGCTTTGGAGTCTGCTATTCAAGAGAGCCATAAATGAGTTTACAGTTTATATTTCACAGATACTAAGAAAGGGAAAAAAGTGGAGGAAATTATTTCCAGACCCACAAGGCATTTCACTCTGAAAAGGAATGTTAAGTGCAATGACTTTTCCAAGTCAACACTGTTTCAGAAGGGAACTATGCTTACCTTGTGAAAAACCAAACATTATTTTGTAAAATATTCTATTTAAAGGATTTACTGTTATCCTGTATTCAAACTACTATTTAGTGTTGTTGCATAAATCTTCTCTAGTTTTACTTCTTGATTGGTAAACTGAAGTTACTTCTCTTCAACCTGCTACTATTGGCATAGTTGTGCTCAGAATGAGCAACACAAAGAGAAGCAAATATTTATTATAGATTCCTTTGAATCAACATTTTAGTAAGAATGTTTTGTTGTCGTTTTTAAATAAAGAGGCTGCCGGATAATTACAGCAGTTCAACCAAACCTGGAGCAGTGTCATATTTTTTACTAAAGCCCTGTTTTACAGTGTCATCAAACTAAACCTTCTTTTCTTTAGCAGACATGTTTTCTAACTAAGGGATTGCTATTCTTCAAAGTGTTCCTGAAAACTTCTCATGACCCATTAAATAAATAACTGGATTATAGTAAATGATGACTTTGCACTTGGAAAAACACTTCCATGTCACTCAGGCTATCTCATATCCTTTTCTCCTCCTGTCCATTGCAATTGTTCCCCTCACAAAGTTGCTCCCGAGGACTAGATTTTATGCAATGAAATTGGATATGGTACAGACAGAGCTGCTATATGTGGGCAGGGTAGGCAAGGGGGAAATTGGATGCCTTACATTGTGTGTTGCTATTGCAAAGCCATAATGAAGAACAATGCGATATAATCACACGAATGCCTAAGTGTTCAGTTTCTTTGGTTGGATGTCCACCCCAGGACCAAAAGTGAGAAAGCTGCATTGGACAATTTTTGCTTAAATGCATCTGAACTGTGAAGTCATACAAGCAATGGGAGAGGAATGTCTGACTTTTCTCCTTGAAAACCATCACATCTACTTCTCAATATCCACTCACCAATATGCTGATGCCGTCTCTATATCTCTTTGTTAACTTGAATCAGGTGGGAATGTGCAGGTGATGAGCCTTTGTCTTGAGGGCTGAATGAGGACCAATAAAGTGAAGCTGAATCATGAGAAAATGGAGGCTTTCTTAAGGTGGTTCTTATATCTTGGATTTAGGTATGCAGGACTTCTAAATTCATAACTATTACTTGAGGACCAACTACTCTCTGTCGCTAAGAGATGCATCAGACAATCTGGCCAATTTCATTAGACAATCTGGCCAATAAACAATGTTTATTATAATGTGTTATACACAAGGTGGCTCTCAAGGATGAACTGGTGTAGCAACCAGAGGTGTAACTAGCCAGATGAAGACAGATTACTTAAATTTTGAAGGAGATGCACTGGCTGTGTACTGTATTTTCTTCAAATGCCAATTCAAGGTGGTGGTGCTTCCTATTAAATTCCTAAACAGCTTCAGACTCTGACATTTAGAGACATGGCCATTACATAAGACTGTGAGGGAGGCTCTTCCCATGTATTTCAGGTATGTAATGAATCAACAAGTGAGTTTTTAGCTGTGCCACCCCAGTACAAATTAATCCTCTCACAAAGGTGTGACTAGACCCAAATTACAGTTCTTCTGGCACCAGCTCAGCCTTGTTGTCACAGCATTTTAATCCATTTTATTGGCTATGCTGCTTTTTACGACAATTGTTATTTGTTAATTGTTTTATTTATATGCAGCCTTTCTCCTGGAGTGGGACCCAAGGGGGCTCACAGAAGAAGTCAGTTAACACCTAACAATACAATTTTTAAAACAACTAAAATAATATAGTTTAAAAAGAGGATACAGTTGTTTTTATCCCTTTCAGGAAGGCCAGAGCAAATCAGGGATGCTTTGACGGGGAGTTCCTGCATGGCAGGAGGGTTGGACTGGATGGCCCTTGGGGTCTCTTCCAACTCTATGATTCTATGATACGGTAGCAGTTTAAAAAATAAACACACTCCAGTAATAGACCTTGCTGAGATTGATTACATATGAAAAGCCTTCTTGATCAAAAAGGCATTTTTGATGTTGCTGTGTGCTGCCTTCAAGGGGCAAAACAGACTGCCCAAAAAGGGTGGATCAGGGCTGCCCTAGTGGCACTTGGCCTGGCACCACAGCAACCACATGCGTGAGGCCCCAGTGGTTTCTAATTGGCGACTAAAATGGACTGTTTTATTTCCATTCCTTTTCAGGCCCCCTCTTTTCCTTTAGGGTGGCATTGGGGTGGCTTCAGGCTGAGTTCGGAGCATAGGCTGTTTAAATGCCATGCCCCCAACGCAGCCCAATGGCGGCCCTTTTGGCCCATCTGTTTCTGGCCCAAGTCATTTCTGACATATGGCAACCCTAAGGCGAACCTAACAGAGGTTTTTTTGGCAAGATTTGGTAAGAGGTTTGCCATTGTCTTCCCCTGAGGATGAGAGAGTGTGACTTGCTGAAGGTCACCTAGTGGGTTTCATGGCTGAGCCAAGTGGTAAAAGGAAAACAGGGTAACCTAGCCTTCCAATACGTAGAGAGGTCTTGTAGCGCCTTTGAGACTCACTGAAAGAAAGAAATTGGCAGCATGAGCTTTCACAGACTCCTGTCTACTTCCTCAGATGCATTTGAGGAATCAAATGCATCTGAGGAAGTACACTGAAGTCTACAAAAAGCTCATGCTGCCAATTTCTTTCTTTCAGTGAGTCTCAAAAGTGCTACAAGATCTATATACCGATTCCACAAATTAACACAGTTATATCTTTGAATTCTAGCCTTCCAAGCAAGCGTATTATGGTGGCGAGACCAAGAGAAAACCTTCCCTTGCAGATCTTAGGATTCTTGCAGGTTCATATAAAAAAAATGTCTCTCAGACAGACAGGAATTATCTTTATAAGGCCTTGTAGGTCATGACCAGCACTTTGAATTGTGCCCAGAAACACACTAGTAGCTAGTGAAGCTGTTTCAACAAAGGAGTTACATATTTTCTATAACTGGCCACAGTCAGCATTTTGGCTCCAGCGTTTGGACCCACTGACATTTTCTGAAATGTTTCTAAAGGTAGCTCCATGTAGAGTGTATTACAGTAGTCCAAATATGATGCAATTAAGCCATGTGTCACTGTAGCCAAATCTGATATCTCAAGGAACAGGCACAGCTGACACACCAGTTTTAACTGTGCAAAATCACTTCTGGCCACTGCTGATTATGGAGTTTATCAGACGGGAGGAATTTCTCTCAATTGCGAAGGGAGTCAATTTGAATTCACGTGAATTCGCTAGTTTAGCAAATTCACACGAATTCCCATTGCATTCAGAATGCATTCAGAATGACTTCCCATTACCCGAAAATGACCCCCCATTGCCCGAAATTGCATGAGATGCTTTAATTCGTAATAACGTAAAACCCATGATTGCGTTTGGAATGACTTCCCTTTTCCCGAAATTGCATGAGACACTTTAACTCGTAATAACGTGAAACCCCATGATTGCGTTTGGATTGCCATTGGATTATACTTCCAATTTCTGACATCTGATAAACTCCTATATTTGCTGCCTTGTTGTTTTATTTAATTATTTCTACCTAGTCTGATATTCATAATGATGAAGAGGAGTTAACACATTCTTTAATAAGTATGCCAAACTGAGGTCTTCCCCCAAAGGGATGCCACAGAGAACCAAGAGAAACTGCATTTAACTGACTGAGGAAGTATTTACAAAACAGAAACAAGGGCAAAGTCATCACACTAGAGGGCAAACAGGATTTAAACAGGAATTAAACAGGAATTAAACAGGAAATGCCTTATGTTTAACATAGGACATTTAACATCCCTTATGTTTAACATAGGGCATTTCCTGTTTAATTCCTGTTTAATTCCTGTTTAAATCCTGTTTGCCCTCAAGTGTGATAAACCTGAGTGACTGTTTGAACAGAATGCATTCAGAAGAGTGGTGTTTTTCCTCCTCCTGGTCAGTGGGAATCTATACTATGCTCAAAGAAGGAGTTCTGTAAAACCTTTTAAAAAACTTTCCTAGTGGTACATATTTCTTGCAGACTTCAGACCCATTCCTCAGCTGCATGATTCACAGATGGCAGATAAAACAGATCTGTTTGCTGAGAGCAAATGGAGAAAAAGGCAAACAATGGGACACAAAGGTCACAAGATACAGGGCTATTAGCTGGCCTGCTGCATTTTATGTAAATCTAATCTCATCTGCAACCCTGGGTTATCATACTATTCAATCTTGTAACACTCTCAGAAAGAAATCTGAAAGTAGATAGCTGCTCAGGCAAAATTACCAAGAGCAGCTGCAACATATCACTGTAGTATTCGACAATATATATATTTAACAGTACTGTAAGGTGAAAAATAATTGTAGAAACAGACCCCACAGGACCTTGTTAGCATTTATAAATAGATCCTGCCTTAAGAAATCCAGCAAAAAGGATCTCCCTCCTACATACCTTTAAAAAAACCTCCCTCTGACAACCATTCAACTTATTCAATAGTGGGATGAGTTTATGTAAAAATAAAGAGGAAAAGGAAATGAAACTGTAACAGTTGTGAGAGTAAAAAATGCAACATTTGCAGCACAATTGAAAGCTGCAGCAGGGTTGTTTTTTAAAATGTAACTATTTATTGCTGTCACTACTGAAGTTATTTCCTCTGGGTTTAACATTAAGGCAGACAGAAATTGTCGAGCCAGGAAAAATACTCAACCATTTTATATCAATATATTTTCAACCCTGAATAAGAGTTGAAATGAAAGACGGGGGGGGGGGGGGGGGGAAGAATCTGAAGAGAGGAATTTTTGCAGCCAGAACTCACTTTGGCTTAAAAAGCAATCCTAAACCTATTTATTCAGAAGAATCAGCGTAAACCTGATGGGGTTTATTCCCTGTTAAGCATACTTTGGATTACCAGCCTTATATCCCAACACTATTCCTCCTTTGTGGGTTTTAATCCTACAAAAAATGTGAACAATTTAAGAAATGAGCGTTCTCCTTTCCCTTACGCAAGAATCTTGCTAGTCGATTCCTGTCCAGATCAAGTCAAAGGATCTTCAAGGGCAGAAACAGGCCTGGCTTTATCTTAGGCTGCGTCCACACTGGAGAAATAAACCGGTTTAAGTGCCATGGCTTAATGCTGTGAAATTCTGGGAATTGTAGTTTGTTGTGGGGCCCAGAGCGGAGCTCTGCTCCGCTCTGGGCCCCACAACAAACTACAATTCCCAGAATTTCACAGCATTGAGCCATGGCACTTAAACCGGTTTATTTCTCCAGTGTGAACACAGCCATTTCTTGCAAGTAAGGAAGTTACTTTTCCTCTTCATGGAGGCTCCCAGTATTATCAGATTCCTTTTACGCTCACATTTCTCACGGTCTTAGCACTGAAAGACAGGACAAAAGCAAAGCCAGGAAAGAGATATTTAATAATTGGACCTTACTGGCTTTTCAATTAATCCATGGACCTGAATTTAATGCCAGGACCCGGCAGCGGGATTTTTATAATAAAACTACTTTTCTGCAAAAAGCCCCTTTGGCCATGTGCTGAAGCAGGATGACCAGGTGTCCTAACCCTGAAAAGAGGACAAGGCATCCAAAAATGTAGGACAGCCAAGAAAAGTGTAGGGCATTACAAAACAAAAGCTAAGGACGCTAATATAAACGTCAATCCCTGCTTCATAGTCATGCTCAAAATGGAGGACGCTTTGGATTTTCTTCTGGAGAGAAGGCCAAAATGTAGGGCATGTCCTGGGAAAAGGAGGACATCTGGTCACTTGTGACTGAAGATTTCCTTTCCTTTAAAAAATAATAAAAATGCTTTCATTATTATTATATTATATATATAATCATATATCTCATATATATCTTCAGGTGCCAGTCACAATTGTTGGCAAAATGTCAAAATAAACTCTTCTAGGACATGGCCACATGGCCCCAAAAACCCCGTAAAAATACAATTTCCCCGAAAATAAGACATCCTCTGAAAAAAAGACCTAGTAGAGGTTTTGTTGAATTGCTAAATATAAGGCCTCCCCTGAAAGTAAGACCTAGCAAAGTTTGTGTGTGTGTGTGTGTGTGTATATTATATACTGTAATAAATGTTCAATTTTTTTTGGTTCAACAATAAATGTGAATTTTCTTCATGGAGAAAATAAGACCTCCCCTGAAAATAAGACCTAGCGCATCTTTGGGAGCAAAAATTAATCTAAGACACCGTCCTATTTTCGGGGAAATATGGTATTGGGAAAAAGGCGACTCCAAAAAGAAGGTTTGGTGATTTGAGTTTTCGGATGCAAGAGTGATTCCCAAACTCAAGCTTTCCAGCCTCGGTTGTCTTGATCAATAGTCAGGGGCTGCATACACACTTGAGAAATATAACCTGGTTTGGCACCGCTTTAACTGCCCTGGCTCAAGGCTATGGAATTCTGGGAGTTGGAGTTCGTTGTGGGGTCCAGAGCGGAGCTCTGGGCCCCACAACGAACTCCAACTCCCAGAATTCCATAGCAAGCGAGTCAGACAAAGAGTTAAAGTGGTGCCAAACCGGGTTATATTTCTCCAGTGTGGATGTAACCAGGGATCCTGAAGTCCAAGACAACTGGAAGGCCAGAGTTTGGGAATCGCCAGCCTATGACTTTGGAGAGACCAGGGTTCGAATCCTGGCTCGGTTACATAAACCCATTGGGCAACCTTTGGGGGAGTCACACTCTCTCAGCCTCAGAGGAAGGTTGTGGCAAAACAACCCTCTGAACAAATTTTATCGTAAAAAACCCCCAACATTTTAGGATCGCCTAAGAAACGACTCGAAAAACCACGCCACGATACAGTTTAAAAGATACAGAAATATTTCTTTTATCTGCCTTAAAAAGGCTTTTAGTTTAGTCTCTGAGGGCTGAGGATATGGCCTTTTGGCCTTAAAATTTAGTTGTTGAGAAAGGAAAGAAACAAAATGGTGCTTGTGGTTGTTTCTTGTTGGCCATTTTTTAAAATAAATTGACAATTATATTAATATGTTTTAGATTGAAAATTAACTCTATTTAAATAGGGGGATATGATATGTATACTTTTAAATATTGTAAGCCACCCTGTTTGCCTGAGTGCAGAGAGGTAGGATATAATTAAATGATTATTATTAGTAATACTAAAACTAATAATAATAATAATAAAGTGCTTCATTAAAGGCTGAGGGTGAGGTTTAATTTAGTCAGAATAAAAAGGTGGTCCCCAAAAACCTTAATGGCCATAAAGTGTAAATTCCCTTTGCTCAAAATGGAGGACCCTCTTTGGACAGAAAAAGCTAAAATGGAGGCGAAAAAATAGCTTTATTATTTCTGGATTTCTACATCTTTGTTCTCTGGAAATGTGTCCAAAGGGAGAATTAAGTGTACAGCCCTTTCCCTGAAGGGTATATTTCGGTCATTGGTGGCTTTTTGAGGCTTATTTTCCGCCTCTGCATGAACTAAGTGTCCTTGTTTAACCCTCGCTTTGGCTCTCAGCCAGAGCCCTGCGGCAAACGGCTAGTCCGCCATTTTGTCTCTTTCTTTCTTCTTCCTCCTCCTCCTCCATCTTTTTTTCAGCCCCTCCCACCCCTTTCCCGCTCGCTGAGGTAATCCGCTCTCCGATTGGCTAGCTCCCCTCGCCTTCCTCCCGCGCGGCGACGTGATTGGCCGCCTCCCTCTCTCCTTCCCCGCTAAGCCCGCCTCCTTGCTCGAATTCTTTTTCTTTCTTTTTACACTTCCCCCCGCCCTTCGGGTATTATGCAAATGAGAGAACCTAATCCTGAGAGGGGATTGGTTCTTCCCTCAACAGAGCGAGGGAGGGGGGATTACGTCATGCGGATCTGATTATGCAAAAAGAGAGGCGTCTGATTGGTTCCCGGTCGAACGCTAGCCCCACCCACCCCTTCCACGCTGGGAGGGAATGAAAGTTCTAGAAAGGAGGAAAGAAGAAGCCGGCCGGCTTTAGGTTGAGTCACTCGCTCTCTCTCTCTTTCCATTGTTGCGTCACAACGAGCTGCGCGGCGATTGGTCGGAGGGGGCGGGGAAAGCCTTACGCGATTGGCTGAAGGGCCGGAAAGGGGCGTGGCCGTTCTGGAAGATTCGGCAGCGCTATATAAACCCGGCGCGCCGCCGGGAAGTGGCTTTTTCCTCTGACTGCGGCGCTGAGCGGAGCTGCCTCCTTTTTATATATTTAAAATAAAAAAGGTCCGGTGTGGACTAAGCAGGTAACTCCCTTCTTTCCTTTTTATATTCTGTTCCTTGCCTAGATTTAATTCTCTAACTTTTAAACAAGATTGTGCTTTTCTTTTGATTTAAAATACAATTTAAAATTATTTTAATTATATTTCTAATATTGCCTTTTTTATCTTTGTTTTAAAAAAGTATCCTTTTATTTTCTCCTTCTTCATGCTTAATTTAACTTTTTTACGTACTATTAAATTCCTTTGTATTTATATATTAAGCTACTAAATTATTGTATAATACATATTAGATTTAAAATATTACATATTGTACATATATTAAATAGGCTAACTATATACATTATTTATATATAATACTTATGTATATTATTTGCGTTATATTATATATTAAATAAGCTCATGGTGAGGATTAAGTTATAATATTTATATTATTTTAAAAATTAAATAGGCTCAGGGTGAGGCTTAAGTTATATTATTTATATTATATATTAAATAGGCTCGGGGTGAGGCTTAAATCCAGATTTATCCTGCAAAAGAGAAACGAAATGGTTAGTTTCTTTAATATAATTAATCATAATTTTTTAAAAAAGAAATAAAGCTATTCTTCGTACAGGTTTATAGCCTTGGAAAATGGGAAGCAAAATGGTACATAAGAGTTGTTTTAGTTTATTATTATTTATTAGAAAGGAGGAAACTACAACAAAAGCTGATAAAGAAGCTTAATTTAGCCAGAGGATAAAAGGATAAAGCTATTTTTGAAAAATAAATAAAACTCTTTATTTTTCACATAGGTTTGGAAAGGTGGAAACAAAATGGTGCTTAGGGGTATTTTTTATTCATTATTGTTACATTTATTTACATGCAACCCTTCTCCCAGGGCTTTGCAACATTTAAAACAATACAATTTTAAAATACAAAAATATTTGCCTTTTTTTAGGCTGCCTTAAAGGCTTTCAATTCAGTCTTTGAGGAGATGAGCCTTAACATTTTGTGTGGGTTGAGCTTGAGAGAAAGGAAGGAGACAAAATGGTGCTCAGGGGTGTTTTTTTGTTGGCCATTTTAAAAAACCTCTTAATTAAAGGGTGAGGCTTAGTTTAGTCTGGGGACAGAGAATAAAAATAAATAGCCCCAAAACCTTAATAATTTAACTGCAATAAAAACTGGTAAAAGTGAGTAATTTAGTCTGGGGACCAAGGATAAAAAGGTGGCCCCAAAACCTTGCAGTTTAACTGCAATAAAAACTGCTTACTTTAGTCTGGGGACTGAGAATAAAAAAATAGCCCCAAAACTTTAATAATTTTAACTGCAATAAAAACTGGTAAAAGTGAGTAATTTAGTCTGGGGGCCAAGGATAAAAAGGTAGCCCCAAAACCTTAATAGTTCAGCTGCTATAAAAGCTGCTAAAAGCCTTACATTTTGCCTAGGTTTAGCCTGAGAAAGGAGGATTGGTTTATTTCCTCTTTAAAACTTATAAAGACAGTGAGGGAAGCCTTCCCCAACATTATATATGATGGTCATCCAAGGTTTATTTTATTTTTTTAGCCTCCTGTAGTTTATTCTTGGAATCTTAAAGCTGTATTAATATGTGTTGTATTTAATAATAGTAATAATAAACTGATGCTTTCATCCCCTTTGGGGGGAAATGGGGACAGAAAGGTGACCTTGTTTTTTCCCCCTAGAAAGGAAACAAAATGGTGCTTTGCTTTTTTGCAGAGTCTGCTAACTGCATCAATGGGGAGGCTTCCTGTGGTTTGGGCAAAAAACGAGGCTAAAAGGGTGACCTCCTTCTCTTCTTTTTCCATGTGCTGCAAGGAAAAAGGAAACAAAATGGTGCTCAGAAAGGAAGGGAGGAGGAGGGAACAGGAAACCACCCTTTTTTTCTTTTTCCTATAGGAACAAAGCCAGGAGGAGGAGAAGGAAGCCTTCCATATTATCCACATTATATAATTTATATCCACCCATCTCCAGGGATTGAAGCATCTACAGCTTGGAAAATATCCAATATATATATATATATAATATATTTCCAAAAATGCAACTCATGGTTTTGCCCTTTTATATAAGGGGCACCCTTTTGTACCACTCCATTGTATCTCATGGGACTTCAAGGATTTTTTTGGTTTCCCCTGGAGCCAAACCCCCATCGTCAGATATCAAGGGCCCACTGTATAGTTATAAAGATATTTTAGTATTTATTTACTATATTTATAGCCCACTATATCTTCATCCAGAAAGGCTTTCTGAGAGCGGCTTACGGATGGTTAGATGTCTCAGACATGAGCTAAAGGTTTCCTCTGGCTTTTTAAAACAGGTCAGCTGTATTATAGGGTGGGAGGGCTGTGTTAGAAGGAGAAATGGGGCTAAACCTTGCTTAAGGGGATTAGGTTTGGCCTCCCTTTTCTCAATCGGCTGAGCCTTAAAGGGAGGCAGCATTCTTTCAATGGGATCAGGGGAATTCTCCTCCTCAGGGAAGAAACAAGGTCTCTATGGAGGATTTCCACAAGGCTTCCCAGGGTCTGGGGGGGGGGTCTGTATTGGGTTAAAGGTTCAAAAGCATTGGGAAGATTTTTAAAAATACCCCCTTTTTTCCCTTGCAGGAAGGAGGTTGATTATTTTGGGGTGGGTTCCAGGACCCCCCCTTTCTTAATACTGTTTGGGTTGAGTTTCTTTGACTTTCTAAAAGAATTAAGAGGAGGTAGGCTTGAAACACCCTTTATTTTTTTGGAATAGAAGCTCCCCCCCCCTTGTTAAAAATGCAATTGGGCTTCTCTTCAGTAGCAAAAAGCCCCCTTTCTCTCCCATATATTATCCAGTGGGGTCTTTGGTTTTCCTCTGTGGTTCACAGACATGTATTAAAACAAATGGTAATACTATTAAGCTTAAATTTTGTACAGTGGGCCCTTGGTATCTTTTGGGGTTTGGTACTAGACCCCCCCCCCCCCAAATAAAATCCATAGATACTCAAGTTCCTTTAAATGCAATGGCATAGTAAAGTGGTGCCCCTTACAAAATAGAAAAATTAAGGTGTGTGTGTGTGTATATCAGCCTTGGAAATGTGAGCAAATGTAAAAAGAAACCCATGGGTATATGGAGGGCTTCATCCTTCTTTCTCAAGAGAGAGGTATTGAGAGCTATGGAATCATAACAGTAAAAAAGTCATCTCCAGATTATTTTTATATTGTGGTTTCAGATGATGAATTACTGCCAGTTTGGGGTAAGATGCTGGACTACAGCTCCCAGAAGCCTCAGCCATGTGGGCCAATGGCGTGGGATTCTGGGAGATGGAGTCCAAAATTCCCCTTAAAGGAGCCCAGTTTGAAAATGCCAGAAGAAGCTGGTGGGGAAAACAATAAAAAGCCTTTCATTTCCATCTTCCCCATTTTGCCTTTCTTGTCTCTCTGCCTGCCGTTTCTTCCAAACCACGTGGCCTCCACTTCCGGTGTGCAGCGGAACACGTGGCCTGAGGCGCCCCCAGCAGGCTCGCTTAGAGACTTCCTTTCCCAGAATCCACCTCGGCGTTCTCTACGCACGTGGCTCCTGTCTCTGCTGAGCCGCATGGTGGCGCTTCAAGGTCGCTCCAGCCTTGGGAAGGGTGCAGTACCAGCTCCGGCCACGTGGGGTTTTTAAAGGCTTAGCCTAGGGTTGGGTGGCGCTAGTGAGTCATGCAGAACAGAACCATTGAGAGCTGTAGGATAAATACACTGGCTGGCAATTGGATCCAGGTGATTTTAAATTGTCAATGGAGGGGTTAAATTTCTATCATTCTTACTTTATATATAAATTTTAATAATGGCCATGTATGCATATGTAAAAAGTTAACAGGCATCAATATCTGTGTACATAAAACACACATGTATATAATGTGCGTTTATGTGTATGTATGTACAGTATATATAAATATAATTAATTTTTTAAAATCTTGCCACACACAATTATCACATTATTTTTATTTCCTGTACTTATACACTGCTCTTCAGCCCTAAAGGTTCTCTGAGCGGCTTAGTTACTCAGATATATATATATTTATATATAAAAAACTGGGCATATATACACATGTAAATGTGTGTGTGTATGCATGTGTATATATATATATATATATCTGATAGAATAATTAATTAATATTCAAAACTTTTGCCACACATGCATAATTATCACATTATTATTATTAATGTTTATTATATATTATATTATCATTAAGTGTAGATTTTATGATTCGATACTTGTCCTTTTACACTGATGCATGTTTTAATTTGGTTTAACTGATGTTAATGGTTCAATCAATTGTTCTATTGCAGTCAATGGCCATGTTAAATGTTGATATACTCATCCCTCCATGTTTACAGCTTCTGACTTTTGAAAACGTGATTATTCACAGAATTTATTAATGTGTTCTCTCTAGGAATATCTAGGCTCCATATCTGGAAGAGGCCGACCACTCATCTTTTCTTCCCTTGCGTTCTGGATGTCCTGAAATCTTGCTCTGTTTCTAAGCCTTGTTGTCTTTAATGTGTTCACAGCAGCGAAAATGTCGAAGGGGCCATCTGTCGGGATTGATCTTGGCACCACCTATTCCTGTGTGGGCGTCTTCCAGCATGGCAAGGTGGAAATCATTGCCAATGACCAGGGTAACAGGACCACGCCAAGCTACGTTGCGTTTACTGACACGGAGAGGCTTATTGGCGACGCTGCAAAGAATCAAGTGGCAATGAACCCCACAAACACTGTTTTTGGTAAGAATACTGTATGATTGCAACTGCGGCACATTTGGGCAGACAGGGATGTATGATCACATGGGTTTGCAGTTCCTGATGAAATAGCATGAGAGTTTTAAACTGGGTGAAACAAGATTTAAAGACGTGATCTCAATCTGTTCTTTTTCAAAAGGCAGCAGAACTGAATGCTCTCAGACTCCTATATTATAGTTGAATATAAACCTCCTATAGGGTCTCAGGGAATATTGCAAGAGTGTTAGAAAGTTGTTTGATTTTCCCACAGCACTTAACAGCAGGGTGAGATGAGATGTTTTCTTAATGAATAATTTAGACCAGCCTTCCCCTCTGTCCTCCACATGTCTGTGGATGCGTCTACACAGTAGAAATAATGCAAGTTGACATGACTTTTAAACTCTGTACCTCCATCCTGGGGAATCCTGGGATTTATAGTTGCATGAGGTTTGCTGCCAAAGGGCTAATGCCTCACAGAACTAAATATCCCAGGATTCTGCAGGATGGAGCCATGGCGATTGAAGTGGTGTCACTACATTATTTAAACAATGTAGATGCACCAGGAGTCTCTAGTCAGTGCTATTATTAATATATTCATTTATATCCTGCCTTTTCCCTCAAATTGAGATCCCAAACAGTTTGCAGTTTAAAAGAACAATATAGTTGCAAACATACAAAAATGAGCATTAAGTTATTATTACTACTATCATATTTATATAAAACTGAGAGTGGTGATCCATGAGCCCTTCGCTGCAGGGCATTTATAAAATTCCCAGGAAACTACTGGTGTAAGTGGTAGTATGGCACCAGAATGTTACTGACCTCTGGTACGTTCACAAAAATGATAGCCCATCGCTTTGTATATTGTTGGACTGCAGCTTGCTGTCTTTCACACCATTGGCTGTGCTGGTTAGGGCTGCTGGGACTTGTAGTCCAATAGCACCTGGAGAATTTAATGCTGCCCACCTAAGGTAACCCAGAGGGCAACGCATCCACGAAGCAAGTCTTTTTAAAGTTATGTAGAAAATGCTGGGAAAGGCACTGCTAACCCTACTTTGCAATCTCTTTCTAGATGCAAAGCGTCTGATTGGTCGCAGATTTGATGATGCTGTTGTCCAGTCTGATATGAAGCACTGGCCTTTTACCGTAGTGAACGATGCAGGCAGGCCAAAAGTTCAAGTCGAGTACAAAGGGGAAACAAAAAGCTTTTATCCAGAGGAAATATCCTCCATGGTGCTAACCAAAATGAAGGAGATAGCTGAGGCGTACCTGGGAAAGGTAAGAAATGTCATGATTGACTCTGTAAAAATTTGGGGTTTTTTAACTGAAAAGGAGTTTGTTTATTAATTCACACATTGTTTCACATTTGTTGCTTCTTTCAGACTGTTACAAATGCTGTGGTCACGGTCCCAGCCTACTTCAACGATTCCCAACGGCAGGCTACAAAAGATGCTGGAACCATTGCTGGTCTCAATGTGCTCCGAATCATCAATGAGCCAACAGCTGCTGCTATTGCTTATGGCTTGGATAAGAAAGTAAGTACAAAAGGACTGCATAATCCAAGGGAGAGTGGTGTGTACTGGTGGTGGTGTGCTTTGAACTACTTTACAATGTTCCCTTTTGTGCTCTAGGTTGGTGCTGAGAGGAATGTGTTGATCTTTGACCTTGGTGGTGGCACTTTTGATGTCTCCATCCTTACCATTGAAGATGGTATCTTTGAAGTAAAGTCAACTGCGGGGGACACCCACTTGGGCGGAGAAGACTTTGACAACCGAATGGTCAACCATTTCATTGCTGAGTTCAAGCGGAAGCACAAGAAGGACATCAGCGACAACAAGCGTGCCGTGCGCCGACTCCGCACCGCCTGCGAGCGTGCGAAGCGTACCCTTTCCTCCAGCACCCAGGCCAGTATTGAAATCGATTCGCTGTATGAAGGCATTGATTTCTACACTTCAATTACCAGAGCTCGCTTTGAAGAGCTGAATGCCGACTTGTTCCGTGGTACTCTGGATCCTGTGGAGAAGGCTCTGCGGGATGCCAAGCTAGATAAATCTCAGGTGCATGATATTGTACTGGTTGGCGGGTCCACCCGAATCCCCAAGATCCAAAAACTGCTTCAGGATTTCTTCAATGGCAAAGAACTCAATAAGAGCATCAACCCCGATGAAGCAGTAGCTTACGGTGCAGGTAATTAGACAATGAAATGTTTAGTCATGTTGAATCTGGTTTTCATTCTTATATTTCAAGCTTTCAGTGATAGCTAGGTGTGTGTTTATAGAACCAAAAAATGGATGCTGTTTGCCCTGATGACTGGTTCCAAACCATTCGCAGTTTCCACCAGAAGCTAATGATGGTCCAAACCTTCCTTGGATGTCTGAGCGAATAAAAATATGTTAGGGTAGCAAAAAATGGATTGGCATGCATAACTTATGTTTCCTTTTTTTCCCTCTTTATCTTTTTAGCCGTTCAAGCTGCGATTTTGTCTGGCGACAAGTCCGAAAACGTTCAAGACTTGTTGTTGCTGGATGTTACTCCTTTGTCCCTGGGTATTGAAACAGCTGGAGGTGTCATGACTGTCCTGATCAAGCGAAACACCACAATCCCCACCAAGCAGACTCAGACATTCACCACATATTCCGATAACCAGCCTGGTGTGCTGATTCAGGTATGGAGAGGTACAATGCTTGAGGGGAGGGTGATAACTAAACGAGTATTTTGGTGACTAATTTTGGGTTAACCACATTGAATCTGAGAAATAACCGCTATTAAAAATCCATATAACATCCTATTTTGAGAAAACTGCTAAACTGTTGCCTAAATGGACAGGATAATGCTGATCGCAATGATGAAGGTGATTCCAAAACCATTCGTAGTTTCCACCAGAGGTTGAAAGACCTATGTTGGCTTAAGTACCTTCCTTGGATGTCTGAGCGACCAGTTTGTGTCCAGTTTGCTTTAAAGTACTGTAATTGGAATAGAGTTCTCTGCTTAACTACAATGTTTTAATTCCCCCCCCCCCCCCAGGTTTATGAGGGGGAGAGAGCAATGACAAAGGACAATAACTTGCTGGGCAAGTTTGAATTAACTGGCATCCCTCCAGCTCCCAGGGGCGTTCCTCAAATTGAAGTAACATTTGATATTGATGCCAATGGCATCCTTAATGTGTCTGCTGTGGATAAGAGCACTGGCAAGGAAAACAAAATTACAATCACCAATGACAAAGGTAAGACCCGGAGATCTATATGGCAGGTTTCTGGGAAGTTGTAAAAGTCATGTCAATTTTAATGTAACTTTTCTAAATATAAAACCTATTGTACCAAGACATCTTAATTGCTCAAATTGACTTTCAGTCTTTGGGAAGCTCTCATAGCAGTTCATGTCATGGAAAAGTACAATCTGTCTTAA
This sequence comes from Urosaurus nigricauda, assembly GCA_034509955.1. Classification (NCBI taxonomy): domain Eukaryota; kingdom Metazoa; phylum Chordata; class Lepidosauria; order Squamata; family Phrynosomatidae; genus Urosaurus; species Urosaurus nigricauda. The sequence continues at coordinate 20,531,832 of JAOEGL010000009.1, forward strand.
ATTACTGAAATGAACAACATTACATTTCTTTTTAAAGGTCGTCTAAGTAAGGAAGATATTGAGCGCATGGTCCAGGAAGCTGAAAAATACAAAGCTGAGGATGAAAAACAACGTGATAAGGTGTCATCCAAGAATTCATTGGAATCCTATGCTTTTAATATGAAGGCTACTGTGGAAGATGAGAAACTGCAAGGCAAGATTAGTGATGATGACAAGCAGAAGATTTTGGATAAATGCAATGAGATCATCAACTGGCTGGATAAAAATCAGGTTTGTAGTATTGTTAACCACAAAAAAATAACAGAAGAAGGGATGCTTTTAATAAACTATCTCACCCCATAGTACTTTGTTAGCCATTCCCTATGCTCTCTACTAATGGTTTGCCAAGAGACAGAATGGCCATCGCTTGGCTGAAAAATGTTTAAGTAGAAAGCTGCAGTCGCAATGATGAAGATGATCCAAAACCATTCGTAGTTTCCACCATAGGATGCAAGTCCAGTGATGGCTAAAGCACCTTCCTTGGATGTCTGAGCGACTGTTTAATTTCTAAGTGGTATTGTGATCTCCAAATTTGGTGGCAGAGGTTGCCAATATATAACAGCATAACTTGAGAATGCTTGGTTGACAGGTCCTTTTGGACTGGTAGTAAGTACTCGTAGCAGAAAGGAACTTTTTGCCCTTAAATTATAGAACACAACTAACAGGTGGAGTGGGCCGTTTTCATGTGAGAGCTTGCGTACATCAATTTTTGAAGGGTTTTAGGTTCCCACCCTGTTCCTGGAGTTGCTGCAGTTTGAGCCTTCTTAAATGGTAGTGGCTCCATGTTTTAAGCAAGTCTTGTTCCAACAGTAGTAACTTCTAATACTCCCTTTTTTCTATCTGCAGACTGCTGAGAAGGAAGAGTTCGAGCATCAACAGAAGGAGCTGGAAAAGGTTTGCAATCCTATCATAACCAAGCTCTACCAGAGTGCAGGCGGGATGCCAGGAGGCATGCCCGGAGGTTTCCCCGGTGGTGGAGCGCCTCCCTCTGGAGGAGCCTCATCTGGACCAACCATTGAGGAGGTGGATTAAATGATGGCATTCCAATTCTGTGGGCTGCCTACAGAACAGACGGACTCAATTCAATTATACAAGGGCATTCTTGATACATGGAACGTGGGCACAGGGAGGGAAGGCAAACATTGCACTTTACCAGTACTGTAAAATGTTCAAATTCAAACTTGAGTCCTAATAAATAAAACTTATTTAATTGGCAACTTGAAAAACCTTGTGTTGCATTCTTTATTCCTGATCTAAAGAAAACTCTACTTTCTGGCACCTCACTATTCAAGCTGACAGTTTATGGCTAAATATTTCAGTGGGATGGGGTATGTCTTGTGTGTTTCCCTTAAAGTTGTTTCTGATTTACCTATCATGGCACGTTTCCTCCAAGGGAGTTTGCCATTTCCGTCTTCAGAGGCTGAGAGAATGTGACCTGCCCAAAGTCACCAATGGGTTTCCTAGCCGAGTGGAGGTTCAAAGCCTGCTCTCAGTCATGCAAATGCTCAAACTACTACGAAACACTGGTTCACAGGAGTAGGATACACTGACTTAAATCTACGGTATCCATGGATTAGTCCATGACTTGAAAATATTAAAAACCATATGAATCCCAAAGAACAAACCTTGATTTTGCTATGCCATTGTATTTCGTTGGACTTGAGCATCCACGGATTTACTATCGCCCTACCTATAAACTTGCTGTTGGTCAAAGTACCATTACAGTATAAAAACAGTAGTTGGTAGAATACATTGTTCCTTTTACAAACAACGTGGGTAGCTGTTGGCCGAGGAATCTTAAAGTAAAAACAGCCAAGAAGGATTAGCCTGGTCACCACCAACTTGAGTGTTGGTTGGAGAAAACATTGTTATCACAATTGTGCGATTCCTGTGCATAGAAGTAAAAAGCACATAGTGTTCTCTAACACTACGAATGCTTGGACTGCAACATGGGTGAATGTTCAGTGCTGCTTGCAGGCAGTACATAATGCAGTAGTTGCACTAAAAACATTTAAAATATTTGGCAATTCCTGCACAAAATAGTAAAAAGCCAAAGAGTTACTTCATTCAAGTCACCTATCAACTTCTGGTGGGGTAGGGTTTTAGGCAAGGAATGCTCAGATGGTAGCCAGTTCCTCTAATACAGCCTACAAATACCTGGTGATGGTCTCCCAGCCAAGTACTAGCCAAGGCTGACCCTGCTTAGCTTCTAAGATCAGATGGCAACTGGTCCCTTTGGTATATTTAGGCATTTTTTTTCTTTACGCTTGCATGATAAAGTGATAGTTACTGATGCTATTAGGAGTACTGGTGGTGATGAAATGCAAACTGAGGATGGACTTAGTGAACTTAAATGGCACCATAGAAACAGTGCCATAGAAACATTTAAGTGGAACCAGAACTTTTCGTCTAGTTAAAACATTTTTTAAAGCAGTCAAAGGTAGAAGTGCTTACCTTTGAATTGTACTCACTTCTGCTGGTTTTGAATTGGTGCTTGCTTAAAAATATCCAAAACACTCCTTTTGACATGTTCAGAATTCGGTTACCAAAACATCCAGACATATTGTCCTCTTTCGAGAGCATTTTTGCACTTGCATGGCAATGCTACAAAAATTGCCCATGCTTCTTCCTATCATGTGTGCTTTTTGTTCAGCAAAAGACCGTTCTAACTTTTTAAATAGCTGGCATTTATTCAATAAATTTATGGTCTCATTAGTCTTTGGTACAAACCAATTTAGTTCAGTCTTTACCACTGGAGACCAGGGTTTGATTCCCCACTTTGGATGTGGAAGCCCATTGGGCAACCTTGGGTGAGTCACACACTCTCAGCCCCAGAAAACCCAAGGTAGGGTTGTCATAAGTCAAAAACGACCTGAAGGCAACAAGGAACAACAAAGGTGCGAACCTATCATGATGGGTTTTTCCCCCCCAAAGATTTGTTTAGAGGGGGTCTGCCATTGCCTTCCTCTGAGACTCAAGGGAGAATAATGTGCCAAAGGTCTGCCAGTGGCTAAGCAGGGATTCGAACCCTGGTCCCTTGGCCAACACACCGCTACATTATGCTATATAATCTACAGCACTCCCATTTTAAGGCTGCTGTAATGTGGATTTAGCCGCTCGAGCGTTAAAATGGTTTTTCATTTGATGAACCTCAAACCTGTTCAGTTTTGAGAAAGCCAAGCTATGTTTGCTGTTGCATGATATATTCGTCACAACAAAATAAAACCTAAAAGTGGTTTTGCTGAGTTTCTCTATTGGACTTCCACTGCTTTTCACAAGTCACACATTTTGATTTTCAGCAAAAACGGGTTGCTGTCTTTGGAACACATCGCGTAATGTATTATGATAGGGACCGAGGGACCTGATTAGAAATGCCAGCGTTCCTGAGTCAGCTTTTTCCACCCTGACGGCAGACAGATATTCAGACTACAATTCCCAGAATCCCCTCACTAGTCTAACATACCTGGGAAAGCACTTTCAGCCCTTCGTATCCGTGGATTTTTTTATCCACTGATTAAACCATCCACGGCTTGAAAATATTCAAAAGAAGATACAAATTCCAAAAAGCAAATCTTAATTTTGCTATTTTATATAAGGGGCACCATTCCACTGTGCCATTGTATATAATGGGACTTGGGCATCTATGGATTTCGGTATCCATAAGGTCCTGGCACCAAATCCCAGTAGATACCAAGGGCCCACTGTACTAATGTTAGGAAAGTTACTGCAGTTAAAAAGGAAGATTTATTTTTTTGTCCACCAGATGTCAGCCGTTGTTAATATTTAGGTGCTTTGCTGTTAGCTGGCGTAAAACAGAAATCATCCCTCTGGGTATTTTTATGCTTTATTTGTTTCTTAATAGCACTTACAATGTTTTATATAGAAAGTAGAAGATACAGAAAGCAAAACAGTAGGTAGGTGACATATAAACCGATTAGGACTGTAGTTCTACAAAAACTGGCATGGTGATTACAGATTATGGACGGCTTTCCACAGATTTGAAAATATTCCAAAAAATATAAATTCCAATCAGCAAGTCTTGATTTCGCCATTTCATATAAGGGACACCATTTTGCTATGCCATTGTATATAATGTGACGAGCATCCGTGGATTTTGTTATCCATAGGGATCCTGAAACCAAACCTCAGCGGATACCAAAGGCCCACTATACTTGTGCATGTTACGTGCCGTTATTTTTGGCCCTAAGACAAATTGTATCTTGGGATTTTCTTGATAAGATTCGTTCAGAAGAGGTTTGCCATTGCCTTCCCCTGAGGCTGAGAGAGTGTGACGTGGTCAAGGTCACCTAGTGGGATTTATGACCGAGCTGGGAATCAAACCTGGTCTCCATATTTCAACACTCAAACCACTGTGCCATACTGGCTCCCTACTCAGGTCTAAATAAAATAAACTATTTTTATTTACCACGGTAGTAGAATTCAAAGATGTAGGCATGTTAAAATCAGTATGTAAAGCGATCTTGTAGCACCAAATGCATCTGAGGAAGTAGACTGAAACCTACGAAAGCTCACGCTGCCAACTTCTTTCTTTCAGTTAGTCTCAAAGGTGCTACAAGATCTCCTTACACATTTAACATGGACTCACTGCCTGGTCTTGAACCGATCTCCCATTCTCTGCCTCAGTTTCCCCTCTGCAAAATGGGCTGCCGCATACACTTGTGAGCATAGAGGCAGAGCAAAGATTCCCAGATGTTAGATAAGCAGTACTACTTCTTTTCTGAAAGCAGAAAATGACCCTAAGAAGGAAAAGATCTGGCAAGCGCCTGGGATATCCAGCCGTTGCCTAGCTCTCTGGTTATGCCGCTTCTCCATCTCTCTTTGCAAGGCCGAGAGTGGCTGCCCTTGGATATCTCTTGGGCTTCAATTACTGCCTGATTAAAGAGGGCAAGAAGGTAATTCCTTGTTTATCGGAGGGTCAAGAAGCTATCAGATCACATCGGACTGGGATAAGTCTCACTGGACTTTTCACTCCAGTCTTCCATCCAGTTTTAGCATCACAGCATCCATTCCCATTCATGGGTCTAATGCCGGTAAGGTGCCTGTTTTAGGTTGTTTTAATTGTGCAAGCGTCTTCACAAATCTTTGAAGAAAGTGCAATCTTGGAAAAGCTCTCTCCATCGTATATTTGGTCTTTTCCAACTGCTTGGAAGCAGAGGCACATTTCTCCCCTTATCTCAGTTGTTGGCATTGCTTTCACCTCGTCCTATATTGGGATTACGGCCATTAACTTCAAATTATGCCAACACAAAAGGAACCAGTTGGATACCTCCGAAAATCACCTCTTAAATTGGAGCTCGACTGTTGAGTGAAGCATTTTGGTAAATAATACAGTTTTCCAATATGCTAACTTTTCTGACTCTTTATGTATAAACGTTACCAGCCGTTGCCACAAGAGGGAAGGTATTAGCTGCTGTGTGCAAAACACCAAGTTTGTAGAAATACAAGGAAACAAAAACCTCAATGGGGGAAAATGGGATAAATGGGGGATGAAGAGCTGAACTTCTTCAGTGACCAGAGATGTAGGCTATTGTAGGTTTTATTTCTCCTTTCTTATATCCTGTAACCGAGGAAATATTTAGTCAAAGTTTATTAATTCTATTGCCCATCTTGGACAAGGAATATTTCTGCATTGCATCCACCAACCCAATCTTTGATAATATCACAGAGTGGACACTGACTGTAAGAATATAGTTACCTGTTTTATAGGGGGTATACATATATTATTGACAGCGAGTGTGGTGGAGTGGTTTGAGCGTTGAATTATAAACAGCTTCATATATATATATATATATATATATATATATATTTATGGAGGTCAGGTTTCGAATCTGGAGGTCAGGTTTCAAATCCTCACTCAGCCATGTAAACCCACTGGGTGGCCTTAGCAAGTCACACTGTCTCTCCCTCAAAGGATGGCAATGGCAAACCCCCTCTGAAGAAATGTGCCAAGAAAATAGGGTCGCATTGGGTCTCTCTATGTTGGAGAGGGCTTAAGGGCACAACAGCAACTGTGGAAGATCTACATAGATTTAACCTGGACAATAGGGAAATCAAAATAGTCAAAGACCTCCAAGGGAGTGTGTTCCACTGTCCAACAGCCCTTACTGTCAGGAAGTTCCTCCTAATGTTGAGGTGAAATCTCTTTTCCTGGAGCTTGCATCCATTGTTCCGCATCCTAGTCTCTGGAGCAGCAGAAAACAAGCTTGCTCCCTCCTCAATATGACATCCCTTCAAATATTCAAACAGGGCTATCATAGCACCTCTTAACCTTCTCTAAAAAATGCAAATTCACATTGCCAGATAAAGGCACAGATTTTAAAATCCCATCTCACAATAACCTGATTTTTCACGTAAGATCTTCAAGGGCTACCTTTTTCCTTGAAATGTTTGTATTGATGGTGTTTTTATCCCCCTTTTAAAAAAATGACAGACCTACCCTTGAGAGAGACAAGAGGTTGATTTCTAATTTCTGCTGCTTAAGTATGATTTATTAATAGTTAGGCCTTTAATTAGCAGACAAATGGGTCCTCGGAAGGCTACGAAAACAGAAAACACGTCCCTTCCTTTCCTTCTCTGGGCTCCATCTTGATTGATTTCCCAACAACACCTAATTCTATTATTCAAAAGTGATTTCCCCATCGGGGGTAGTTTATTTCTGCCATCAAATATCTGATGAACTCTTTCGACGTGAAATATTGCGCCCAGTAGCAACAAATCGCGGATCACGCTAACAAGTCACAAGCTGCCCGGAGTTGGCGTTAGGAGTATAATTTGAAAGCGAGTGAGGCGATAATGCCATGCACCCAGCTTTTGTGAGCATGCATTAATGTGCCTTTGACTTGGCTGCCCATTGACAGCAAATTGACTTGTGCTAATAGTGTGCAGGAGGGGAGGTGAAGCAAAGAGGGGGGCGGTATGTCGAGCGACGGTGGGATTGATGCAGCAAATAAAGAATATCGACTGGCAAACTGCAGTGCCTTGGTAGCCTTTAATCTATGATTGCCCTGGATGGGAATGTTTTAATGCAACTTTAGCATCAATTGCATTTATGGGCCAATGGCCTGCCTGCTGGGGAGCACTGTGCAAACGGCAATGCTCGGAGTGCACGCCTGCTTCGGAGCTCATGGTTATCGATCACTCAGGGCTCAAGAGCCTGACTTATAATTATTTCATTAAGCTGCTTAATGGTTATCAAATATGAACCCTTCCACGGCTGTGTCAAGGAGGTGTAGCAAGTTGACTATATATATATATATATATATATATGTTCATTCAGGTAGAACTTACTCTGTGAAACCATTTGGTGATCACAATATGATGACTGTCGATCATCTCCTGAAAAGAAAATATAAGTTCTGCACATTGTCCGATTGCAGAGGGCAGTTTTGGGAAGTGAAGGAGGAACAACAGCAATTTTGGCAGAATGTAGGGCAGGATTTTGCCCCTGGACCCTCTTACAGTGGTTCCCAAACTTTGGTCTTCCAGATGTTTTGGATTTTAGCTCCAAGAATTCCTGATGGTTGGCCAAACTGGATAGGTTTCTGGGAGCTGAAGTCCGAAGGCCATGGAAGGCCATGGAAGGCCAAAGTTTGGGAAATACTGCAAGTCTAAAGGGTGTACACAAACTGCTAAAGACGAGGCAGGAGGAGAGAAAAGAAACTCAGAACTCGCTGAAAATCTGCTTCTGTTTTTTTGCAAAATGATATTTGTTAGAACTGTATTGCTATAATCTCTTGAAAAGATGAATCACTGCTCCTGGAAGCTTCTAGGCGAGGCAATGAATACCTTCTTCTGCCAGAAGTCTAGGGGAGCCTCAGGCGATTCAAGTTTGCAAAAGCAGTATTCAGAGCACCATGTTCCTCACGGCTTTACTCTGACCACCTCTGAACTACATGATCAGTTCAAGATAAACTTTTCTTTTCTGGTGATAATCCGGATCAGCCAGTTGCAAAACCAGATGTATTGCATTCTGTCCCAAACACACCCAGTTATGGGCAGGAAGACCCCCTGGCATTATGCTATCCCCTTTACTGCCCCCACAGTCTCATGTATTGGCTTGAGATAAATGTATTTATGAACTAGAATTCAAAGATATTTGTGTTAGTCTGTAAAATCAGTATGGAGAGAGATCTTGTAACACCTTTGAGACTAACTGAAAGAAAGAAGTTGGCAGCATGAGCTTTCGTAGACTAAAGTCAACTTCAAATGCATTTGGTGTCCAAATGCATCTGAGGAAGTCAACTTTAGCCTACGAAAGCTCACGCTCCCAACTTCTTTCTTTCAGTTAGTGCTACAAGATCTACATATGAACTAGAATGTATGCATAGGTTTGATTGAATCCCTTCTTGAATTCCACGGATTTTGGTATCCGCGGGAGATCCTGTAACCAAACCCCATCAGATACCAAGAGTCAGCTGAATTTTTTACTTTTATTTTTGGAGAAGGACCCACCTGTTGATCTATAGAGATATTATCCAGACATATTCAATAATATTTAGACTTCTGTTGTTGTTGCATGCTTTCAAGTCATTTCTGAACCATGGCAATCCTAAGGCGAACCTATCACAGGGTTTTCTGGGGCTGAGAGTATATGACTTCTCTAAGGTCACCCAGTGGGTTCCCATGACCAAGCAAGGAATTGAACCCTGGCCTCCAGAATCGTCCAGTGCTGAAACCACTACATCACACTGGCTCATATTTTGATTAGGTCCATTGAAATCAATAGGCGTTAATGGCAGTGTGGTATAATGGTTTGAGAGCTGGACTATGACTCTGGAGACCAGGGTTTTTGAATTCCTGCTTGGCCTTAGGTGAGTCATAATGTCTCAGCCTCATTGGATGGGAAAGGCAAATTCCTTCTGAACAAACCCTATGATAGGTTTGCCATAGAGTTGCCATTAGTCAGAAATGACTTGAAGGCACACAACAACAGTAAGTCGAACTTAAATCCCGCTGATATCACGGGGGCTATTTGGATCCCAACTGCACTTGGTTTTCCTACTTCATTCATTTGTTTTCCAGAACAACTATGCTTTAAGAAACAGCTGTGTTCATTTCAATACAGGGAATTGAAATACCGCCTACACTGAAACGGTTTTGAATTATTCCATTTTTTCTAAAGTAGAAAAGAAAACCAAAAATAGTAGCTTTTTGTTTCTTCTTTGTGGTCTCTGTGACTCATGCATATGCATCATTCTGCGCCTTTTGCAGTTACTGTGTGCCTTCAAGTCATCTCTGACTTATGGAGACCCTGTCATGGGTTTTTCTTGGCATCAATTTTTGGAGGGGGACGGGTTGCCATACCCTTCCTCTGGGGCTGAGAGAGTGTGACTTGCCCAAGGTCACCCAGTGGGTTTCCATAACCGAGCAGGGATTTGAATCCCAGGCTCCAAGGTCACAGTCTAACACTCAAAATGCTACACCAAACTGGCTTTCTGGTGTTTGGTTTTCTGTGCATGTAGCCTTTGAAGCTACACGTTTGGAAACTTTTAGAGCTAACTTACAATTTTGGCAGGAACCCCACCCTCTCCCTGTCACATCTCATACTCTTAGGGAATTTGCTTCAGATCCTTTTCGGGTGCGTTTGCACTGTAGATATAATGTACCTTGACACCACTTTAACTGCCTTGGCTCCCTCCTACAGAATCCTGGCATTTGTCGTTTTGTGAGCACCCGCGGGGCATAGCAGTTTGAATGTTGGGCTGTGACTCTGGAGACCAGGGTTCAGTTCCCAACTTGGCCAAGAAACCCATTGGATGACCTTGGATAAGTCACATGCTCTCAGCTTCAGAGACAGAGACAGAGACAGACAGAGGCAAATCTCCTCTGAGCAACTCTTGCCAAGAAAATCCCATGGTAAGTTTGCCTTAGGGTCAACATAATGACTTGAAGGCATGCAGCAAGAAGAAGAAGAGGCATTGGCACTGTTGGAGATGGCTAAAGAACTTGTAAAACTACAAATCCCAGGATTCTATAGGGCAGAGCAGCAGCACTTAAGGTTGTGTCAAACTGCATTATTTCTACAGAGTACATGCACCCCTCGATGCTGTTGGTAAATATCCTTCCTTCCTTCCTTCCTTCCTTCCCTCCTTCCTTGAAAATTTGTACAGTTAGGTGGAATTAGTTAACATTTCTCCCTCTCCTGTTCATAGGACCTCTTCAAAAAAGTGCCTCAGGCATGGCTAGAAGATGTTCCAATCTGATAACCATTCCTCCACATATTTGATAGCTGTGCCCACTTTATACCCCAAGCCTGCAGAAACTGGGTTTTCGACTAAAGGCTTTGTTATGGGAAGCTGCCATAAATGTTTCCAATGAAGGCCACCCAAAACAAACCACTCTATATGGCCTCATTGGGTGTTTCTTTAGCCAGAAAGCCATGGTGCATACCTTCGATTTGTAAAGACCTGTCTCATACCTAATCTCTACCATTTCAGGTGGCCAGATTCCAGTTAGATCTCAGTAGCCAGGGCTCTTAGGAAGAGCGCTGAAATTGCACTGGAGCAAAGCAAAGGAGATGATCAATGAGAGCAAAACAAAACCCTTTTTATGTCTTCAAAGGAAACCTGGCCAAAGAAGCCACCAAATACATGTGCAAGTTAGCAGTGTTGATCATAAATGTATTTGCATCCTAGACTGAACTAAGACTTCATTTTCTCTGCGGTTGGCTACATCCAACTAAACCCCAAAACTTTCATGGTGCAGAATATCAAAGCAACCTGGCCGAGGGCGTCGTATTACGGTGACAAGGACTGCATTTGTATTCTGGCTTTGTTTGAAAGCCGATGTATTCATTTTCACCTTTATGTTTTTTTAAAACCTTGGACACTTTGGAAAAGCTCGGCCCTAATTTTAACAACCTGATTCCTCTTCTTCTTCTTCTTCTTTTCCTGGATAGGTAATGTGGTTCGGTAGACTCCTTTATCAGTATTCTCCGCTGCCTTCCAACAGATGCTCATTTTCTGTTGCCTCAACCTGCACTGACCTCATTTTCTACCGCAGAGCAGCCAAGGAGTTGGTCAAAATTAGTTATATTAGTGGCTCCTGATACACTCCGTTTATTTGTGAGGCGACAAATATTTCAGCCATTAGGATCTTTCCATCTCTTATCAGCTTAAATGCACTCACTTATATTCCAAATCACTTCCTAATTTAAAAGCCTATTTGTCTAGATTGTCAGAGGCGCGGGAAAGGAAGGGGAGGGAAATAAATAAATAAACAAACACAACGCCGAGCACTTACTCGGTGATAGGGCTGTACTCTTACACACAAAGTCCTAATCACTTAGTGTGTCGCGGAGGCATGGCACAATCCCACGGATGGAAATGCAGTCCCTTGCTGAATATGGAGTCGGCAGGACCAGGATTTCAGGGAGGAGAAGGAGGGGGAGATGGTCTAATAGGCCTCGGTTTCCCCGCCTGAACAATGAGGCTGAAGAGCACGTCCGTGCATGGTCTTGCTTTGATGCTTTAATATTAATCCAAAAGTCTTTTTGACAAGGGACTGTAGCTTAGTCGTCGAACATGCATTTTGGAGGGAGACGTCTTGCAACTGTCAGTTTGTAGAGCAGGGGTTTCCAAACTTTGGTCCTCCAAATGTTTTGGACGTCAGTGCCCAGAATTCTTGACTGCAGGCCAAGCTAGCTAGGGCTTTGGAGTTGAAGTGCAAAACACTTGGAGGACCAAAGTTTGGGAATCATTGTTGTAGAGCATCTAGGGTTGCCATTCATAGAATCACAGAGTTGGAAGAGACCACATGGGTCATCCAGTCCAACCCCCTGCCATGCAGGAACTCCAAATCAAAGCATCCCCGACAAATGGCCATCCAGCCTCTGCTTAAAGATCTCCAAGGAAGGAGACTCCATTACACTCCGAGGGAGTGTGTTCCACTGTTGAACAGCCCTTACTGTCAGGAAGGGCTGTTCATCCCAGAAAACCTGAAAAATCCTGGATTGAAAGGACCATAATATATCCTGATCAGTTGGGGGATCTGAAATAGTAAATCCCAGATTTCTCCTTTGTTGCAGGCCAATAGGTAGATTCAAATGTGGCAATGATGAAGGAGCAGGAAACTGTGCAAGAAGATTGGTGGGAATCTCATCCTGCCCTGCAGGCTTTGGTTGCTACTGGACATTGCTATCTTATTTCTCTATTTCCTCGTCTTTTCTTCCAACAGGCCCAGAAGGCTGGAAAGGAAAGGAGGCAAACAGAAATGGCTTTGTGTGCCAAAATGGCCTAAGCTTGAGCTTAGGGCTAGGCAGCACAGGGGAATCTCACTTCCAAACAGCTTCCAGAGATTAGAATCATAGAATCATAGAGTTGGAAGAGACCACAAGGGCCATCCAGTCGCCTTTTTTTTCCTTCTATTCTCTGGAGTGGCTTGGAAGCCTCCTTCTCTTCATGCCAGTCAGAAGGGAAAAGAAGAAAAAGAGAGTTCTTAGCTTTGTACTCATACTGAGGATGAAACATAATAGTAGGAAAAAGTCCAATGATTAATGTGTTGAATTTGCACGATCAGCATGCAAACAAATAATATGCATAATTAAAATAATTTGTAAAATATGCACATTAGAAGCCCAGATATGAGGGACTGGAAAATGGCAACCCTAATCTAGAATCCCTTGGATCCTTCCTTGTGTAGGGCCAGCTTCAGGTTTCATGCCTACCCACCCCCTTGTCCCCAATATGTCCATCTTGTGTCCCCTGATGTTAGTTGCTCTCATGACAACTCCAAAGGTTTAGCCAAAGTGTTGCCATCTTTCCTTGGAATGTGTCTGTCCAAGCTCCCCGTGACTCTAGTCAGGCTCACGCTTTTAACAACTGGTTCTCTGAGCTGGCTTGTTTTCTTCTTCCCTCCTCATCCTCTTTTCCTTTTATGTTGTGTTTCTCGGATTGCAAACCCGAGGACTGGAACTATTTGTTTGTTATTGATTTTATGCAAGCTTCTCTGGAGTCTTTTTTTTCATGAAGGATATGGTAAAAAAGTAAATTATCAGCAATACCCTCACTTAGCATCGCTCTGGAAAAGTGGGTGAAATTTGAAGGGAATGCAGCAGCCTGAGTTAGAAAGGAGACTGGTCACAGACATTATAAAATGTTCTAACATGGTCTGAAACTGAGCTTGAAAGACAGAGGCCTGTAGCTAAGCTGCATGGAGCTATTTACCCCAGCATGGCTTTCCAATAGATAAGAAACAAATGAGATCACAGTCTTTCCTGCAGAATCTAATGGGTTTCTACAGTCCTATCTCTCAGCCTAGCTGTGAAAGTTGTATGGGGAGAAGTCATTGGGCTCTTCTGTTCCCAAAGCTTCTGGATTGGGAGGGGGAATGTTGTTGGCGTTCACAATAATCTTCTTTGCTGAACTGTGCTATACAAACCCATGCTTGCAAACACAGCTTTGCCTCATTGCAGAGTAGGCAAGCGTGCACACACATCTGGAAGACAATGGCAGGATCTCATTGATATCTTATACATACTTACATTCCCCTATGGAAGCAGTTGGACATTTTTTGTCCAAAGTACATATCCACATATCCATATGCAAACTTTGCATTCTGCCAATATATATAAGGGATACAATTTTATTATGCCATTCTATTTAATGGAACTTGAGCATCCACACATTTGGGGATCCACAGGGGGTTTTTTGGAACCGAACTCCAGCAGATAGCAAGGGCCCACTGTCTAAGAGTTTATCAGATGGGAGGAATTTCTCTCTATTTTGAATGGAGCCAATTCAAATTCACGTGAAATCCCATTGTGTTTGGAAGGCATTCGGAATGACTTCGTATTGGCCGAAAATGACCCTCCATTGCCCGAAATTGCGTGAGATGCTTTAATTCGCAATAACATGAAACCCATGATTGCATTCGAATTGACTTCCCTTTTGCCCGAAATTGCGTTAGATGATTTAATATGCAATAACGTGAAACCCCATGATTGCGTTCGGATTGCCATTAGATTATACTTCCAATTTCTGTGGTCTGATAAACTCCATAGAATATGGATCTGAGAATTTGAAACCAGCAAATTCAAGCGACGTTATCCTAAATGAACTAGATTATGTTTCATTATGCATAAATCTACATCGTGCTACATTACCTAGACAACTACTAGAGTCTTCATGTCATATAACCAGAGATTCGGGTATAGATTCTTAGGACCATAGCTGGTGAAGCTTAACTGAAGAGATAAAGGGGGGAAATGTGCAGGGCTGGTCAAATGTCTTACAACAATTTTCTAAGGGCATGTCGACATTGCCCTCTAGTGGTGCATCTACACTGATAGGAAAATCCAGTTTATTTTTGGTTTACGCTGATCTGCAGCCACCTCAGGCTTCTCTACACACAGAGAATCAAGTTTGGGAGAACTGTCCAAACAAGGTACTCTATCTCGAATATACCCCGGTTCAATAAATTGAAACATGTGCAGTCATACGGTTGTGGCCGCTCCGGATTATTTTCCCCTACAACTCCATGTGTGCAAATGAACATTTTTCTCTAGTCTTCCCACAGCCTCGTACCACTGTCGATATCGAGATGTAGCACTGGCGAAGAGTGCTGAGGATAGTGTGGACAACCATGAAGACAAACAAATGGGTTTTTCAGCAGATCAAACCTGAACTCTTCCTGGAAGCCAAGAAGATCAAACTGAGGCTGTTGTACTTTGGCCACATCACGAGAAGGCATGATTCATTGGAAAAGATAATAATGCTAGGAAAGGTAGAAGGTAGTAGAAAGAGAGGAAGACTGCATACTGGATGGATAGACTCAACCAGGGAAGTTATGGGCCTGATGTTATAGGAGCTAAGCAAAGTAGTGGAGGACAGTGGATCCTGGAGATGTCTCATCCACAGGGTCACCATGTGTTGGGGCTGACTTGAGGGTAGTTAACAACAGCAATAACAATGCAAAACAATCCACATGTGCATGCAAATATATGGATTTTCTGCACTAAACCAGGATAAATCCCCACTATTTTCCCCTCCAGATTAAAGCCCTTAGGTGATGTAAAGGTCCAGATTCAGCATCAATTGTCCCTTATGTCATTTGGACACCACACTGTGAAAATTAGGTCAGACCATTTTATTTGGCCCATGTAGACATGCCTTTCATTGCGGTGTGCCTACAGCCAATAAGAGGGCAACCCTTCCTCTCTCCCCATATATTAACCAAATAAAAAGTTCACCTGGATACTGAGCCAGTTACTGGAATCCAATATTGCTGTTAACTTACAGCCTGGCATCCCTAGAGTTAAAGGGTGAAGCCCTCCGTGATGGTGAAAGCATCCTTTTTAGCCTCTCAGTATGCAATATGACCTTCGTTCAGGGTTTTGTACGCTTTACTAGCTGACGTTTGGTGTTGTTCTGTGCCTTCGTGTCATTTCCGACTTATGGAGACCCTAAGGTGAAGTGATCATGGAGTTTTCTTGGCAAGTTTCTTCAGAGGGGGTTTGCCATTGCCATCCTCTAAGGCTGAGAGAGTGTGACTTGCCCAAAGTTACCCAGTGGGTTTACATGGCCAAGCAAAGATTCAAACCCTGGTCTCCAAAGTCATAGTCCAACAATCAAACTACTACTCCATACTGGCTACGCTGGCAGTTTATTTGCTTAATAGTTGACTGGATCATGGCTACTAGACGGTGCATGTGCCTCTTCATTTCTTTGATTATGAATTAAAAGAATCAGTTTGGATTTCGCTGATCAAACAGATGGAAGACTTGAGTTTTACAAATAGCTTGGAATAAGGAACTTTTGTTCCAAGAGCATATTGTTAGTTTATGGGAGTACTGATGATGTTTTGAAGACAGGGGACTATCTTTCCTCTCCCCTTCCTTCCTTCCTTCCTTCCTTCCTATTTTCAAATACGAACATTATTCAATTGTGGTTAGGGAACCTTTGTATGATCTGTAGGTCTCACCACAATTGTATGTGATTTTTTTAAAAATTTATTATGTCATCAAAAATAAAAATAAAACCAAGCACACTTCATAGCATTTGTTAAGTTTCAGCATTTGGCTTGTGAAAACGCTGGGAGTTCAGCCGCTGATGGAAATGTATTGATTTTTGTCCCCGTATTGAATGCTTCCGAAAGGGGGGAAAAAAGATGCAACTCCCCTGGTTCCAATTAAAATCACCTGTTAACTTTAAAAAGTCCCTTTTAAAAAGGGTTTAAAAGATTTTCATTTAATTGATTCCCATGTAAAATGCCCTTTACAATTACTACGATAAACTAGTTGGTACCTGCTGGGTAAAATCCTATTTGAGACGTTGATCAAGACCTCCACACTTACCACTGTTCATACTGGGTTTTTAAATTCCTTATTGATAGCTTGCATCTGTCAGCAATGGATATTTGTGTGTGCGTGAAAGAGTTGCAAGAAGGAAAGGGGGACAGAAAGAAAAGCTTTTAAAAGATTTGGAACGGCTTTATTTTGCTTGCGGTTGCAAGTGTTAACTAAGCTGTGAATGGCACTGGATACATCAGACCCGCTGGGCATGCCTTAAATTACAAGAGCAAAATGGCTTGAATCCCTCCCATCCCCATATTTCTTTCCTGATCACATTTCAGTTTAAATATTTTGATGAAGGCTACAGTATTGTGAATGCCAAAGAACCATACATTCATGATGGCAAGATATTTTGGTCCTTTTGGGCTGTGTGCTCCTGGAAAGGGAGGAAAAGATCCTGTGTTGATCATAGGCTGAAGAGTGTTAGACCTTATGTTGAAAATTATGGGGCTTACATACTGGATCCCTGGTCGGCAACTAAGGCCAGTCATATTCGCTCCACCCATTAACTCACTACCACACCAATCAAACCGCAGGCCAATAACTCTTTATTTCCATCCGTCCCTGCATGCGCAGCAAGAAAGCTTTGGCAGAAGTGAAAAAATCCCCCTTGTCCTTCTCAAGAGATGAACCACTACCATCAGGGTCTGTTCTAGGATGCATCTGCACTGCAGAAATAATTCACTGGAGAAATAATGCAAGAAACTATGGATGCCGGCTGTGAAAGCCTGCACCTTCACATCAGAAATAATGCAGATTGACACTGCTTTAACTGCCATGGCTCAATGCTATGGAGTCCTGGGCCTGGTAGTTTGTTGTGGGACCAGAGCTCTCTGGCAGAGAAGACTAAGAACTTTATCGGACACAGTTTTTTTCCCCATTATGGAAAAGGAAGGGGACGCTCGTGTCCGCGCGTGACCGAGAAAGAACGGATTTCATCGCACACCAAAACGTCCTCAAAGTGGCGCCATTCCGTTCTCTGGTGCCAAGCCATCCCCACCCAGTGCTGAGGTGCATCATTTGGTTCAGACACCTGAACATTTAATGCGTCTCAGCACTGAATGAGGACGGCTTGGCGCCAGGGAACTGAATGGCACCATTTTGAGGATGTTTTGGTGTGCAATAATATCTGTTCTTTCTTGGTTGTGCATGGACACAAGCATCTCCTTCCCATTCCCATAACGGGGGAAAAACTGTGTCTGATAAAGTTCTCAATATTTCACAAAACTACACTTCCCAAAACCCCATAATATTGAGCCATGGCAGTTAAAGTGGTGTCAAACTGCATTATTTCTTCAGTCCAGATGCAGCCAAGAGCAGCCCCTGATGCCAGTTCAAACAGAAAATCTTGGCGCAGGGCATTTTCCCCCAAAAGTTGTTACTGGGTGTCCATTCTCTTCCTCAAAAGATTCATGAGTGGATACTTACCCACTAAATACATTCCTGACATTCAGACCATGTTCAACATTATTTTCTTTCAACGCAGTCAATACAGAACTGCAAATCTATCTGAACACAGCTGTATCCTTGCAATTTGTATTATTCTTCCTCCTACCTGAAAATACCTGAGCTGAAAAGAAGAACAATTCTCTGCTCTTACCAAAGCTTAGCAAAGTTAGTTTAAAACACAACCGATCTGAAATTGCAAAAGATAAACATCTGGGGATTACAGTAAGGTTGCTATTCTCTGTGGTTTGGATCCAGGACCACCACCGCCTTCCCATGGATATCAAAATCTTTGGATGCTCAAGTCCATGTAATGGCAATGTGAAGTGTTGTCCCTTATAGAAAATAGTAAAATTAAGGATTTTGGAATTTATATATTTAAAATAAAATATTTTCAAGCCATGGATAGTTCAATCCATGGATATAGAATCCGTGGATACAGATGGCTGACTGTATTTTTATTTTTGGTTCTCAATAACTTGCAGAAGGCATTGAAACAGGGGTGGGAATGATGTGATTCAATGGTTCAATGATGTGCATCCATTTGTCGCCATTAGGTATCCAATAATCAGGAAAAGGTGCCTATTGGGATGCACAGCTATTATTTTATAAATCCCTTGTGTTGCGGATGGATGGTAAGATTACAAGCCTAGACCTTCAGTCATCTATACCAGTTGCAATCCTAGAAGTATGAGTTACTAATAAAATGCATATGGATAGGCTGGAGATTTCTTAACATCATTTCTCTCAAAGAACTTAGCATGGTGCTTATCACAGTGGTTTTGTTTGTTTGTTTGTTTGTTTTGCTCCATGCTAATATCTCTGTCCATAATATTTTTCAGGTTTCTGTCGTGTTTCAAAAACCTGCCTAGATTGTAAGCCTGAGGGCAGGGAAATATCTTAATTAACAAATTGTAAGCTGCTTTGATAGCCTTGGTTGAAAAGCAGGATATAAATTATTATTATTATTATTATTATTATTATTATTAATTTCATGTCAGTCCAGAGGAGAGAAGTGGAAGGGACAAAAAAAATCAGTGTATAAGTATTTCTTTTCAACAGGATTTTATCTCCACAAAGGAAAAATGGGAATATGAGCTCAATGGCAACTGGCAACCAACTGTTGCAAGATGAAGGAGTCACATTTTTGGACCATTGCGTATCTAGCAACATTTCTTTTTAATAAGAAGAAACTCTCCGTTGAAGATCCGCACGGATTAGATTGCTCATTTACCAACCCTAAAAGCTCGGGCCTGTTTGGAAGCAACAACAGATGAGACCCTATGATCCCTTTCTTTCTTGTTCATTTAGGGGTGAAAAATTACCAGCAAGAACTCAATTAGCCTCATATTCTGCTTAGCTGGGTTTGAAGCATGAGCTTCCTAAGCCAATAGTTCTGCTCCGTTCTTCTCACAATAGCAGCATCTGTTTTATTATAAATGCCTAATTAATTCCAGCATTGTCACTTATTATATGATAATAACATCTTCCCGGGTGAATCGCATAAAAGAATAGGAAAGGTTTAGTCCCCATTCTAGTTTTTAATTCAAAATATCTTTCCATCATCCCATGTGCAATCCCGCTTTCAAAACTGTGCCACAACAAGCAAAGTACGCTGCCACAACAAGCGTAACAAGCAAAATGCAAAGTTTTAGTGTTGTTGTTTTAAAAAATATTCTCTTTCCTTTCCTACTTATATTGATCGCCTAGCAAAACCTTGAAAATATTTTTTTTCCTGTATTGCCATGGTCCATCTATGGTTTAGTTCTCCATCTGTTACACAAGAAGATACAGTGACCAGCTTTGAGAAAATGAGTGGAAATGGCTCAAGGCCAGCTGACATTTGACTAGGCATTATTTTATTTTATTTTAATTGGTAAATCTCTGGCAGAGGAAACAGCGGAGCAATTGGCAGCCTTAGCATTTTCTTGCTGCCTTGGATCAAATATCAAAATCAATGTCTGTTACTGACAATGGACAAAGATACTTCACAGGCAGGACATGAAATTGGTTGTTTTCACCTGTTGTCAGCATCCATTACTTAAGAGACATTCTGCATCACCAGCCTGTGGTCCTCCAGATACGGTGGGACTACTGTTGTTGTGTGCCTTCAAGTCATATCCGACGTATGGCAACCCTAAGGCGACCCTATCGTGGGATTTTCTTGGCGTGTTTCTTCAGAGGAGTTTGTCGTTGCCATCCTCCGAGGCTGAGAGAGTGTGACTTGCCCAATGTCACCCAGCGGGTTTCCAAGGCCAAGCGCACATTCAGACCCCTGGTCTCCAAAGTCATAGTCCAACGCTCAAACCACTACAATACACTGCCTCTGCATCTCCCCAAATTTTGTCTCATTGGCCATGAGGACTAGAGCTTTGAGGAATTCAAGTCCAATAAAATGTGGGGAGTCAAGCCGAGAAGCACTGATTCAAGACGTTCCATTCATCCCTCAGGACAACCAGCACAGTGTTATTATTTGTTATTATTAGACTACGACTCTAGAGTTCAAATCTCTGCTTGGCATGGAGACCGAGTGGGTCACTTTGGGCAAGTCACACTCTCTCAACCTCAAAGGAAGGGAATGGCAACCTCCCTTTGAACAAATCTGGTCAAGAAAACCCCATGATAGATTCTTTTTGGGGGTCACCATAAGTCAGAAATAATTTGAAGGTACACAACAGCAACAACAACAACTCTTCAGTCATTGCAAAAATTCGTTTAAGCACTTGTTCTCTCTTTTTTTAAAAGGGAAACCACTTTTTGTGGAGTCAGGTCCATAGGTCTGAATATTCAGAAATAATGTTCTTGCGTGTTCCTGGGGGACTGCAGCACCTGTATTTTCTATTCCAGGCATCATCATCATCATCATCATCATCATCATCATCATCATCATATTTACTTATATCCCACCTTTCTCCCAATATAGGGAATTCAAGGCAGATGGGTGCACACATGTATATTTGCATGTAATAGATAATATATTGATGGAGCTGGTTATTATTCCCTTTCCATCCTTATAACAAAGGCCACTTTGACTGTTAGCAAAATATTTGGCAGTGGTCTGAAAAAAATATACCTATAGCTCTAAAAGGAGGAAAATGTGATTCAGGATTTACATTTCTAAATTCGGAAGAGTTTCTTAAGAAAGCAATTAGTGAGGCCATTTGTTCTATGACTTAACTGCGAAATATGGGCAAATATATGGTTGTAATATGGATTGGCAATCGCTTCCCTTTAGTTGTTAAGCTATTCTACCTTCTGAGCATGTTTAGAACTAACTCTACTACCAGAATATAATTTATTTGAAGTTATTTGTGACCAAGAAATTGTCATCTTGGGCTTTGCTGGTCATCAAGAAAAGTTAAAGGGGGGTTTATTCGATACCAATCCACTTTCCACTTTATTTTTTAAAGTGCAATAGTGCATGTAATGTATAATGTTTTAATCAGATCATATATAGATGGAAGAGAAAAGAAAACACTGTACCTTTTCATGTCATTACAGACTGTGTTTTCCATATCATGCTTCCATACAGAGGCTTACCCATTTGTTATCCATTTTCATGCGTCTGTATAGCAGCTATTTCATAAGAACTGCCTTTAATACCACAGCAATTGTATAGTATAGCTACATCATCCAAATTCTGCAATAAGAAAGCACAGGTCCTGCATTCAGTATAATAAATTCTAAATGATAGTAGCGATCACCATTACTTTTTGCTGCACAAGTATAATGAGGCAGCAAGCACTGAATTTTCCTTTGTGCTTTGTTTTGTTTTAAGAAAAGATAAACCACCTGAATTTTCACACAGCCAATGAAAAGGAGGAGCGGGGATGCAGATATTCTCCTCGGAGTAAATCCTACCCAAGTCCCTGAAACAGATATCCATGCCGTCGTTCCCTTCCCAATTGTGCATGCGAGTTTTAGGGCCAATGTCATGTCATTGATCTTCCAAGACGTCTTGCCGGCTTTGTTGAAAAGGATTTGTAGACAGATAATTTTGAACATGCTGGTTTACTCACTCAGTCAAAATTTCTTCTATGCACATCCCCATGTAGTAATTTGTACACATCAGAGCGCAATAAACGCACTTTCGATCAGAGCATCTGTGCACAAGATCGAGAGTTAAGCTATTTTTTCCTAGTAAATGCAGGCTGAGTCTTCTTCATCCAGAATTTTGAGATCCAAAATATTCCAAAATCCATTTTTTCCCCATGAATGGCTGCGATAGTGATACCCTCACTTTCTGATGGTTCAATGTTCGTGAACTTTGTTTCATGCACACAATTATTTATGCATAAAAATGACCTTCTGGCTATGTGCACCAGGTGTATAGGAAACATAAATGAATTTTGTGTTTAGACTTGGAACCCGTCTCCAAGATATCTCATTATGTACGTATATGCAAATACAGATATTCCAAAATAAAATAATAATAATCCAGAACTGAACACTTTTGGTTCCAGGCATTTTGGATAAGGGAGACCCAATCGGTATACCCATAACCATCTGGGCATCACGTCAGATAAGCTAAGTATAGTATATGAAGTTCTAGTTATGCTTCTTAGCATTGATAAACCCTAGTCCTCAGAAAAATAGCCTTACAAATGGATGCGCTGCTAAGCTTGTTTCTATTTCACAAAATCCCTTGCTTCTCAGTCACAAATGCAAGCAGTCGAGATAAAAATGCGATAAGTTGCCTGCGCCCACAGACTCCCACACCGCCTTTAGCGAAAGAAATGCTCCGCTGGCTGCATTGCATTCGTTTTTTTCTCAACTTGAAATTGAACTGATAAGTAGACCAGAGAATGCATGAGTGGAGCTGAAAGTAGTACAGTTATGCCTCAACGAAAGACAGTTAAACTATTGATTTAAGATATATGAGCTATGGCTCTCTTTAGGTATCTATCTTCTTTTAAAAAATAGTGTTTTCCAGGTGTAGTCATTTTTTGTTAAATATAAGGGAAGCATATCCTGTTTTTTGTTGTTGTATGCCTTCAAGCCATTTCCATGTGAAAACCTATCTTGGAGTTTTCTTGACAAGATTTGTTCATTGGGAAGGCTGAGAGAGTGTGAATTACTCAACTTCACTCAGTGGGTTTCGATGGCTGAACTGGGATTTGAACCCCGGTCTCCCAGTATCCTAGTCCAGCACTCAAACCACTGCACTGTGCTTACGCTACAAATTTCCCAAGAAAATAACTTCCATATGAAGCTTTGCATGTATTTCATTATGATATATAAATCAAGTGGGCCAAACCGAATAACATCATTGCTGATAGTGCTATTCAAACTAATCTTCCTTGTATCAGGGATTTTGGGAAGGAAGGAAGGAAGGAAGGAAGGAAGGAAGGAAGGGTTATCAATAGACATGCATTTAGGGTTAGTCCTTGACACATTGGAAAAATAATTATTACTGGTTCCCCCGTATCAGATAGCTTGAGAAGCACTGAGTTAGAATATTTTCCAGTTCTACTTTATCCAGAAATCTCATATCATTAGAAGGAAATCATTTCCTTATCTCAGCCTTGGCTCCCTTGCAGGACGGTTGTGAAGATAAAACCAAGCATGGGTGACACTGCAAATAAAAGTACAGTGAAAATGTTGAATAACCATTGAGTTCAGTGTGGGGCTAAACTGGCTGACATCTCAGTTTGATCGCTTTGCAGTTTCTGTATTTAAAAAAACTGCCCGTCGGAAGATCGGGGGGAAAAGGCACATTTCTAAAGCTCCTGGAATAACCTGATGTAAAGCAGAACAAATTGAAATGCATCCAGCGGAGATGCCATGAGCAACTCTTAACTCTGTAAGGAAGCACTTGTGTGCCGCAGTCCATTACTGGAGGCACATATTGATGTTTTTATTTTGATGCACTCTAAAGTGTCTTTTACGTTTGGCCGGAGGCAAGTTATTTGGAAGTGTTATTAAAAAGTTGTTACCCTAATTGGAACAAATAGTTAAATAGGAAACAGACAAATAAATAAAAAAACCAAGGCTAGGGGCTTTAATGGATGGAGGTGCGCAGAAGGAAGCGCGAGCAAATGGCGCACCAAGCATCGAGGACTTTCCTGTCCTTGCGGCAACATTAGGGGGTCTCGGCTCCCCCACTTCCCGGCCGCAACGGCTAAATTAGAGAAAGCAGGCACCCTTAATTCCTCCAAACAATCACATAATGGGAGCCGTATTATTCTGCCAAATGGGCGAACGGCGTACCGATCCATTTTATAAAGCCATCAATAAACGAAACCTTGGCTGCTTTTAAGATTAAGCCCCAAAAACGACGGGTGAAGTGGGAGATGGCAAGGGATGGTGGGGAGATGGAAGGAGAGTGGAAACTGGGGGCTGATGGGGAGAGAAGGAGGGAGGGAGGTTATTTATACACAAAATTTGTGCACCAGTAAAGTGCAGGCAGTGAGAGGAATTTCAATTATTTAATCAGAAGGAAAATGGAAGCGCCTTTAAGTGTTGTGATTGGAGCCGGAGAATCCTAATGTGGACCGGCGGTTGAATATGAGGAAAATGGGGAGGAAATTAAACCTGCTCCTACTTAAATCATGTGGTTACAAATGATAAATTAGTTTTTCGATGCTTTCATTTAAGTGTTTAAGTGGAAGGCTTTATTCTTAATGTAGTGTTGTCGCACGAAATAAAGCCCTTATCCGCCTCTCAGGGTGGCTGTTCCTTCCCTTTCTCTCTCTCTCTCTCTCTCTCTCTCATATATCTTCTCTCGGTCTGCACTGTTGGTTTGGAAGCAAGCAGGGAGTTGGCGTTCCCCCCCATAACATTTAGTATTCTTTTGTTAATATGGGTAAGCAATATGCTTTCACCACACAGTCATTAAGGTAATAGATGAATAATGTCTATTAAAATGCACTAGGCTAAATGAATTTAATGCGCAGATTGGAAAGGAAATTACATTTGCAAAAAAAATAAATAAAAATAAAGTTATTAGGAAGCCTATTGACAGAGCTCGCTTGGAGAAGATATGGTATGCCTAAAGCTTTTTTTTTTTCTTCCCTAATTGATAATGTCATTTTTGGTGGATAGAAGATTTGGATATTTAAAACGATAGCAGAAATATCTTGTAGAATGGGCGACTTCCAAAAAAGAAATTTCAGTTTTGAATAAAAATATTCAGGCGTACTCATTTTGTTTCAGCGTTCCACTTTTTAAACTCAGTCAGTCAGTCAATCGCCTTTCATTGCTTAGTACTGTAATAAATCATGTAACATTTTATAGTCAACCGATGTGTATCTACCAACATACCCTGCCCATCTGACACATAAGAAGCAAATGGGCCTTTTCATTAATTTATTTGGAAGATGAATAGGGTGATTCTAATGGGGGGTGGGTGGGAATAGATTATTTTGGTGGCCCAAAAAACTGTTAACATAAAGGCCTAAAGAAAGGTAAAATAAAATCACACTTTTCAAATAGAAAGGAGGAAGAAAAACCACAGAGCAGGAAGGAGATATGGAGCTCTATATAAACATGGAGCACAGTGAACAAACATAAATTAAGATCAAAGATCCTGCACATAACCTGACCAAATACTTGAATGGATACTTCCTCACCCCTCCAAAGAAAGAAAGAAAGAAAGAAAGAAAGAAAGAAAGAAAGAGGAAGGAAGGAAGGAAGGAAGGAAGGAAGGAAGAAATCTCACTCGGTATCAGGCAAGACGCTGAGAAAGGCATTTCATAACAGTATAATATCCAGAATTGGCAAACCTGTCACAGGGTTTTGTAGGGTTGAGAATGTGTGACTAGTTCAAGGCTGATCTGAGAATCAAACCCTGATCTCCAGAATCATGTTCCAGCCCTCAAACCATTAAACCATACTGGTTTTCATTATTAACTCGTAGAGCCCTAAATAAACTGGGCCCTAAGACCTGAGAAGACACCTTCTTCCATATTAGACCTGTCCAATGGTTATGATCATCAGAGGCCATTCTGGTTGTGTCACATCACACAGATGCCCATCTGGTAACAGCCACCGAGAAGGTCTTTTCTATGGTGGCACCGGGACTTTAAGAATAATAATACTTTTTTTAGACTACAGTTGCCAGAATACCTTGCCAGCTGTGGGATTCTGTAAATTATATTCCAAAAAAAGCTTCCAAACTTTGGTTGATAGCCACTCTCAGGAGCACCATTCCCAGCTCAAAGTACCAATTCTAGTTTGGGCACATGCTAAAAACACATTTTATTTGCCTTAACACTTACGAAATAATAGCATCTCTCCTTTTGGTTTTTGGCTTTGCTGTTTTTACGTGGCACTAAGTTAGCTTCACCTTCTGGTGATCTTATGAATGGAAGACCTCAAAGAGCCCCGTTGACCAGGAGCCTGCTCAGCTCTTTGCAAACTCAGGGCTGTGGCTTTCTTGATTGAAACCATCTAGCTATAATGTGGTTTTCCTCTTTTCCTACTACCTTCCACTTTTGTGAACATTATTGTGTTTTCCAGTGAGTGTTGTATCCAAGCCATTTTTTGGCATTCAGGGATAATTTACTATCTTGGGCCCATTTATTTGTCTGTGTGATGGTATCCATGGTATTCACACAACTCTCCTCCAGCATCACATTTCAAATGAGCTTATTCTCTTCCTATCCACTTTCTTCACTGTCCAGCTTTCACAGCCACACACAGAAACTAGAAACAGAAGTTTATCGGACGACGGAAATTGGAAGTATAATCTAATGGCAATCCGAACACAATCATGGGGTTTCAGGTTATTGCGTATTTAAGTATCTCACACAATTTTGGGCAAAAGGGAAGTCATTCTGAACGCAATCATAGGTTTTACGTTATTGCGTATTAAAGCATCTCACACAATTTTGGGCAATGGGCAGTCATTTTCGGGAAATGGGAAGTCATTCTGAATGCATTCTGAATGCAATTGGAATTCACGTAAATTCGCTAAACTAGCGAATTCACATGAATTCGAATTGGCTCCAATTGGCTCCATTAGAAATAAAGAGAAATTCCTCTCGTCTGATAAACTCCTGAATGATTCTGTCATTGGTATTTAATGATTTGTTTTTTTCACATGTTACTACTACTGATGTTGTTGCTTTGTTGTTCCTATTGTTTGCTGTGTGCCTTCAAGTCATTTCTGACATACGGAAATGTTAACGTGAACCTATGATGGTTTTTCTTGGCAGAATTTGCCTTTGCCTTCTTCTGACAATGAGGGAGTATTACTTGCCCAAAGTCACCCAGTGGGTTTCCATGGTCAAGTGGGGTTCCTACCCTGGTCTCTCAGTTTCCCAGGCTCCATCTGCACTTCAGACATAATACAGTTTAATGCTACTTTTAACTGCCATGGCTCAGTGTTATGGAATACTGGGATCTGTAGCCTCTTGTGGCACCAGAGCTCTCTGATAGAGGTAGCTAAATATCTCCCAAAACTACAGATCCCAGAATTCCAAAGCATTGAGCCATGGCAGTTAAAGTGGTGTCAAATTGCAAGATTCTAAGGCAAGTAAATACTGATACTAAGGCATGCTATTTCTGCAGTGCAGTTATAGCCCCAGTCTATACCACAATGCCACACTTGACTATTTACTTTAACCACAATTTAGTCTTTATATTACAATTCTATCACGGTTGAATATATTGCTTGAATATATTGTATTAGACAGGTAGGATGTTTTTGTTGCCAACTGCCTTCGAGTCAACCTCCCTTCTGCTCAATGCTTGATCCAAGGCATGGGAACTTCGTGACTATTTTAATTTTCTCCTTATCTAGGATGAAATCTTGTGGATCTTCTGTGGTCATTATTTTTATTTCCTTAATGTTCAACATGAAGCCTGCTTTGGCCCTTTCCTCCTTGTCGCTCTTCAGTAATTTCTGTGTGTTTGTGTGTATTAAGGAAGCTGATTTGTTTCTGGACCTCCTGCATCGCACTTGTTGTGATCCTGAGCTAAGGCAAGGAAAAGTTTTCGGTGCCTCTCCTAAAACTGTATAAAGCTAATGCTAAACAATGCGATCACCGCATGAATTGAATTGCCAGAGAGTATATCCGTTTCACCCCTGAATTGATATTGGCAGAGATCAGAGGCCGTTTTTAAATGTCATGCAAGATAACACAACAGTCGCTCCTTGTTGGAGTACCCCCTCTTTGGAAAATGGACAAAATGGCAAATGTAATCTCCAGTTTAAAAACCTTATTTGAAGATGCATTTGCTTGATGCAGACACAAACCTGCCTCTCTATCCCTAAGACCTGTCATCCACTTCTGGCGTGCTTAAAGCTGAGTGCCCAGATATGGACCAAGTTGAAACAGTCAAGAAGCAATCTAACACAAAAAAATGGTATGTGTGTAAATGTGTGTTACTCAGATCTTTCTCAAATACATCCCCCCTTCTGCCCTTGATCCTGAAGGTCATGGTACAGACAAGTCCAGCTAATGGAACACATCTTTTCTTTTGATCCTCAAGATAAAGCTTACCTTTTCTTCTTGTTGGTAATCTTGGTCCACCTTAGATGGAGAAAGCCAGAAAGCAAAGGGAGCTTTTCTTGTTTCTTTGACCATAATAAAAGCTATTTCTTTCATGCTGGAAAATAATAATAAACTGGTTAAGGTTGCACAAGCTTTTGATTAATGCTTGTGTGTTACAATGTATGGACTGACAGATTGCATAAGCAGTTTAATGGAAGGGCGAGCAGGAGGCAGATTAGGTTCTACTGGAAGAGATCATCAAGACCTTTGGTTTCCATTTTTTAAACAATGCCTTCGTCATTTTTTGTGGAGCTTTCGGGCTATGGGGCCATGTTCTAGAAGAGTTCCTTTCTGACGTTTCACCAGCATCTGTGGCTGGCATCTTCAGAGAATGATGGAAAAGGATTGTATATATATAGCCTGTGTGGCCCTGGGAAGGAAGGAGTAATTTGCAAATGTATTGTTCTGTTGCTAATGGCAGACCTCAGGGTGGGAGGATATGCAAACAAGGATTAATGTCCTTCAGGACAGCAAGGTCAAGACTCACCCTATGCAAAAGAGAAACAGCCTAAGGCCAGGGGATTCCCAGCAGACAATGAGCACCAGTTAGCAGACATTAATCCTTGTTTGCATATCCTCCCACCTTGAGGACTGCCATTAGCAATAGAACAATACACTTGCAAATTACTCCTTCCTTCCCAGGGCCACATAGGATATATATATCCAATCCTTTTCTAGGCTATCATTCTCTGAAGATGCCAGCCACAGATGCTGAGGAAACGTCAGAAAGGAACTCTTCTAGAACATGGCCACATAGCCTGAAAGCTCCACAAAAAACAATGGATGCCGGCCATGAAAGCCTTTGACTCCACAATGCCTTCATCCTCATCCTACTCATCTCAATCTAAATCAAGTTGCTGAAATTAACAAAGGTTGAAGAAATCGGGCTCGATCTTTGTGTGAAAGGACTCTGAGCTTTGTTTTCCTCTAGTGCTACTTTTGAATTTGGAGATGAATATGAAAAGTGACTTGTGATGGTATGGCATGGAATGATTAAGAGCAAGCCCAAGAGAACCTGTTAAATTGTTTAAGTAGCCACAGTGGCACAGGTAGCCATGGCCAATAGCATTTTATTAATATTTTAAAAATGCCAGATCTCAAAATTGCTTTAAATCTGAACTATTCAGCAGTAAAAGTTCTGGGTTTTATGGGCCCAGATGGAATTCCACTGATAAATTTTCACCTGATGTGCCAGCTAAAAAAGCCAATGCAATTCTAACCTGCATCAATAGCAGAATAGTGCCTAGATCAAGGGAAGTAATAGTACCACTCTGTTCTGCTTTGGTCAGACGTCACCTGGAAAACCGTCCAAGTCTGGTCACCACAATTCAAGAGGGTTATTGGCCCCAAAATATTTTTCCTTGATCTGGATCTAGGGCAGAATATAGTTGCACCTTGATCAAGAAAAGTCATATCCTTTGGGTACATGGTCTATGCCTTACTAATGCATCCAGCCTAATTTGTTCAGGCTCAACACCTCATTTAAACCATTATTTAGTTCCATGCAAACATCTATGTAATTACATGGGTAATGTTGTAAGTAAACTCATGTATTTTCCAAGATTTCACACCAGCCTAAAAACTGCATGACCTATTTTACTTGGGTGAGTGTAAGGGTTTGTTTTTTAAATGCATGTAGATCTCTTTTTATTGAGCTGGAGAGAATATGTCCATTCTCAATTCCAACAACACACTGGAAACTTATGTCATACGACAAACACTTGGCTGTCAGTGAACTTGGTCAATCCACTTGAACTCTTGCTGTGCTTTCATTTCTTCCATCATACGAGAAAGGAGGATAATTCAATTTCTTCCTCTCATTTAAAAAGCATTTGGAGATCTTGAGTGCATTGATTTATTACATCTCCCTGTTTGCGGATGATGTTTGGCGCTTTGTATACTCAGAGTACTAACTGAGTGCAGCAATGCACAGGGAAACAGTACATGAAAATGAAAGAGGAACTGAATCATTATGTTGATACCAAGGGTAAATCCAAAGGTAAATTCACACATTACATGGCTGCAAACCTGGGTTTAGAGTTGATCTCAACAAAGAGGCAAAATCAACAGGACAGTCTGAACGAATGCACCTGAGTAAGATGTATGTTTGTAAATATTTTGGTCACATTCACACATTACCTATCGGATGAACGCATAAAATACCTCGGGCATGCTCCTAAAAAATGTGACATGATTGCAAGGTTCACACAGGCTTCCTAAATGTCAGAAAATAGGTTCTATTTTAGCTCTGGTTGAGTTAGCTAGCGATGGTAACAAGAAAGACCCATCAGAAAACAAAGTCTGAACGTTCATTCGGTGACAGTTAGCAAAAACATCCAGACACAACAATGGGATATGAAATCACAATAAATGGAAAAATAATGATTGACTAAAGAGGAGCAAAAATGTAATGACGTAAAAAAATAATAATGGAAAATTAAGGGACAAAGCAGTACAAGGATATATGGACAGCAGAAATTTACCATCACCAACAACACACACTGTTCTGTTATTTCCAGGTAGCCGCACTGATATATTTGGTGGTCAGGGACAACAGGGAGCAAGCCTTTTAGTATAGGGAAGGGTAGTATTTTCTCAGGGGTATCAAGGACATTGCGTTCTCTCTTTGGTGAAGGCAGCTAGGTATTAAAGCCTGGGACCTTAAACAAGGAACTGGAGACATGTTCTACTGCTAAGCTCCCAAGCTTCCAGCAGAAATAAGAGATCCAAGCCCATTGGCAGAAGGAAATTGCCAGTTTCTCCAAAGTCCTGATTTTGCAATGGAACCTGAACTTAAAAAGAAATGTCACATTAGTAGAAAAGCCAGAGTAAGCCAGTGTTCAATATGGCTGAAGTTTGTTGCTGCACGCCAGTGCTTTATGATCTCTCGCACTAACGCTTGTGAATGGGATTAAAAGTGAATAGAATTACCGAGTTGGTGCTAAGGCTACATTTCAGAGGAACCACCTCTGTGTATTCCTTGCGTATGAAAAAAACCTATGAAATTCATGGGATTGCCATAAGTTGACAAGTGACTTGAAGGTGAATTTAAGCCTTTGCTAGAGCAACCTCTGAACTACTCGGTTTCTGTCCAAGGTCCTTTAGAACCATGTTCTGGGTTCTTGTAGATATCTGTGGAGTTTTGTGGCCCTAGTATTGGACTCCCTGTGATCTGGAGATGATATACCTTGGGATGGGAGAGAGGTCTTCTTAGCATGAACTGCAGAAGATCATTTCTATTCCAGGGCTTTCATGTGCCTGAAAACCCCCAGGAATGAACACTGCCACACACTACTCATAGGCCAAAGAGATTGCTCTATCGTCTTCCTCAGTCACAGATTATTCCGTTTCAAAAACCCTAACAATAGGTCAAAGTCTCTAACATTTATGTCTCAGATAATAACAGGTGGGACGGACTCCTTTCAGCCATAGGGGGTTTGTGGTGGTGACGGAGCCAACTACTGGGCCTTAGGATGCTTCGGCAAAAGTTCCAGGCTTTCCCAGTTCTTAGTCAAAACAAGAGTAGACTTTCCAAATAAACAAAACTCATATGAGTCGTGATTTATTGTGATCCCATTGATTTAATGGGCCCGCTCTGATTGGGACTAACCATTGTATCTAGACCTAGGAGTCTGCACAGGGCCACTTACAATTTGTTTATTCTTTGCTGGATTCTTCATAAATAAATAAATAACACAGAGTTTGGAAAAGTTGCCAAGGGTCGTCCAGTCCAACCCCCTGAAATGCAGCAATACACCTGGGATAAGATAGGATTTCTATCTTTTCTCTCTTTCAGTCCAGGTGAACCAATAACAACGGCAGTCCTTGAACAGAACATGGCAGGTAGGTATGGAATCTCCTTCCTTGAAGGAGCTAAAATGTTCGAGCGTGTTTGTGCTGGTTTAGACCATTAGATTTGGATATAATGCCTGATTATTATTATTATTATTATTATTATTATTATTAATTTTACTATGCCAGTATACAGTGCACAATGTCAAAGAAAGGCGAATCAGTAAAAACAAAACCAAAGAGGAGCCTCCGCTATGAAAGTTACAAGCAGTGGCTTGCTTTTGTATGCCACTGAATGAGAGCGGGACTAATGAAAAAGCCCCAAGAAGGGAATCAAAATGGGGACTAGTTACAAGAGAAATTGAATGAAGGGGAAAAAAAATAACCAAGTTAATGGGTTATAGTAACAATAGAATGGATCTATAAGAGAAGGAGGGATTAAGGAGGATCTCAGCGCACAGATGGGGTTAGGTTTAATTATTACATTATTCTCCAGAGTAATGCTCATGGACATAACAAGGCTACCATTAGTATATGACCAAATAAAAGAGGAACCAAATTGAAAAAACATATTTCAAAGAAACATCTGAATTTCCCAATTCAGCCTCTACCACGTGACCTTACTACAAAATCTTACTTTTATCACTGCCTGATCCAGTGCAAGTTGAATTAGATTTCCCTTCCCTAGAAACCTGGGAAAATTACTTTTTGGACTGTAACATGCTCAATGGTATGTTGACTGTACGATTCTGGGACTTACGGTCCAAAAAAGTCATTATACTTTGCTTCTTTTTAAAAGAACGATCATTCACACTTGCGATATTCACACTGATAAGGAATATCAGATCACTGTTGTTTAGTGGTAGAGCAGAAAATGGGCATACTCATCCCTTAGATATAATACTTGCCATCTTCTTTTTTAAAATTAATTTTATTATATAAAATAAGTAAAACACAGCAAACATACATATATAAATTCCATCTAAACAATACATAACATAACATTACAATATCACACCGGTGACAAATTTAACCAATTATATTCTTCCTCTTTCTCTGTCATGGTCAATAAACTTTACAGCGCTATATAAATAAAGGTTAATAATAATAATAATAATAATAATAATAATATCTAACTTCTTACATTTTTTATTAAAGTTCCTTTTTGTCCGAACTTCCTAACATAGCTTTGTCATCCTTACATCTTAATATAATCTAATTCCTTATCATTCGGATTCGTGGTTTTTCTTGATTACTTGTTTTACCAAATCCTACATAGAGCTTCCTTGTGTGTATTTTCAGCTTCATAATATATTTTTTAACTTTCCATTACATTTTATTTGGCTGACATTTACGTTAGATTCCATCCTTTTTTTTCTTCCCAAACTCGTGGAGATATCTTCAAGTATTGCATCTCAGGTAGCAGTGCTAGGACCAAATTGAAAATCTTTGACTGCAACTTACATAGAAAAGGGTGATAGATAGCCTCGTGCCTTCCAGATGTTTTAGACCAGTCATCTTCAAACTATAGTCCTCAAGGGGTTTTGGACTTGAGCTCCCAGAACTCCCAATCATCGGCCAAACACCAGGAGAAACAAAGTATGAGAACCACTGTTTTAGAATACACTGTTTTAGACTAGGGCCTTTGTGTGTGAAGATGTGTATTTGGCTGCATATTCAGGTGTGCATTCAATTGTGCAGTATTGCTGTTCAGCAAAAGAGTTGCATAGCTGAATTGATGCACATAGAGTTGCATAGCCAAATTGATGCACATTGGTGCCACACAACACTGACACAGGATTGCGGCCAAATTCTAATGAGAATTTATTGATGCGACTATATTACAAAACAAATAAGTCATAGAATCATAGAATTATAGAGTTGGAAGAGACCCCAAGGGCCATCCAGTCCAACCCCCTGCCATGCAGGAACTCCCAATCAAAGTATCCCTAACAGATGGTCATCCAGCCTCTGCTTAAAGACCTCCAAGGAAGGAGACTCCACTACTCTCCAAGGGAGTGTGTTCCACTGTCGAACAGCCCTTACTCTCAGGAAGTTCCTCCTAATGTTGAGGTGGAATCTCTTTTCCTGCAATTTGTATCCATTGTTCCGGGTCCTAGTCTCTGGAGCAGCAGAAAACAAGCTTGCTCCCTCCTCAATATGACATCCCTTCAAATATTTAAACAGGGCTATCATATGACCTCTTAACCTTCTCTTCTCCAGGCTAAACATTCCCAGCTCCCTAAGACGTTCCTCATAGGGCATGGTTTCCAGACCCTTCACCATCTTAGTTGCCCTCCTTTGGACACGCTCCGGTTTCATTTTAAATAACCTCTCCCCGCACTCCCGGCATCTTCATTATTTTATTATATTTTATTGCCTTCACCCCACATTGCAGAAAAGGAGGCCTTTCACCCTTTTCGGGACATGAAATTGATCTTTGGGCACTCCACCTTGTCCCTTTCAAACCTTCGTCCTTACTATTGATGCCACTCTTCCCTCCCTTCCCACTTCATCCTCATTCCCTCCCCCAACCCAATGGATTTGCTGTAGTCCCATTTCTTTAATCTTTGAAGCTCCTTTGAAAAAGAAATATCGCTGATGGCTAAAGAGAAGCTCCATCCTGCCCTGAGAAGTAATTGCATTAGATGAAATGGGGAGGCAAGCCGCTTAGCACTCTCTCTCGCTCTCCCATACTGAGGCTACCTCCATTAATAAGTTGGGTTTAAAACCTTTTTCATCACTATTAATTCATTTGCTTTCCCCATTTGCTCCTAAGAGAAAACTTGTTAGCCCATTGGCTTTCTAAAATAAACAACAGCACACAAAACCATAGAACTCAGATCCTAATGTCATGCAGAAGCTTGGGAAAACCTTTCCAAATCCTCTGGTTTTCCAGATGACTTGAGCACTTCACCTCAATCTAGACATGCTCTTTCCCCCATAGGTTTCCTTCATAGGTTTCCTTGGACAAGAATCCCATGACTTTCCATGGGGCTTAGTCTCAACCCACAGAATGGTTGCTTCACGCTTCATTTCTGTTCGGGAAGAGACTAATATTCAATGAGTATATCGGAAGGAAAGCAGGCTTGGATACAGAAGAAAGAAGAGTGAAAATAGGAGGAAGGAATATCAGCGATCTATCATATGTACAGTCGAAGACACCATTTTACGAACAGAAAACCTCTCAGATGTAGAACAAGTACTAAGGATGATCAAGGAAGAAAATGCAAAGGCAGGACTACTGTTGAACATTTAAAAAATCTAAACAAAAATAATGACGATGGTAAATCTATCTATCTATCTATCTATCTATCTATCTATCTATTTATTTCATTTGTATGCTGTCTTTCTCCCCTGAGGGACCCAAGGAGGCTCATAGATAAAACCTTTAAATTGGCAATAAAATCCAAAACAATTCAAACATATCCAATATGAAATTACAAAATGTGCATTTGGCTGCAAAAAGTTTAAACAATAACCTAAATCAACTCCCCCATGAAATAAAACCAGGCTTGTATCACTTCAAAATCTAGACAAATTCAACCTAGAAAATGAAGTAGTAAAAAAAAGTTCTCATATTCAGACTCAAACATTGGTAGAAATGGGGACTGGAGTCAGGAAATCAGAAGAAGATTAAAACTGGGAAGGGTGGCTATGAAAGAACTAGAAAAGATTCTAAAGTGTAAAAATATACAACTGAACACAAAAGTTAGACTCATACAAGCCACTGTATCGTATTCCTTGTTACCATGTATGGATGTGAGATCTGGACAGTTAAGAAAGAATATAGGAATAAAATCAATTAAT
Source organism: Urosaurus nigricauda (assembly GCA_034509955.1). Lineage (NCBI taxonomy): Eukaryota > Metazoa > Chordata > Lepidosauria > Squamata > Phrynosomatidae > Urosaurus > Urosaurus nigricauda. The sequence goes on from JAOEGL010000009.1 coordinate 20,567,727, forward strand.
TTGGGATGTGGGGCTGGAGAGGTGTGCTGAGGATTCCATGGTCAACCAAAAGGACAAACAAATGTAGTCTAGAGCAGATCAAGCCGAAACCTCCCTGTAAGCCAAGATGACTACACTGAGGCTGTCATACTTCGGATGCATGATGTGGAGGCATGACTCCCTGGAAAAAAAACAATAATGCTAGGAAAGGTGGAGGGAAGTAGAAAGAATCATAGAATCATAGAGTTGGAAGAGGCCACAAGGGCCATCCAGTCCAACCCCCTGCCATGCAGGCATCCCCGACAGATGGCCATCCAGCCTATGCTTAAAGACCTCCAAGGACGGAGGCTCCACCACCCTCCGAGGAAGGAGTGTGTTCCATTGTCAAACAGCCCTTACTGTCAGGAAGTTCTTCCTAATGTTGAGGTGGAATCTCTTTTCCTGCAATTTATATCCATTGTTCCGCGTTCTAGTCTCTGCAGCAGCAGAAAACAAGCTTGCTCCCTCCTCAATATGACATCCCTTCAAACATTTGAACAGGGCTATCATATCACCTCTAAACCTTCTCTTCTCCAGGCTAAACATCCCCAGTTCCCTAAGTCGTTCCTCATAGAGCATGGTTTCCAGACCCTTCACCATCTTAGTTGCCCTCCTTTGGACCCGCTCCAGTTTCTCCACATCTTTTTTGAATTGTGGTGCCCAGAACTGGACACAGTATTCCAGGTGGGGCCTGACCAAAGCGGAATAGAGTGGCTCTATTACTTCCCTTGATCTAGACGCTATACTTCTATTGATGCAGCCTAGAATAGCCTTGGTCTTTTTAGCTGCCGCATTGCACTGTTGACTCATGTTCAACTTGTGGTCTACTTGGATTCCTAGATCCCTTTCACACGTAGTTTCATTCAGCCAGATGTCCCCCATCCTATATCTGTGCATTTCATTTTTCCACCCTAAGTGCAGTACCTTACCTTTCCCTGCATTGAATTTCATTTTGTTAGCATTGGCCCAGTTTTCTAATCTATTCAGGTCATTTTGAATTTTGATCCTGTCTTCTGGAGTATTGGCTACTCCTCCTAGTTTAGTGTCATCTGCAAATTTGATAAGTATGCCCCCAATTCTGTCATCCAAATCGTTAATAAAGATGTTGAATAGCACTGGGCCCAGGACAGAACCCTGTGGGAAGGCCACATGCTCGATGGATGGAGTCTATTAGGGAGGTCACAGGTACAAGTTTTCAGGAACTAAGTAGAGCAGTGGAGGACAGGGGGGCTTGGAGATTTCTCATCCACAGGGTTGCCATGGGTCGAGATCAACTTCGGGTCAGTTAATACCAATGTTACCTGAAAGTAAAGTTTTAGTAGCATCTACCTCTGTGTAAAGATCCATTAGATCTGATGAACTGGGAACCTAGAACAAAGATGAACGTGTTTCCGATCAAGTGTAGAGGGATTTCCTCCCCAATAAGGAATTGCAGACAGATTCCACCACCTCCAACCAGACATCTAATAAATAGACGGGATCTCATTTCTGCAACTTTGAGTTACTAAAGAACGAGGAAGATCACAATGCTCAAGTGAGTCTAAATGAGGACAGGAAGCACTTTGGTACTTCATGTCCAGGAGGCTCCAATGACCAGTCTGAGTGGGAGGATTCAGCCATGGAGCAGGAGGTATTTCACCCAGAAGATGCCACCTGTAGTTTGGTGGCTCACCACATAGAAAAGTTACATACAGATCTGGGTCCTGGGTTTGAGCCAGTTGTCTCAAGGTGTGTCAACAAGAGTGAACAAAGTGGGCAGTTTTGCTCTTGAAGTTTGGCATTTCCACTCATTGAATCAATGGTAGTGATGATGGTAATGATGGGGATGAGTTGCATTTATATCCTGCCTTTCCTCCAAGGAGCTCAAGATCATGTGCACAGCACACTTTCTTTCACCCTGGTTTTTTTCTCACAACAACCCTGTAGGCCAGGTAGGCCAGGCTGAGAGTGATTTTCATGGTTCAGTTTCCCAAACATCAGTCTAACCACCACACTACCTAGGCCTATCAGTAGATGAAGATCGTAAGGATGGATGCAACTATAGTACTGGTGTCCAGGATCCCATAGTATAGTCTTTCTTCCACCAGCATTTGGGATCCTCTCCCTTTTGTTGGTCCTCACCACCGTCCTAAACATCTGCTCTACAGGGCTGGGACACCTTCAGCAAGCCTTTAGTGCCGTATAGGACTGCATCAGTTAGGGGCAGGAAAAACGCCCAATTCCCCTGCTAATTAACAAAGAGCCAGCTTTGGACCTTGGCCACACAGACTATATGAATGTTATGAGGAATGACTTAGGGAGCTGGATACATTTTGCCCAATGAAGAGAAGGCTGCAAGGGGACATGATAGTGATCTTTAAATCTCTGTAAGGATGTTATGTAGAAGAAGCTTGTTTTCTGCTGTTCCACAGATTAGATCATGAACGAGTGGCTTCAAATGACAAAAAAAGAGGTTCCATCTAAACATTGTGGAGAGATCCCATCCAAACACTATGAAGCTATTCAACAGTGGGATAAACTGCTTTGGAGGGTGGTGGTCTTTGGAGGTCTTTAAAGAGAAATTGGATGCGCATCTTTCAAGAGTGCTTTACAGTGGTCCTTCCACGTCTACTGGGGTGAAGGACCTCCCTGAATGTGGAAAAACTGCAAATAAAACAACACTATTCTTTTTACCTGAGAAAATACCTCTCTAGGAATCTCCAGGTCCTCCAATGCAACGCAATGGTCAACAGCTGCCAGAGGTTGGTCATAAAATTATGCTAGAGGATCTACAAATGCCTAGAGAAGTGTTTTTTTCTAGGAACGTCTATGTTCTCCTGAACAACTTTATGGTCAACTTCTGTTGTGCTGGAGGACCTAGAGGTTCCTATCTATCTATCTATCTATCTATTGGTTCCTAGAGAGAACATATTAATCAAAAAAGCAAATCATCAAATCCGCAAAAGTCGTTACGAATGTCGATGGATGTATGATTTTTTTTATGTTCCAGAGTTGGTTGGTTTGTTTAATTTTTTGTTTTATATGTTTGTTCAATATTGTATACACAATGTCACAAACGTAAGGAAGTATGATTAATGTATTTCATATTAGAATAATAAAATTATATATATATTAAAAATCCACAAATGTGGAGGGCCAACCGTAGTTGTGCATTAGTCTTGTGCGGCAGGGGGATGGAGTAGATGACCTTTGCGGTCCCTTCCAACCAATTCTACGCACTTCCACGAACAGCTTGCGCTTGTTGGGTCCGAGGGAGGCTACATAGGCTTGCGGTTTGGTTTCCTTGTCCGGGGATGTTTTCCTTACAACGAGGCGCATTAATGCTCCAATAAGGCAGAGTGGCGACGTGAACACTGAGACGCGCCGAGGCCTTTTTCATCACTCTCCCGACAAACATGGGGGAGCCAGAGTAACATTAACTCATGTTCTCCGAGTTTCAGGTTCATTAAACTATCATGATTGCCGTTTCTATTCTTTTCGGGGGGCTTTGCCATTTATTTACCGTTGACCAGCTCATACATATGGATGGCGTGGTTTACACTTCCTGGAGAACGGTACTTTTCAGGCTAATTGATTCTGGTAATTAATTTGTTCTACCTGCAGGATTAGCCGGACTGCGGTCCGTGCGCCCAAGGATTACCACTTGTCTTTCTAACATCCCTCCTAATTATCTAATAGCATGGGTTGCGAGAATTCTGGCTCTATTAAAACATTTTGACTATTAACCGCCCCTGACTGGAATTGTGATGACAACTCGATTTTGACAAATTAGAGCTTAAAATCGGGAGACGAAGGAGAAGTGCCTTCTTTTAATTTCCCCGAATTTAACATCAATAATTAGAGCAATTTTCCGAGAGGCGAGGCGAAATTATCTCGGCGATGATGTGGTGTATCACCCTAATTTTAGCAAATTGACTCCGGGGAAATGAATGTTACAGATTAGGGAGGAGGGTAAAATAAAAATTACAGACAAGCCGAGATAGAGAGAGAGAGAGAAAACGGAGAAGGGAAACAAACAGATAATAAGGGGTGAAATGTAAGGTTGAAAGACGACGAGTCGGAGCAAAATCCCAAGAGGAGAATATTTGGAAAGGACAAGGAGAAGGTTAGGAAGAAATCAGGAAACCGTGGGACTTCAACAAACCAATGTTTGGTGAAAGAAAAAGATTGGGAAATATTGATCTTCGTCATCTTTTTTTTTTTCCATAAGACATTTCTGACTATTTTAATGATTGCTCTATTAACTGAAAATGAAATGGCTATTACAGTAGCGTATGTCAGTGCTACTTGGAGGGTGCATCTACGCTGCAGAAATAATGTAGTTTGACACCACTTTAACTGTCCTGGTTCCATCCTACAGAATCCTGGGATGTGTAGTTCTGTGAAGCACCAGTGCTCTTTGGTAGGGAAGGCTAAAGACCTTGTAAAACTACAGATCCCAAGATTCCATAGGATGGGGCTACAGCACTTAAAATGGTGTCAAGTGCATTATTTCCACAGTTGTAGATGCACCTCAAGTAGCGATCGAGGGAGCCGCCACACTGCAGAATTAATGCTGTTTTAACTATCATGGCACCATTCTAGGGGACCTTGGGGTTTGTAGTTTGCTGTGGCACTAGAGCTCTCTGAAAGCGAAAGCTGAATATCACACAAAACTACAAATCCCAGAAATGCATAGCATGGAGCCATGGTGATTAAAGTATTACCAAACCGCATTAATTATGCAGTGTAGATGAAGCCCCAGGGACTGGGTGCTGGTCCGAACTGTAAACTGTTGGTCCCTGGAGAACTTCTAGGAAAGGAAAAACAAAAACAATTTTAATCAATGGGCAGAAACATGATATCAGTCTCTGGTCCACTGTGGGAAAATGATAACTGAAGAAACACTGGTGAAAATGATGGATCACAGCAGGTTGGATGTAAGAAGCTGGCATCACAGATCAGACACTATGGAGATTATCATACGACGGAATTTGGGGGTATAATGCAATGGCAATCTGAATGCAATCATGGGGTTTCACGTTATTGCGAATTAAAGTATCTCACGCAATTTCGGGTAATGGGAAGTCATTCTGAACGCAATCATGAGGTTTCACGTTATTGCGTATTAGAGTATCTCATGCAATTTCAGGCAATGGGGGGATCATTTTTGGGAAATGGGAAGTCATTCTGAACGCATTCCAAATGCAATCAGATTTCACATAAATTCACAAGTGAATTCACAACTGGCTCCATTAGAAATCGGGAGAAATTCCTCCCATGTGACAAACTCCTATGCTTTCTACATATAGTCTTCAAAGATGAACATAGCCTTGCCTGCCTCACAGGACTGTTATTAACATACATTTAAAATTTGCATAGCATACACCTGTCTGTCTGTCACTCTTGTGTTTCTTCAACAAGGTGGTGAATGACTTTTAACAAAAACTATTGCGTTAATAACTTTTGGAGTGTGATTTGCTTGCAACGTGACAATGAACACCTTCGTATGTTTGAAGCCTTCTACTTTAAAAAATCCATTCCAGTTTCTACCAGGAACAACTTTGGACTTCATGTACACCTTGGAGGTCCTTGTGATTAAGTACAAGATTTGGAACTCTTATTGATTTCAGTGAGACAGTTAAGGCTGTGTCCAGTTCTGGGCACCACAATTCAAAAAGGATGTGGAGAAACTGGAGCCATGTGTCCAAAGGAGGGCAACTAAGATGGTGAAGGGTCTGGAAACCATGCCTTATGAGGAATGGCTTAGGGAGCTGGGGATGTTTAGCCTGAAGAAGAGAAGGTTAAGAGGTGATATGATAGCCTTGTTTAAATATTTGAAGGGATGTCACATTGAGGAGGGAGCAAGCTTGTTTTCTGCTGCTGCAGAGACTAGAATGCGGAACAATGGATGCAAATTGCAGGAAAAGAGATTCCAGCTCAACAGTAGGAGGAACTTCCTGACAGTAAGGGCTGTTCGACAGTGGAACATACTCCCTCAGAAAGTGGTGGAATCTCCGTCCTTGGAGGTCTTTAAGCAGGGGCTGGATGGCCATCTGTCGAGGATGCTTTGATTTGGAGTTCCTGCATGGCAGTGGGTTGGACTGGATGGCCCTTGTGGTCTCTTCCAACTTTATGATTCTATAATTCTATGATTTTAAGGAATAAAAGTATACCACATTTCAACCAGCCAAGGGACTCTGGCGCAGGCAAAAGATCTTCCATGATAGCAGAACACAGTGTCCCCCTTTTAAGGTGGCTGCGAGACTCAAGCTGGGCAGGCAGGTCACTCTTAATGTTGCAACTACGTTTTTGCAAAACAGTAAGAACATGGAATACAGTGAATAATGATAATAAAACCACCACTAAAGCAGTTAACAATGTGATTCCATGAAGACCATGATAAGAGATTCCACCTCAACATCTGACAGTAAGAGCTGTTCAAAACACGCTGCCTTGGAGTGGGATGGAGTTGCCTTCTTTAGAGGTTTCTAAACGGTGTGTTTGTATTTATATATTTTGGGACAGGGTCTCTAATCTGTAATAGCTGATCATTTCCATCACATCTTGAAAATATCCAGAAATGTCACAGAATCCTAGAGTTGGAAGAGACCCCAAGGGCCATCCAGTCCAAACCCCTGCCATGCAGGAACTCCCAGTCAAAGCATCCCTGACAGATGGCCATCCAGACTCTGCTATTATTGTTTTTATTGTGTTATTGTTTTTATCATGTTGCTTTCCCACAACAGGACCTTGCTTAGGGACCGAGGCTGAGAAATATTAGCTTGCCCAAAAAGTCTGCCAGTGAATTACCTTTCCCTCCCACTTTCCCCAAAGACCGAAGCAGAACCACTCTGCCATGCTGCCTCACTGAAATTACAGCAAAGTTGCCATTAAAAGCACATCCCTGATGCCCAAAAAATGTGCCTAAGTTATGGCGGTTTGATTTCAATGCATGCGCTCCTGATGTGCACACCCAATGGGACATCCAACTCTTCCTCATTTGTTTGCAGGCAACTCAATCCATCCTACAATACATGAGTCAGTTGCTTTTTTCCCTACGTACATGACCCTTCAATGTTGGGAACATAACCAAAGGTGTTGGCAATGTAGCAAATAACATCCTAAATCCACAAAACCATGAAACCTTTAGAGAACCCCTCCCCCCTTGCAACTATTATTTTTATTACAAAAAATAAAAAAATAAAAATATAATTTCCGGTCTTACAAAATTACGATGGTTTGATTTCCAGGCATGCGCTCATGATGTACATACACATGCACAGGTCAGTTTGTTTGCAGGCAACTCAACCCATCTTACAATACAAGTCAGTTGCTTTTTGTCCCTACATAAATAAACCTTCAGTCGTGGGTTAGTGGAATGGGAGGAGACAAAAAACACCCTTTGCTATTATATATATATATATATGTAATTGCCAGTATTATAAAATTATGGTGGTTTGATTTCCATGCATGCGCTCATGATGTGCATACACAGCAGGACACCCAGGTCTTTCTGGTTTGTTTTCAGGCAACTCAACCCATCCTACAATACAAGAGTCAGTTGCTTTCCCCTTTTACATAAATGAGCTTTCAATGTTGGGTTAGAGGGATGGGAGGAGGAGAAAGCAGCCTTTGCTATTATATAAAATAAAACAAAAATGTGTAATGATACATGTAATGTAATGTAACTCAATACATGCGTCTGTTCCTTGCTACATAAATGAGTCTTCAATCTTGGAAACATATCCAGGGGTAGCCGTGTTGGCCATGTGACAAAATACAGTAACACCCCAAACCCACCAAACAGGGATACGTTTATTGGGCTAACCAAATGCACAAAATACATGCCTTCAGTTTTGGGGTTAACTGGGATGGGAGGAGGTGAAAAGTACCTTTTCCTATTATATTAAATTGTAAAAAAAAATGTAGTTTCCAGTATTACAAAATTATGGTGGTTTAATTTCCATGCATGCGCTCATGATGTGCACACTTTGGTTTGTTTTCAGGCAACTCAACCCATCCTACAACGCAAGAGTCAGTTGCTTTCCCCCTTTACATAAATGAGCTTTCAATGCTGGGTTAGTGGGAAGGGTGGGGGGAGGCAAAAGCACACTTTTGCTAGGATATAAACATTTAAAAATATAACTGCCGGCCGTACAAAATTATGGTACTCATTCTTTAGTAACTCAAAGCTGCAGAAAGGAGATCCCGTCTATTTATTGGTCTCAGATGTCTGGTTGGAGGTGGTGGGATCTGTTGGCAATTCCTTATCGGGGAAGAAATCCCTCTATACTTAATCAGAAACACTTTCATCTTGGATCTAGGTTCCCAGTTCATCAGGTCTAATGCCTCTTTACACAAAGGTAGATGCTACTAAAACTTCACTTTCAGGGAACATTGGTGTTGACTGCCCCCAAGTTGAGCTGGACCCATGGCAGCAACCCTGGATGTAACAACCCTGGACACTCAGATCTTCCTGGTTTGCTTGCAGGCCATTCAACCCATTTTACAAGACCTGAGTGTGCTGCTTTTCCTCCCAACAGACATGAGCTTTCCATTCTAAGTGAGTGGGACAGGAGGAGGCAAAAGCACCCTTTGCTAGGATCTCAAGTTAAAATGTCCTGGCAATGTGGCCCAATGGGTCCAGGCTGATCTTCCCTCCTGTGTGGGTCTGTCCTCCAGGTCTCTGCTGCTGCCCGAAAGGTGCCAGGAAGGCCTTTCAGCACCTTGGCCAGCGCCCCCTCCTTCCTTGGCTGCCTGGGCCCATCCCTTCTGCTCGGCCATTGGCTGGAAGGAGAGCCCCCTTTTGGAGCAGCCCTGGAGGCACCAATCCCCCTCAGTCCCAGCCAGACCCACCTCCCCTTTTCCCCCCAAAGCCCTTCAAGCTCTCTCTACCTGGCCCTCTCCTTCTTCTCCTGCCTTCGCCAAGTAGAGGAAGGGAAGGAGGAAGGGAGGCAAGAAGAGGAGGAGGAAAAGGAGAAGGAGAAGAGGAGGAGGAGGAGAAGAGGAGGAGGAGAGGAAAAAAGGGAGAAAAAGAAATAGAAGGAGAAGAAGAGGAGGAGGAGGAAAAGGAGAAGAAGGAGAAGAAGAAGAGGAGGAGGAGAGGAAAAAAGGAGAAAAAGAAAGAGAAGGGGAAGAAGAAGAGGAGGAGGAGAGGAAAAAAGGAGAAAAAGAAAGAGAAGGAGAAGAAGAGGAGGAAGGGGAAAGGAGAAAAGGAAAGAGAAGGGGAAGAAGAAGAGGAGGAGGAGAGGAAAAAAGGAGAAAAAGAAAGAGAAGGAGAAGAAGAGGAGGAAGGGGAAAGGAGAAAAGGAAAGAGAAGGGGAAGAAGAAGAGGAGGAGGAGAGGAAAAAAGGAGAAAAAGAAAGAGAAGGAGAAGAAGAGGAGGAAGGGGAAAGGAGAAAAGGAAAGAGAAGGGGAAGAAGAAGAGGAGGAGGAGAGGAAAAAAGGAGAAAAAGAAAGAGAAGGAGAAGAAGAGGAGGAAGGGGAAAGGAGAAAAGGAAAGAGAAGGGGAAGAAGAAGAGGAGGAGGAGAGGAAAAAAGGAGAAAAAGAAAGAGAAGGAGAAGAAGAGGAGGAAGGGGAAAGGAGAAAAGGAAAGAGAAGGGGAAGAAGAAGAGGAGGAGGAGAGGAAAAAAGGAGAAAAAGAAAGAGAAGGAGAAGAAGAGGAGGAAGGGGAAAGGAGAAAAGGAAAGAGAAGGGGAAGAAGAAGAGGAGGAGGAGAGGAAAAAAGGAGAAAAAGAAAGAGAAGGAGAAGAAGAGGAGGAGGGGGAAAGGAGAAAAGGAAAGAGAAGGGGAAGAAGAAGAAGAAGAGGAGGAGGAGGAGAGGACAAAAAGGAGAAAAAGAAGGAGGAGGAGGAGGAGGAGGAGGAGGAGAGGAGAAAAGGGAGAAAAAGAAAGGGAAGGGGAAGAAGAGGAGGAGAGGAAAAAAAGAAGAAAAAGAAAGGGAAGGGGAAGAAGAAGAGGAGGAGGAG